>JAWWES010000001.1:59119733-59169062 GCA_035583135.1 Lophotriccus pileatus
TAAAGAAATGGTTATTTGTACAACTATAACCAGTTACTCATACTTTTATGAACAAAGTTTTAATTCAACCCATTACAGTATGAAAAGCAAATATAACATCATGGTTATACATCTCAAATATACAATGTATGAGGATACCACATTCTCTATGCAAAAGAGACATTCTGCTCTGTTCATTTCAAACAATAATTTTTATCTTTCAATTTGGATAGCTTTTATCATGTTCACACTTTTCTACTTTGCTAAAGAATAATGAATGACATCAAAAGGTTATATTTTTGAAAAGACTTTAACCTGAATTTTAATTTTAAAAAAAAAGAAAAGAAAGAAAAATGGAAAAAGGGGGAAAATGTATGACAAATTTACAACACAACATCTCCTCCTGCCTCCAGTGAACTCTTGTTTTCTAGTATGGTGTAAATGGCACTAAGGTATACCAGATCACTTTTGGTACCTGTGAAAACTCTATAGAAATATAGTTAACACCACATAATAGAAAAAGAACCAGTAGCAGTTAGATTTGTCAGCTAGCACAAAGAAGCAAAACAATGCTTACTAGCTGTCTCAGTAGAGCAGATAGCACATGTCAATGCTAAGAAGCAGTCTTCCCCAGGAGGAATTTTTAGACAGTTGAATCTACAAAGCTAAGGCCCATTTATAGCTGCTTTTAGTTTTGTTTTCATTATAGAAACAGACCATTTTTACACTGCTAGTCTCGCTTATAAATTATTCCTAAAAACACTTACACGTGAGTAATTTTATGTGAGTCTTTCTCTCAGTTAAGCTCTATACATACATACATAATTATTTGCAAGAACAGGCCACTGAACTGTGTGTAGAACACAGCAAACATTATGCTCTGCTCACAGACAGAAACTGAGCACACAACAGAGAGCTAGAAGAGCTTGTCATTTGAGAGGAATAATGCCCCAAATCCATATACAATATAATGAAAATCCTCTTAATATTACTAAGCACAGTATGTCTGCTTATATACTGCCATATGTATTTGAAGGACTATGTATACAAAGCCCCTGAATGCCTTCTAGATCCAAAGTAGCATAATCCTGATCACAAGATAGATTGTGTGCAGAACTCTACAGTCGGAAGTCAACATGGCTTATAGTGAATTGTTCATGGTCCATTCAAGATCTGAAATGGCAGTGGTTATTAAGAAGTTAATAATGAACAACTGTCTGAATTATTATTTTGAAGTGAATATTTCCATGCTATTCACTCTCTTCAAAACATCTGAGAGTTAGAAAAACATACTTTTTCAAATAGGTGAACTTTTGCCAGTGCACTGGTTTGCCTTCTTTCTCAAATATTTGCTGATTTATGGATTCTTTTAATACTAGAATTTTTCTTGTGCCGGCATATCATTAAAGAAAACCAAAAGCTGACTAAAGCTTTGCAGAATCTTTGAATGAAACTAACAATTAGCCATTGTATAAAACAAACCAAGCAGAATTTTCAACTGGCTGAATCACGTTCAAACAACCAGAAGAAAGACAGAATGGAGACAAATTTGAATGAGGGACATGACCTCAAAGGAGAAAATTGTGCTTCTTGACAAAGAAGCCAAGCTATCATTACAATAAAGATGATACTATAAGTCATAACAAGTAGACCTGAATTGCATATAACTCCAGATTTTCACACCACATCTACCACTGGGTTACAGAAACAACATTCTTTGGGTCAGAAGAATGTAATCAGGACATCACACGGTCTATTCAGTTCGAGTAGAAAAATACTGCAGACCTGTTGCTGTAAATTGTAACTGGCAATAAAAGGAGTAGACCTGTGTGGACTGGAGAAGAAATTACATATAAAAGTCTGCTAAAATGTCTGGAAAACACAGGACCACAATTTTAAAGTGAAGGATGAATAAAATATAGGCAATATATCCTGCAAGTATGTTCTAGAATGCATTTTGAATACCAAACTGCTGCACTGTTTGGCAATTATTTATTTAATAAGCAATAACTAACAATAAATGAACACGAAATGTGTTATACTGAAGTTGTTTGTGAATTGTAGCTCTCCAGTGGCATCATAGTATGAAAAAGTTTCCCATAACAGGTACATCATTTAGTAGTGTTTCTAGACTGTGGCTCTCTAATAAATAACGTTTGGATTTAAAATCTCCTTTTGTACTGATGACCTGCACAATCTTACGAAAACCCTATATTTTGAGCACTTCATTAGCACATTGACTTCAAGCAGAGACACTCTGTCCTTTTCACCCCTAAAGTCTGAATTAAAACAAGAGATTCTTTGCAGTGTTTCCTTAAAATAAAACAAAAGTATCAATCCATTAGTTTTGGACCTAAACTAATGTCATCATCTGCCAGATAATTCTATACAATTCTATAATCACTGCTATAATTAATGATGTTTTCTTTTGTCTACTGCATGGTTCAGTTAGCACACACTGCAAAGGAAATAATCCACTTTCACTTGCAAGGCATGTTGTTTTTATACTGGATTAAACTTTTGGGTGATGTGGAAAAAATATCCTTTACTTTCTAATTTCTATGTAAAAGACAGGTTTTTAGTGGAGAAGGATGTTTGCTTTGTTTAAATAAACCATTGATCAAAGACATGGAAGAGAAGTATTATGAATTAAAACAATGAATATATGAAGAGAGAGGCCAATTCAAGAGAGAAACTCTGTGACAGCAGCATACTGATAGGCAGGCCATTTGAGATATTGGGAAAAGTTTTGATTCTGCATCTGAAGCTAAATATTTACATTTGTGATAAATGTATGCCTGAGTTGCGAAGGGATATATTTCTCCAAGTAAAAAGGGGGAAAATCCCCTTAATAGTCACACCTTCAGTCTGCAGATTTTAGTCTATAATTCAACATGATGCAACGAGTAATTCCATTTCCATGTCCTGAGATAACAAAAATTTTCTCCTACAAAATATGAAGTAGAATTTCAGAAACTGTTTGTAATAGCATAGAGATCTACCACACTATTTATTTGACTTATTCTAGCTATGGCCGAAGTAAAAAATTCTAGCAAAGGGATTGTTTTTAAGTTAAGAAATTACACTATTCCAAAATATCATTCATTTCACGAAATACACTGAGAGATATTAGAAGGTAAAATAAATAAATAAATAAATAAATAAATAAATAAATAAATCAGGGTCTTCTGCTTTCTATCAAGAGTTCAATAGAAGTGACATTCATTAAAGTTTTTAATTTTCAACAGTTTTGAGAGTCTATACAATATCTGATGTGATATTGTATAGAAGCCATTATAGTACATACTCATATACTTTAAGTATAATACATTGTGTCACATTTGTTATATATGCATCTACATATTTGTTTGCATTCTGTTTCATAACTGAATACTGCATTTGCAGTATTACAGACCTGAATTGTTTTTCTGCTAGAGTAAAGATGTGACTTTTCATAGTGGGGTTTTATTTAAACACATGCACATTTATATAGCCATTTCATTTAAGTTCCTCCTGGGGTAAGTATATAACACTAAAAAGAGTATTCAAAATGGAAAAGGGTTATCTATTCTTGTTAGGAAAAAAGCAGTATGCTGCAAGGATTTTTTTGTAACATTTACATAAGTTAGAGGCATTTTGCTACTTTAGAAGCAGAAAGCATATTTCACTATTTAACCAATGACCCAGACACCCCTGTTTCATATCCTGTGAAACTTTTGAACACTTCTGTAATAATTTTTGGTTTTCATCTGTCCCAAAGCCAAAAGCAGCTATGATTAAGAAAGTCTTGTGGCTTTTACTCAATTTAAAATAAAGTCAAAATCTAGAAATCAGTAACAGAAAGAGTTATTATTCCACCTGTTGAAAGATAATTGAATTAGAATAATGAGCACATATTTCTGTTTGGTAATTACTGTACTTCCCTGTAAAGACTATTGTGCAAAGGTAATTGTCCTGGAGAGTTTAAAAGATGTGCTTTTATTTCCATAGTTACTGTGTTTTACAAAGTGCAGTGCTAATGATATTAATTAATTTTATTACAAGGAGATGAAGGTATATTTTATAAAATATTTTATATATTACCACATCTTATCTGTGAAGCAATACACTGGGATTTTGCAACAGAAAGGTTGAAAGAATGGGTATACCAGTGTTTATTTGGACTATACTGAGTGGGTGCCACTTGCCTAAATAAGCCAGCATTTTTGACTTGGGGACTTGTGAGTCTTGTGTATAAGCAGTAGCACCCTCAGATGAGTGCCTGTAGGCCCTGGACTTGCAGCCTCAAGAGTTTTCATCTCACAGGCATGACGAAGTTGTAGAAGCTTCTCTTTTACTGCCTTCTACCACAATATCAAATTAAGTACTGAAATGGTCCAAGTCAGTCTATACAACTGAGGCTTTGCAAACCTATCTGGAAAGATCTACAGTCTAGATTTAGGATGCCTGCTTTTTGACCTGTGAATAAAATGGGACACAAACCATACTTAAGGTTAGGCTCAGGCTGAGGTTAACCATGCACTGCAGAGACATTTACAGTCTATGCGTATATTAGGGGACATGACAGCTCTTCTGAATTCCCAGATCTGGACGTTCACCTGAGCTTTTCCTAGTACTCTGATGGTTCAAGGTTCATGCGGATCCTCACCTCCAATCCACTACCCTTCACTGGCCTGAGAACTTCAAGTTCTAAGTTTCACAGGACATGAAAAATAAGTGAGTGGAGAAATGGGAGCTGTAGCAAGATTTAAACAGATGCGTAATGTTAATCCTAAGTAACCTACTGCCTTGTATCCCAATGCACTCCAGTAGCTAGGTTCAGATTAGCACTAGTGTCCTCTCGCTGTAGTAAACTCTGCTGATTAAACCCACATTCAGGCTATTAGCAAGCTGTCACTTGTAGAACAGCCATTTGTTTTTGGTATCATCCAAAACTAACAGTTTAGAAGCCTCGGGACCAAAGAGCATTTAAACATTGCTGACATTCACCTTTGGATATTCTCCGGAGTTGTGTCAAATTCAGATTAACTCAATCTGTATGCACAAATCCAGGAACACATTTTCTCTGTAATACACTGGGGAGAATATTTAAACTTTAGTAAAAAGAGGAGACAGTGTTCTCCTAGGCATGGCTTTAACTGCCCTTGTAGTGGCTTGCTTCCTGTTAGATAAGTTCCTTTCTCAGTTGATGCTGGATGTAAATGTAGATAAACAGAAAGGAAAAAAAAGTTTTTGAACTTCTTACCAATCTGCTACTGAAGTTGCAGTTATTTAGGAGTTTCAGATTTTGTATCAAAGTCAACAAGCATATCTTTTAATATCAAAAAGTTTTATTGGAATAGCAAGAGAGAAGTATAACACTTTTTTTTTCTTTTTCTTTCAGTGCACATTATTCCTTTTTTGAGTCCATGTTAACAGCACTTAACAAATATCTGCAAATCCCAGTGATTTTGTAATTTTTAGCACACATGATTTTCCATTGAATATTTTAAATATTTTTTACTATTTGTCTATTTTTTTTAATTTGAAATACTCATTTCATCCCCTCAATGAACAAACTTGAATTTAAAGTGACTGGTCATGTAATGTGGTAATTCCAGTTAGTAATTCAGAGAAATATAGGTTTCTTGACTGCGCAGTGATATGATAGATTAGTAGCTATTTGGGTAAATATGATGACCTGGATTCTCCTATTACTTTAAGCATGCTACAGTTTAGGTATCTCTATCTATTTCTTTTTATAGCTGACGAGACAGAAACAGCAGTTTCGAGTACAGTACAACGGACCTGGTTTAGACATCAAACTCAGAATAGTGCTTTGAACTGCTCCTTAGAAGTGTTTATTTCTCCTGGATGATTCACTGCCTCTTGCACATTTCTGCGTGTAATCAGCTGAATTTCACTCCTAGGTATTCTCCAAGCATTGTCTCTAGAGCAGAGCAGGCACAAACTGTAAAACAGACATCCCCAGAAGAGCCACCCTTTTCCCAAGTAGTACAACAACATGCAATTTCTCCATAACTTTCTCAGCATCAGGGTGATGGTTAGGTGAAACAGATATGACTAAACTAACAGAATTTTGTTCAGCAGGAATTGTAGGACATCTAATAACTTATTTTGTTTTTTGGCCACCCCAAATGTAGTCTCTCTCTCTATATAAATATATATATATATATATATAAAATATATATATATCAATATATATATTTACATGATACCACTGTCAAACTTTAACCTGCCAGACAAGAGCCCAGCAGGGTGGGACCATTCCTCGTATGTTTCTATTTCTGCCTCCATAGGTCTTGAAAGTACTCTAGCATGTTAAGTTAACTCTATATAAAAGCCTAAAGGAAAGGAGGAGAGATGTGAGTCTGTCTCTTTCCAGCTCAAAAAACCTTCTCTGTACCTAGAGAATTCCCAATTTATAAATGTCTGTTAGCCAATCCCACCAAAGTAGGCAACTGTAGCACCTTTTTCATTACCACCAGGAAGAATCTTGTTTCATTCTTTGAAGAAGATCTGTAAGTAAGCAACTTACCTTCTAGGCAGAGTACAGTGTCAGGGATCATAAGTGGCTGGAGGCATCTTCTGATGAGCTTTCAGTCAGCCAGCAGACTTCAGAGATGGGCAGGCTGTTAGATATACACCTGTCATCACTGATTCCCATGCTTATATCAAGGTAGTTCCTCAGGCAGCCTGGAGGTTTCCTGGATTCAATTCTTGATTGTTCTTAGCAGACTCCACATCTTACGCGGGAAGACATACATCTAAATCTAAACTCTGAATCCCACTTTGTCACCAGGAAGACAAGTTTAAAGTGGAAATTTGTCAAATCTTTACTTTTGATCTGGCTAATTATTTTTTTTTTCTGTGGCTCCATACACTGTAAATTATTCCCTCCAACAGCCCCAACAGAAGATAATAATTGGCAACACTGACTGAGTCATGTCAAGACTTAGCTCCACCATGTGAGAATATCTGGCTGATTTGGCAATCCAATCAGAAACTGCCTCTATTCCTGCTTATTCAGGTCTTCTTAAAATTGGATAGTATGGTGCATGTCCATAACAGGAGAACCCAAATGTTTGAATTATAAAGAATTATGAAAGTAAAAAAGTCTATTCAGCAAGTTGTTTTCTTAGGAGGAACTGTTTTAAGCTCCAGAATGCAAAGGTAAAAAGGTAAAAAGTCTGTCTACAGTCTGGAATTCCACATCTCACTTTCCTAGAGATAAAAGCACTAAATACACTTATTCTCTATTTTTGTTAATGAAAAATTTATGCAGCTTTCCACTCTTTATGGAGGATGCAGTAGGACGGGGACGTCATAAATACTAAACTTTTCAGTCTTTGAAGCAGGAGATCAGAACCCAAACTGAAAGAATTTTGTACCACCAAGTGACCTAAGTCTTAAATCATAGGATAAGATCCTAAGGACCACAATGATCCCCTACTAAGATGAGGTAAGGGCAAAAATATTGATCAATAAAAAAACTCCCAAATGATGAAATCTGAAAAGGCAATTCTGTAGATAAATGTCGGGGGGGAGGGAGGGGGGGCGGATCAGGAAAAAATAGGTGGGGCCTCTGTTGTTGTTTTTGTTTATTTACTTATTTATTTATATATGTGAGAAAACAAAAAAATAGATGTCTGTGTAAATGGGGAAAAAACATGTCATGGTCCCCAGAGCTAAAAGATCAACTGAAGTCTAGAAATAAAAGAAAAATGAACAAAAAGAATGCTGTTAGCTAGACAAAGGAAAGCAATGTCTGTACTATCACTAGAACTGTACTGAAAATAAAATTAGTTCAGATTATTATATATATATATACACGCTCAATTTTAAGATATTTAATGTACTACAGAAAAAAAAGGAAACCTAGCTAGATGTTCTTTATTGCTAAATCTGTGTCCTCACATGGACTTCAGACACTTAGAGAATTTATGCTTTACTAATACAGTTGCTATGGTCCCCTCTCCCCTCAAAAAATCAACGAGTCATTTAATCCAGCAACTTCTGCCAAATCTTTAATAAGATGGCAAGAATTCTTCATAATGAGAATAGATGAAAACTAAAGAGAAACATTTAAAATTGACTTTTGGCAGAACATGAGATTTAGCACAGAATATGTTGAAAGACAAAGGGAAATGAAACACAAGCACCTGGTACTTTATACATTTCAAACAGATAAATTTCATTGACAATTCAACCCAAAAGTAAAGCAAGTGTTGTCTACCTAAAACACAGTAGCACCTTGTGTTTCTTTTTCCTTTATTGCCTCACTATACCACTAGTGTTACAGCACAGACAAGATTCTTCAAAGCACTGGATGCTTCGATGGGACAACTCTCCAGAATGCATTTTGAGAATTGTAGTCCAGACTGGGAATACATGCCATGGAGTAATTGAAGGCCTATTGGAAACAAACTACTATTCCTATGATCTTAGACACAAACAAAATATTATGGATACAACATGAGATTAAATCTTTCATTTTGATTTTTTGCATCAGGAAAAAAATTAAAAAAAAAAAAAAGTCACAAGTCACAATATTTTCAGCAGTTTTCTCCCTTTTTAATTTCAGTAAAAATTCTTATCTTTATATGACTTATATGTGGCATGATATTTATGATATTTTGGGGGAAAATTGTGATGGAACAGGCATATTTACTCCACTTAGTCCAGTCTCCTGCCTAACAACACAACAACCTCAACTCAGGTAAGAAATCTTTTATTCTCCACCTAGACAATGATTTTGGCCAAAACATAGAACTATCCTCTAATTTTACTATTTATCTACTATCTTAATTTGACATATTTGGGTTACTTTATCATAAAAAAGAAGGAAATTGCAGGCATTAGTAACACTAATGCTTTGCAGATGTGATAAAGGGTACAAAATGGCACAATATATGCTGCTTTCAGTATTTCCTACCCATGCAAACTGGCCATGCAGTATGCTGACCTATCTGGATGATCCCCCATCCGAAAATAATTCTAAGCAGACTTGAATAAGAATGGAAAAGAGCCAATAAAAAAGTTTTTATTCCTGATCTCACCATTTTTCGTTTTTATAACGTCCCATCCATACTGAGGTCACATATGCAAGGGAATTACTCCAGGTTATATTAGATAATTTTTATCTTAATTCATAACTCACCATGTTGTGGGTTTTATTAGGGTAACTCTACAGAATTCTGATGAGAGAGAGGCTGGCAAAGTAGTAGAATCTTTATTTTTCTTCTGCTGTACAACAGAGTCCACAAGTAACCAGTGGGATTTATTCACATGATGTGCAAGGAAATCTGGAGAGAGAGAGTCCTCTGTCACCTATGATAGGTTATGTGCTCCAAATTGAATATCAAACATCCTGTTACCATCATCAGTCATGAAAAAGGTATCTTTTCTCCTCCATTTGGAACCTTAATTTCTTTGGAATAAGAAAAGATCTCCTACTATCCTTCCCTACAAATTCTGTCTTTAAGAGCATAAGTCTACACAGACTAGGCAGAGGGGATTTTGCTACTTTGGGAAAAAGGGTGCATTCTTTGGCCTTAAAACATAACTTTTTTCTTGCTTCTATTTTTTCTCTTTTTTTTTTCTTGTTTGACTTCAGACAGAACAGTATCAGTTTGTGAAGATATTATAAAAGAAATAATTTCAGGAAGCATCTTGTAATCTAAAAGTAGAAAGATTCACAGATGTTTTAGTTGCAGGTCAGAGTGCCTTTTTTGAAATCCCTTATCTATTAAACACAAAAGTGCCTCTACGTTAATTACAGACCAGAATACTATCTGCATCTCTTCAAAATCAGCATCAGGTAATCTGAAAGTTTTTCTCCTTTTAAAATAATTTCCTTAGTTTTAAATGAAAGTGACATATATGGCAATACTTATTTTTACATTAGTGCAATTTTCCTTGAAGGCAAAGGAAGTTTTGCCCACCTACACAGAAGCTCAGTATGACCCATAGTATTTAATAACATTTTTTCTTAAAATATTCCCATCAGCAACCAGAGATCCCCAAATCATCATTCTTATATTTCTACATTTATTTTTCCAAATCAAAAGATGCAGTATAATTAAAACTTACTGATATAGGCAAACACTCTCCTTTTTCTCTGTTCTTCTACATGACCTCTCATGTGTGCTTTCAGTAAAAATGTGTCAAAATTAAGTATCTTTTTCACCTGTAGAAGGGGTCTTGAAGTGGGCAGAAAGGGGAATATTTTATTGAGTAATGAAGTCATCTCCTGTCAGTCCTAATTAACCCCGGTCTGTAGGCAAGGTTTGTACAGAGCTGTTGAGAAATCAAGGATTTCCTGTACAAGCCAGTCTTTCTGAAAGGTACAGAACTCATAAATTTCTCCCAAATATGAGAGAACACTGTCTCTGCTTTGACAAAGTTGTTTGGTTTCTATTGGGTTTTTTTGGTTGGTTGGTTGTTTTTTGTTTGTTTGTTTTCCTTAGTTTTTGAATCTTTTCCTGTTACTATTCATGTGAGGCTTCTGGTACAAACCCAGAAGTTTACTACCTTTTGATTTCTGAAGCTGCATGTGATCTATACTGTATTTTTGGTAGAGTGCTTGTAATAATGGCATTTGTGAACCACACAGCTTTAAAAGGGAAAGCAAAAACAATTGCTTTGTAAACTCCTCTCCATCTCCAAATTGGAAAAGTAGGAAAGACAGCAATCCTTAGCCTTCCTCTAGGGAGCAAGTGAACAGCCCCCTGCTCCAGGATACTAATCATGACAGAGAGGTTGACAGTGTCATCCCAGCTTTTATCAAGCCTCAGCTTTATTGTCTTAATTCCTTCTAGTGCAAATGGCCACAAAATCATTTTGAAGTGTACCTTTGTCAGTTCTCAGAATGATTGAAACACAAATAAAAGAGTGAGTCTGGATTTCTCTCAGATTTTTGCTTTAGAGCACAAGTCACATAATCTCCTCATAAAGGACTTTGGAGACCCTTCCAGTCTGCCTTTTGTTTCCTGTACTGTAAGCCACCTTTCTTCCCAGTCAAACTAGGCTTGGAGCAGATCATAGAAATTACCTTAGGGAAAAATAGCCCTTCAAAAAGATCAAGCAGGGAGGACTGAAGCAGGGGATGGGAAAAATTTGCTATTGAAGAATATGAAGTTGAATTAAAAAAAAACTTCTAATCAAGTCTACAAAGTAAAAATGAGGTGTATGCTACAGATGGAATATGAAAATACAGAAAGTACAGATGCAATTTCCAGTTTTTCTAGGAGTTCTTGATATTTATCATGTATATCTCTTAGCTAGAGCTGGCAGCATTTGGCCATTTCACTTGTTAGACCATTGCCTCACTGTCAAAAAGAAAATCAAATTAAGATACCTCCTTTCACCAGTTTTAACTCCTTTCTTATGCAGGCACATATCCACTGATTTGCGGGATTTTGTTTTAAGCACAGTGAAACAGTAAAATGATAATATTTTGGTTAAAGCCTATGTAAAGAGGCTTTTTTATTCTATTTCCCTTATGGTTGTTTTATCTACATTTTTTTTTCCTCTTGTCCTTTAGAACTAACACTTTTGTGGTATGCTTAAAAGACTCCTACACTGCTTGGGCAGACAATTAAAAAGTATAATGTATTTTTTCTAAAAGTCTTGCACGTTATGCACTTCACAGATGTACTACTTGGGATCAACCTTTTTCTACTTTAGTACACAAATAATTGCATTATCCCTTTGTTATCAGGCAAAGGAGCAGCTAAGAGTTTAAAATTTAGGGTCAAGTGAAATCTACCTATGGCTTTTTGGGTAATTAGGTTAGTTTAGATGAGTCAAGTGAATATTCATTAGTTGCAGGATGAATACTCTACATGCATTTCTACATGCTTCCAAATCTAATTCATGACTAGTATTGACATAGCAATCACATTGCAGGCATTATTTCCTTCCAGACAAAGGAATAATTGATTTGTTATAATTCTTAAATTATACCACCAAAATTTTCCAAAGGAGTGACTCCTTCAGAAATCTGATTGAATTGATGCTGCTTTCTGCCTCTGTTGTTGCTGACATTTCTCTGCAGTTTTTTAAGAAGAACTTACAAAGAAAAGTGAAAGTTGTAATAATTGACATAATTTTATTAAGTAACATAATTCTATTTTTTAGAAAGTTTGATTGATGTATTTATGTCTGCGGCATTTATATCTTAAAAGTGAACCATAAGACTTTTAAAGGCTGGAAAAGGATTGCCCAGGACATTACATAAGATATATAACTGGAGCTTAGATATGTAAGTTCTATCCAAAAATTCATTGCATTTGCTTAGCATCTGACATTCCTCACCTCTTACAACCATTTTTTAACCATTTTTTTACCAAATGCTTAGCCAGATTTCATTAGTACAGCCCCTGTGTTATATAGCAAAATTTCACTCCTAAAACATACTTTTTTTTAATTGCAAGGGTTAGGCAAGGAACAATCAAACAGTATACAGATGACTACATAAAACTAATATGTGATGATTGCAGATAAAAAAGTCTCCCTTTTTCAGGAGCTAAAAGTAGATTCACCAGAATCTGTGTAGTTGCTGACTTCAGCAGTCTTTCATCTTTGAGTTCCAGTCATTTCTATGGGTTCTCTAACTCTTCACATATCCCAAGCCAAGGTAGTAAGTACTCTTTTTAGTGCTGAATACACAGGCAGAGCCCCTTTCTGTTCTTACCAATCCATAAAACAGAATCAAAAAGTCAATAAAGCCAGACCACTCTCCATTGCTTTGGAGAGGAACAAAATAGAGCAGGTACTTTTGCTTCCCATTTTCTAATATAAATTCCAATTTAAATGTTCAGAAATATTTTGACACTAAGAATACAGCAAACTATTTCTCAATTCAAGTGAACATGGAATCACCATACACAGATAGTTCAAAAATTTTAACTCAGTGAAATCCATGAAGGGCTAGTTATTGAATTTCACAAGATTAGAATTTTGTCAATTACATTTTGCCATCAGTTTAACAGCAAAGGATTAATGATATTCCATGGAACATGCAGGTCAAAATTCTTCAGAGATTTGACTAAAATCTTATTTTTAAAAATCTATCACATCTCACTTAAAGACATAGGTGTCCTTGCCTAATATTTCCCTGCTTATATTTTATTCCAAGACACTTCTATTTTTCTTTTCAGAATTATGCTACTGAGAGCATTCATTTCAGCACAAATATTTTTGGGATAAGGTTTTTTTTCATGTGGATTAGGATAATGGCCAGAAATGTTCACTCAGCCACTTTGTCTGCATCTCTGCAGAAGATCCATATGTCAAAAGTTATTTGACATAGAAAAACAAAAAAGATACGAAAAGGAAAGTTATTTTTTAATTGTTCATATAAATTCCATTAAGTAAGCACCTTGCATGAGCAACATTAAGTGCAGGAGAGGGAAGGACATTTTTAAATACAAAAAAAGAGGTCCTTTCAATAAGGAAAATAGGTATTTGGAAAATACCTGATTCACACACTGTGGAGAAAGATGTTAATTATATATCCCACTGAAATGGTGGAATATATTGCATGTTTGAAAATACCTGTGGTTTAGGGAACATTCCTGGTTATGGACACGATCCTGTGTCCATTTGGCCTGTGTCCTGTGACTGGAAATTTAGAAATAAAGTGCCTTGGCAATAGACAATCCACCAAGTGATTGCAAAATGCACAAGAAAGACATTACATCTATTGTATTTTTTTTTCTTTCCCACCATTGGGAAAGAACCCAGATCCTTCCCAAACCTGACTAAATGTAAGTTTTCTCATTCAGAGGTAGTGAAGAAATTAAACTACCTTATAGGTTACTTCATTGGCTTCTTTATCACTTTTTAGTTTTATCATTGTCTCATAAGACAATTTTTCAGTCCAATGTTTTTATCATACTCTGCTTCAGCTACTAAAAATCAGGTCATCCACTGCACAGCTTGCTGGCCAGATATATGGCTCAATTTACATATTGAACATGTATATCAGTTCATGTATATCAGTCACTGCAGTATCTAAATACACCAAAAGTAATTATTTATTCTCAGAAATTATCAACCTGATTTCTAGTATTCATGCTGACACCATTATACTGACATACAGTATACAGACGGAAATTTCACATAAAACTCACTCTGGTCACAGTGGCCAAAACAAAAGATGATTTGATGATCTTTTTTTTCCCCTCTATTTTATTTACTTTCTGTTCCCCAAACACAGCCTGGAACAGGATGAGAACCGTAGTCATTTTTGGTATCTTCTTAAGAGCCCTTCTTAAGAGGATGACTTCTTCTAAACCGTCCACTTTCCATGCAGGAGCCCAACAAACCAGTGTAGAAACCCTGTAGGAGAGGAAGCTACTCAGCAGCTCCTCAGGCTTCCTACTGGAGTTAATAACTTGAGACAGCATGTGCAGGTGTTGTGAGAGAACTACACAGCTTGGATACATAGTGAGGCATGAGAAATCTGGTATTGCCAAAGTAAGTGAAAGGCCTAGACTGTGTTATTCTCCTTATGGCCAAGTAGAACATTTTTAGGGGAGATAATATTTAAAATGAATTTAAAATTATTTATTTGACCTTTCACAAAATTCTTTTGCATATCAGGTCTGATTTTGAAAAGCTTTTCCTCAAACCTTGCATTAATTTTACTCTGGTGAAATATAGTGGAGCTTCTTTTGGTTTACATTGGTGTAACTGATATCAGCATCAGGCACATTGTCTCCATTGTAAGCAAGTCCTGAATGGCCATTCTTCATGGTCATATAAAATGATACATAGATATTGGTAGAAAAAGAGGTCTCTTGGCACAATCATTACTTTTTCCATTTTCTGTAGACAAACAAACCCATAAAACAGAACTGACAGATGTTATAACCCAAGAAAATGAAAGAGAAAACCACAAAGTACAAAGGAACTAAAGAAATTCTAAATAAGGTAAGACTGTGACAACATCCTGGAATACACCTGTTTGTATTCCAGGATTTGGAAAACATAAAAGCTATATAAAAAAAAAAAAAGTTAGCAATTGCTCTCCTTGCTAGATCAGGGTGCTGCAAGGCATAGCAAAAAGATCCCAAAACACTTGTTTGGTTGCGCAATACAGTTTCCTTCTATTTGTGATAGATCAGGTCTGTATAAATCAGTCCATATTAATGTGTCTTAAGTTTTATTTTTAAAAAACCAAAACAATACTGATTTTGATTTTTGCAATAGCTGAGTGTTTAATTACACTCATCACTCTCAACCTCCAAAATAAAAATGTGCACTTTTCCACATAGCATATCTAGAGCATTTTGTGATTTCAAATTAATATTTAATAGATTTATACAATTTATAATTTCAAATAACTAAAATACTCTGAAAAAAAGAAAGAAACTTTCAGTTTCTAACTATGACCTGAAATTCAGCCTATGTCACATCTGACTGTAGTTGGAAACTTCTGAAGTATCAGCTCTCAGGCTGAAACTACCCTCAACCCAGAGGAAAAAAAAAATGCTCTTCTTTGAAAAGAAGCCTTTTCACAGAAATATGTAAAGGCTAGAGAGATTTATCAGATTCTCTGAATTGAGAGTGGTTTCAAATGTAGCGATTTCAAAGATCTCACTTAACAGATACCATGGCTCAGGCTACAGTTGAAAGTGTTGGTTTCAACATTGCTGGAGGTCTTAGGAATGTAGGAATTAATAATGGATTACATTGAATAAAACACAAACAGCACACAAAAATCCTCACACTGACAAAGAGTTTTTTCCTACTTTTCCCCAATCCTGGGGCACATGTATCTAAGGGAGACAAATGTAACTCATATTACCACCAATGATTAGTGTTTCATAACAGCATCAAACCTCATTAGTAAAGCTGAAAGCTGGCTTTCAATAGTTTATACTGGATTTTGCTCCAAGCTCTGTCTGCAGTTCTATTATTTTCTGATTTTGGATTTCTTCAAATTCCACCACTGAAGCTGGTAGTTTGAAAGTGTACATGCATACACACATCCACTTCTATTTGCCTGCGTTTTTGGACATCTCCCTTTACCAGTCATTCTGTCAACTTAGCTGTTTATTTGAGTAGTGAGTAATTGGAAACCAACATTTTAGAAATATAATTGCAAATACAGAAGTAACCAAGCAAGCTGTCTTGTCCTTGTACAACTGCTCACTGAAGCATAAAATAGACATAAAGCCCTTCCAAGTAAAATGCTTACAGAGCTATTGGAAGGTTCAATTAATGTTTTTTAAGTGGCTTAGGATGCTGAATAAATTGAAGATAAGCACAGGAGAAATGGTGCATATGTGTTTATATGTGTTTAAAATCGGTCTCTATAGCTTTTGGACTTCATATGTTCTGAATGCTTTGCAATAGTTGAGTAACACAAAGGAGTCATAAACCTGACTTAACCAACCAGTTAAGCTACATTACAGTACTTTGTATCCTTGTAGTGGATGCCTTGGGTCATCAGATTAATTGAAAGCAGTTGTAGTTAAAGGAGGGAAGACAACCTTTGAAGCAGGTGAGATCCCTTAAAGCTTGATCCCCAGTCAATTGACATCAGTAGTAAGATTCCCATTTGTCTCAAACTACCAATCATACTTAGTCTTACTTAATGGATTGCATCAGCTATTTCCCTTGCTTTTTAGTCTCTAGTCTTGATGTGTAAAACTGTTACCCCTTTTTCTATTTAACAACCAAGGACTTCTGTGTGACTTAAAACACACAGCATTAGCTACAGTGATTTGTAAAGGTAAATACAAAACTATAGTTGTGCTGATGATAGCATATCTGCAATGAAATTCTGACCCATGTTTTTGGTTGCTTTCAATGGCTGATGGTGCTTGAGTAATTCTCCGTTGTTGATGATACACTTTGAATTATTTGGGTGTGGTGGTAGTTTCAATGATGAATGCTTAATCTCTTCACTGTGGTTTATGTTCTGTCTTATTCCCTCTCTGTCTCATGGCTGCAACAATGTCATTTACACAGGCCTGCCCAAAGCTTAGTGAAGTTGACACTGATCTCCTTTCCTTTTCCTCTTAGTAATCACTAGAATCCAGAAAGTGTCTTCACAACAACATAAATGTTGTAAAACATAAGCAAGCAGAAATTGAGACACATTCTGGTCAAGTGTCCATAAACTTCAAAAAATCCCAGTGGTGGTTTCTGCTGGGGATTTTTAATGATAATACCCAGCCTCTAAAACCTCCTGTCTAATGTGTTTTTCTTACACACATCACCTTAATTCCCCTTAGCCTTTTCACTTTCTTCCTGCTGTTTTGATATTCCATATGTCTGAACCAAAACTGGAGCTGCCAAGCATGGTTTTCTCTAGCATTTGTTAAGATAGCTACACTAGTTCTTATCTTTAATATTTCATTAAGAAGCTAAATCCAATCTTTGTAATTTTACCAATTTGAAGGTATTTTTAATATATAAAATTAAAGATACAAGACACTGTAGATGTGGGTAAATGCTACAGAAAAGCCAGATTACTGGCTGGCAGTGTTAGCTTTCAAAAACAGTGAGGTTTTTGTTTTGTCCTGGGTAGTTGCTCAGCTGTCAATCAAAAATCTTGTTATACATGAATCTGATGTCAGATCAATGTCTGACAAGATTTTTGACTGTCAGGACAAATTGTTAGACACGAGTGTAGTCCCACATCCATGTATAACAAGGCCCATGTAGAACAGCTGCCAGTGATAGAATCTTGTCATTCATATATTATCATAATGGTTAGAGCAGCTCCCTGAGACTTCATGCGTTAAGTAACTATATCAGAGCCTGAATTTCATCTGTAATTATGAACAAAACTCAATAAAATTACAGGTTCAGTTGAAGAAGTCAAGAATCCATAACTGTTTGTGGGTTTGATTCACAACTGTAAAAATGTTGTGGGTTTTTTTTCTCTCCTATGGTCACTTAATATAGCAATATTCATGTTTTACTTTCCTCCCACTAAAGACATAATAATGTGTGGAATTTTTGTTAGTGTGTCTAACCAATGAAACATCCCACAAATTACACTGACAGCTAGAAAAGGAGGGGTGGTAGCAAGAACTGAAAAGAGAAGGAAAGGAATGTGTGTGTGTGTTACACACTTAAATCCCAAATAAGATCACCATGAAATACACGTGAAGCATGTTTAAAATTCATCAGCTGTACAAAAGTATTAAATTGTGCCATATTGACTTGGAACTCTAGCTTATTCTCCAGATTCAGCTCTAAAGACACCAATTCGGTAGAGTGATTTCTGCAAAGTTGACAGAGGTATAGCTTTGAGACATTGTGTGGTAGTAACGTCCACAGTTATGTAGCAGATCAAGGTGTGTCCAAAGCAGCCCAGAATCTTCAGTGTGCCCAGAAATGATGAACAGGCACACCTAAATCTGTAAGGCAAAGAAATGAAGGAGTCTGATAGAGTGACTAGTTTGCCTAAATATAGGTTATTTCATATCATCTGAGTTACTCTAAGGTACCTGAGGTGTAAATGTGGAGCTGAGAGCCAGAATATATGAAAATCCCATGCTTTTCTGATGCAACAGCTGGGAGATTAGGAGGAGTACCCTATGTATCTAGGATGACTCTAGATTGTTATAGTGAGTTAGGTGAATCACACCATAGCTCTGTTTTCATTTCTCTACCTGAGGTTTTCTACATCATTTATTGCCATGGCAACTTAACAAGGACAAATTCCTGTCTCTGAACACAGACCATAAAGGGCCAATATCAAATACAGACTAAGTCCAAGTTGCTGACATTTACATCTTACTAATAATATTTAAAACCTACAGTGACACTGTATTCAAGAGGAATGCTTTCCTAGTACGTGAGCATTCCACACAACCCTTTCTATCCTTAGGTATTGGAGCTGTAAATCTGTGTCCTGGCATCCACCTTTTCTTTTTCTTTTTTTCTCCAAATACGCCTTTTGGCTTTTTGCTCTTTTACTTTCTTAAGAGAGACTGAACTGCTAGTGATTAATGACTCAAATATTTGACCACTTGCAGTGACCACCCAGGTGCTGTAAGAGACTGGACTCTTGGTGCTGATGGCTCAGTCAGCGGTGTGCTTTTCTAACAATGTGCAGGGTGGCCGCTCAAGACAGGGGCTGAAGATGTGCACATCTGACACCTCAGGCTACAAGCCGGGTGTTAAACAAGATAAGAAAAGAGGCAAACCCTTGGAGGAGGGTGTTTCTTTTTCCTTACACAGAAAACTCAGCTGTGATAACTCCCCTGGAACATTCACACCCAGTCTGAATGTTTTTATCTCTTTTTGAAGAGCCATAATGTGCCAAAATGGACTCAGCTACACTGACATAAGAGACAGCTGCAATATTTTAGGTGTCAAAGATTCTCAAAGTACCCCCGGACTCATAGTATTCTATCATACAGTGTAAAACACCCCAAGGGACGTGTTGGAGGTATTCCCACCTGATCCTGAGTGTATATAATTCTGAGTTTTGGGGCGTCTCCCACCTTCCAGGGCTTTTACCACCACCTCAGTGGATCTGGACTGTGATCACCACTTTGATGTAACTACAACCACCACTTTGACCAACAAACAATTGCAACAATCAAGTCTTGCTGGATCCAATGGGTGTCTGGCAATTCCTTCCTGGACCTGGGGGGGGGAAGCTGCAGCCCTGCTCCAACTGCCTGTACCAGCACTGCAGCCTCACTCCAGTATCACGCAAGCAACTGCCGGTGTCAAATTCCAGCTATCTGCTGTTTCCTGCCAGGTTTTCTGGGTGTGGGGAAGGCAAATCACATGGAAGAGTGGCCATCTTGTCTCTGGTTGGGGACGCCGGCCACCAGCTTAATTTGGTCCAATGGGCAGGGCTTGGGAAGTTTCTTTTCATTGGTTGATTTAGCCCAGTCTTATCGGTATTATTATTAGCCCTTATTTTTGGTAAAGAGTTGATTTTTCACTTACATCTGGGCATATTTGGCATCTCTCTCTGTATTGGAGAAACCAGGGTTATTGAATCCAAGGCAGGAGACTTCAGTCCCAGATCTCTGCTCCTCCAAATTGTCTCAAACTGAGACAATCTGTTAGCCTTAAATTAGGTGTCTTTGAATTTATCACCAAGGCAGGATGAGTTATTCCATGCTCCAGGTTTTTTTTGAAAAACCTACACAGAATTAATTACTTCTATTGGTGAAGTGACTTTAGGACTGAAAAAAACACAACAAACTTTTTCCAAACTCACATTAACACTACAAACGCAGGTTTGGATGAGAAATGAAGTATGCTTTACCCAAACAGTATTGTGAAGTGTCTTTAAGTGGATGAGTATTACTTTTAGTGCTAGAAATATGAAAAATCTTTAAAGGTAATACATCTTCTCTTATAAAGGGTAATTTGATCTTATATCTGCTCATATTTTATGTCTCTGTACTTGGTTCAACATCAGATCTCAGTTGTGCTTCATTGCGTTTAGAAGACAACTGACTACAGAGTGTTTCCTGGCACCAAGCATTTTAATCTAAACAGAATATGAATACAGACCTCTTTTTGGTCAACAGTATTAGAATATTATCTGGAGGACCCTTGAAAAAACACTGATACAGTAAAATTTATGAAGTCCCTCATTGTACAAACAAGTGTACCTGTGGAAGGTCTACACGAAAACAAACTAATTCTGAAGGGATAACTTGATCTACAGTCATTTGATGACTGAATATGATGACATGACTGGAGGAACACTAGGCAATGAAAAGGCTATGATTCCATAAAGATAAAGCACAAAGACATGTGGGGCCCTTCCTTTGTGTCTTTCAGTGTCAAGCCCTGGTGCATTTGTTCTCAGATCTTTAAAAAACAAAAGTACAGGCAGATAACCTGGTAAACACGACTTTGCTTAAGAGACCTACATTTCTTTGCAGGATTACTTTACAGTAGTAGCATTCTCTCAATTTTGTTTTAACCATATTTCTGAATACTATACAGTTGAACACATTCAGTTTATTACTCTACTAAATTGTGGAAGATACATTGACAAAACAGTTTTCAGTTACCATACCTTGTACTTCTGTTTGCTGACAGTATATTCTATTTTAGCAGTTGGTTATGAATTGCCTTAAGTCATCTGAACTGCATGATCCAAAGATGTTCATATTTCTTTCCTCCCCTGATGGCAAAGAACTACTTTCGTTCCACAGTCTTTTTTAAAAAATTATAATTAGTCTAGAGTCTTGCTTCTACATTCATTCATCATTCTCTCCTATTAGTCTTATCACTCTGTAGGGCTTGAGAGAATTGGCTAGTAACATCACCAGTAACTCAAGTTTGAAATAAGGCTATCAAAACAGATAGGCTTATATGCCAACTCCTTGGACAAATTGTAATTGTAAAGAATGGGGCAAAGTGGTAATGAGAGAAAAAGCTTCCACCTCTGTGAATCCTGCTGTGCTTCTGTCACTTTTCTACACTTCTACAGGCAATATTCTGTGTCTCAAAAAGTAGAAGACAAAATCAACGATAAGAAATTTCAGTTAATAATTTAATTAATGCTAATGTTGTCTTGCGTTGGTTATTATACTAAATATTTATTACAATATTTTGAAGTAAGGATTGTTGTTGTGGTTTAGGAATAGTATTCTCCAATTTAGTGTTCCCACATAAAAGCACACTGCCGATTGCTCCCTCTTCCCCTCTCTCCTTCCTCCTGCAGAGGGCTGAAGAGGAGAACAGGAGGCAAAAAAAGGTAAAGATCACACATTGAGAAAAGCACAATTTAGTGGAAACAGCAATGAGACAAGAAAACAAACAGTAACAGCAACAAAATTAATAACAGCAGTGTACAAAGGAGAGAGTGATTCACATGCAAAAATGCTCATGCAGATCCTGTGACCAAACTGTAATCGCTCTACCCTGATCACTCCCTCTGTCTCGGAACCAATGCCACTCAGAACCAGCTCTACCCAAACACTCCCTCTGACTCAGGAGGTCACCACATTTATTTGACAGGAAGGAACTCCTTCTCCCTGGAAGGGAGTCCCTTTCCCCCACCCCCAGCAATGATGTGAGATGGTATAGAATAACCTCCGTGTCCTGGCCATACCCCTCGTGGCTACTGTAGAAGTTAACCCTGCCCTGGCTAAAACCAGGACAATTGTGTTTACAGTTCTAAGCTCTGATATATGAAAGTGATGACTTCAAAGAGCCTCCTTTTCAATTAAATTGCCACTGTCCTTTTTTTTTCCTTAAAAGTTACTCTGTTATCATGATCTGCAGCTTGGAGTGCCACAAAAGCACAAAGCAATAGGAATAGGGAGGTTAGAAAGTTTTTCTCTCTGATCTAGTAGTTAAGAAAATACAAGAAGCTAATTGCTATATTGCGACGGTTGATTGGATGGGGAAGGGGGAGCTCCATTCCCAGGGGTTCTCAGCCCCGGGGCTTGGAGGGGATCAGTGCTCCCCCATCCCCCCCACCACGTGGTCCCATGGCCACCGCAAGAGACAGCACAGACAGGAACGTGTAGGGAGAAGGCAAAGAGAGCGTTTATTGGTAAGGTAAAGGCTTATACAGCCTCCAGGAGAATTCACAGAGTAGCCAATGAGAAGTTCAGGGGGTACAGGAACAAAATAGCAAGAAGGGATTAAGAACCGATAGGAAACTCCCTGATATCTTCTCAGGACATTCCTGAGGCAGAGATAACCCTTGCTGTGGGGGTTCTGGGAAGAAGAAAGTGAGTTAGCAAAAAGACTACAAAAAGTCATCTTGAAACATGTTCAAACAACAATCCCTCATATACTGCAGACCCAACTCCCACACTATATTTTTTGTGAATTAAGAGTGCCTTTAAGCAGCTGAAGCTCTATTAATGAATGTGATGAAAATTATAGAATCACCCATGTTTGCAAACAAGCTATTACTAAGTTAATGTTTGGTATTACACTGTCTTAGGAGATCAATTTTCATGTCACAGAACAACCTCAGATCTTCTGAAATTTAAGTAACTAAATCTAACAGGAATTTCTACTTTTTAGTTCTTTGATTACGAGCAAATAAAGGATCTGAACCATTTTTGAAGCCTGAAAGAATACCCATAGTTGCAGAAAATGCATGTGTCAGCTTATCCAACATGTTCATAGCCTATATTTTCCAAAGAGACAAAGTTCAAGATAGGGATTTTATTCTTTACATTTTAAGGTCACATTTTTAGACACCTGTAGTCATATTCAGAGAAAGGGACTGGCATCACTTCAAATATGTAAAATTTAAATGGTTAAACCGAAGCTAAATTTCTCCTAGAAGTAGTAAAGAGAACTGTAATTTCTGAGGTGTGAATCTTCTGACCAAATGCAGACAAGCTAAGATAAACACAGCTTAAAAGTAACTTCTCTCCATTAACTCTACAGAGATCCTAAGCTGACTGGCCAAGGTGACCAAATGAACCAGAGCATCACAATATACTGACAACTAAAAGCTTCACCCCCACAGGATCATATGAAACTCCAAACCACACCTGGAGTACTGTGTCCAGTTCTGGGCCACTCAGTTCAGGAAGGATATTGAGGTGCTGGAGCGGGTCTGCAGAAGAGCAATCAGGCTGGTAAAGGGACTTGAGCACAAGTCCTATGACGAGAGGCTGAGGGAGCTGGGGTTGTTTAGGCTGGAGAAGAAGAGGCTCAGGGGAGACCTCATCACTCTCTACAACTACGTGAGAGGAGGTTGTAGCCAGGTGGGGGTCGGTCTCTTCTCCCAGGCAGCCAGAGACAGGACAAGAGGGCATGGTCTTAAGCTCTGCCAGGGGAGGTTTAGGTTGAATATTAGTAAAAAAATTTTTACAGAGAAAGTAATCAAACGTTGGAATGGGCTGCTCATGGAGGTGGTGGATTCATCCCCCCTGAAGGTTTTTAAGAGACTGGATGTGGCAGTGCCATGGTCTAGTAACCATGGCAGTGTTGGATCAAGGGTTGAACTTGATGATCTCAGAGGTCTTTTCCAACTTGGTTGGTACTACGAAATGTTAGAATTAGGTACTTAGGTTTGTAGTCAGTACTAAGAGGAAGACACGTCCTGCAATTATGCTGATCAAGACAATTGCCAGGAATAATCATTTATGAACAAGACATGTTTGAACACTTGCTCCTTTTGGGAATATAAACATCTCATTCAGTGTTTCTCATTAGATTTGGGTTACACTTTCCTTCAAAATATAGCCACTACAATTTTTTCTGTACACTGAAAATCATTTGTACATTCACAATAGCACACTCTCAGTAGATGCATTCACAGATTTCCCACACACACAGCTGGAAATATTTAGCTGAGTGGAAATACAAGCTTGAGGAGGTCTAGAACTCATGTCTCTTGCTCGGTGGTGACTGCTCCAGATATTTTTTTGCTATGCAGAAGCTGCTCCACCATCAGCTTTGTTTTGAAAAACTGGACTATTGTCCAACCTGCTTGTCCACAGTACCTGCTCCAGAAACTTAGGCAAGTTTAGGTATCTTCTTTAGTAAAAAGATATATAACAGTAGACCACAGAAGAAAGCTATACATATAGTTCCACCTAACAATGTACCTCTGGATGCATGAAAACCACAGGTTAGTTCACATGAGTCATACCTATATTAGCCAATCAAATGAGGCCAGAATTGTTCTCTGACACTGAGTCTATGAAGCATAGGAATATTAGGTAAATTTTTTAATTGCCTGAAAGAGGAAGCTTGACTCCAGACTTTTGTGAAAGATGCCCAGCCTCTCCTAACTTCTAAACAAGCCTGGAAATTGTATGGGAGAGTGGTAATTGAATACAACTGAGGGACCATTTTTTTAAACAATACTAATTCAATAATAATACAAGTTTAAACAAGCATATTGTGCTCAGATGCTAATATCAACACAACTCAAAAGAAACTTTTGTTGTAAAATGAAGAAACACAGGCATTTATGTGATTGAGTTGTTCCTAAAAGCAATTTTATGAGCTGTTCTTTTGCATTTGAAAGTGGACTGCTTGAATCACTTTTCTGGACAGCAAATTGTCTCCTCCATAATTTGAAAAAAATCTTCAGCTTTCACTAGTAAACCTAGATTTCTGAAATCATTTGACTCAACCCCAAGGGGGATTAAGGCACACTTACCAGGCAGAATGAGACTGAAGAATAGCCAAGAAGAACTTGTTAAAAGACATTTATGAGCTTAAGACATACTGAAAGTCAGTTGTTCTTAGACTGCTAAGTTGTTCCATTTGGCAATAGCACAGATAGAAGTGGATTTTATCCCAGCACCTCTTTGAGGAAGAGAATGTAGAAGAAGGAAGGAGACATCAGTGTGTGTAGATGAAGACGAATGAAACCATGAGATTAGAAGATTCAGTATTATGCTACAGTCTATCGGCAAAGTGTAGAGAGTCTTAATTAGCTAAGTCGTCTGCAGCGGCCCAAAAAGGATAGTTTTATAGGAGTATGAGATGACTGTGTTAGTATTTATTATTCCCTGTTCTGTGTATCTCTCTTATTTACTTAGAGGGCAAACTCTATGGAACTGATGTTTTCTTTAAGTAAAACCATAAGGAACATGAAAAACAATGTTTTCATATATGAGCTTTTTCAGTACAATAAAATGTGCATTGGTATGATTAAATATTAAAGACAGAAGACACTGTTTAAAGTAATTTGTAAACATGTATTTATTTTAGATCTCTCATCCCTCACTAGTTGGGAAGCTTTCAGACACACAATTTTTTTTTTTAGTTACCAGTTATATCTCCAATCAAATTTATTATCACTTACACTCAGAAAAATATTATCATGGTTGGTGTTGCTCCAAACCCCCTTTATGCCAGGATAGAAGTCTAGGATTATTTGTACCATGCAGAATTCTCAATATCCAACTGAGAAGGATTTTCAAGTTACAGAATCTGAGACATCATCCTTCAAAAACTGAGGAATTTGTGATAACCTAGGTCCTTCAAAAATACATAAATGGTACCGGAGGTCTTTTCAGCCCTGAAGTAGGAAAAAGTAACAATAACCTCAAATATATTTGCTTCTTTTTTCAGCCTCAGGCTAAGTGTTTCAAGGAACTTCCTACAAACATTGCACTGAATTTCATCTTAGAATTCTAGGAAGATAAACATGGGTGATTGTTTTTTTCTTATGAATATGAAATACAGTGTATAAAGTAAATCCTTATCAGACTTATGCAAAACCTTGGAGAAAATATGGCAATACCATCCTTCTTCCTTCATCTTCAGTGCCGTAAACATTTTTCAGAAATAATATTACACATTAGACATGGGGAATAGCAACATATCCAAGTGGAACTCTTCCAAATCTATTCCACAAGACTCTCACAGGAGCTTTAATGACCTCCACTTATACAAATGGACTACTTAATGCAGAAGAAATTATTGCTTGTATGAATGAAAAGGAGCCTTTGACAGACACAGTCATTCACAGATTCACCAAATGACTAATAAAAATCACCTTTGTATCTGCTTTCTTCTGTGAATTACTGATGCTCCTGGAGACAGAACAAAATAGCAAGTTATGAGGAGAGAAATTCAAGGTCTGATAAATCAATTAGGTTAACCCTAATATCCTGTTGGTCTATTTTTCTTATGTAACAAAGAACTGTTGGCAACAAGAGACTTGACATCAACTGGTTTTCTTGGTATTTTCTCCTTTCTTCCCTTCAAATAGTCTTTATCAATAAGGTCCGAGCCAGGGGTCTAGTAGCTTCATTAGAGGTAAGAAAAAAATAAAATACAACAGAAAGGTGAACACACCTTCCTAAAGCATGTACTTTTTAAATACCTTATTTTGAACAATGTTTGGACATACAGCAGCCTATTAAGAGGGATGGGCAGCAAATGAAGGAGAAGGGAGAGAATTAGAAAGAGAGAATGAGAAGAGGAAGAAACAAGAGAAACTGAGATAAATGCCAAGTCAAAGAAAGAGGCAAGAAAAAAAGGAAAGAAGAAAGGAAAAGAAAAGGAAAGAAAGGAAGACATAGGAAGAAAGAAAGAAGAAGAAAGAAAAAGAGAGAGAAAAAGAGAGAGGAAGAAGGAGAAAAAGAATGGGCAGATTCAGCACAAAATGACAGTGCAACCATAATGGCCCCAAGCAAACAGGATTTTTTATCAAGTTGAAAAAAATTGCAGTTAAACATGGAAAATTCAAATTAAATATTTAATGAAAGGAATATTACTTTGCTGACTGAAACAAACTAGACAGCACAGCTAAAAATCAAAGCCCTGCTGCCAGCTTATGCTTTGTCATTGCCTTGAGACTACCCACAGAGAGTACTGATGAACTCGGGTTTTATGGGTTTTACCTTTAACTGAGGATTTCCATACTTTGGTAACTGAAGGCCAGCCAGTAGAGTTCTTTTGATGTTGCTTTCTAGGTGAACCTTTCTAAGGCTAAAGTTGATTTTTAATAGAAAATACAGTTTTATTTCTTCAGTAGAAAACAAAATGTTGTAGATAGCAGAGCCCCTTTTTAAGCATGACTAAAATGCATAGAAAACAGACAACCCAGTGAGGACCCTGAGATTAGCTCAGTTGATTAGAGCATTGTGTTACATGGCACACAACCACCAAGGTTGTGGGTTTGATCCCTGTATGGGTCATTCACTCAAGAACTGGACTCACTGATCCTTGTGGGTCGCTTCCAAATCAGAATATTCTGTGATTCTGTGATCCACATACATCTGTTAAAACTGCTGAAGTAGAATGGAAGATAGGCAAGGGAGCACAGCAGAGTATGGAAGATCAGCAGGCTACCAACAAGGCTGAAAAATACAGGCATTTTTTTCTTTTTTATTCTTTCTCAAGTACTAACAGCAACTTCAGGGACAAAATAATAAACTGAATCTAAAGATTTATTAGATTCCACTCAGCTGGATATTTTACCTGAGACAACACGTTGGTTGTGTATTTTGAATGAGGCTATGATTTGACATAAGAGTTGGGATTGTCCCATAACATCCCCATTCTGATATACCTTTTCTTTTTTTTAGAACAACTGTCTTGACATATGAAGCTAAGAGCTTTTATTCCAGGCAGCATTAATTCCTGCCGTATCCTATACCAGTGGGACTAAAGATACTGCTCTTTGTTCAGAAAACATATAGGACAACTAAGCCTAGAGTCTCATCAGAGACTGGGAATTTTGCTGTTCAAATAGTAAACATGGAAGCAACAAGTTGATGTGCTGAAAGAGAAGATTAACTCCTTAAGTACTTTGATATACAAAAACCTTCTGGAAATAACCACAAGAAAAGGGACTTTTATTCCTTTAATAGAAGATATGAATGTATCCAGAAATTTTTTCTAATAAGAGTAATTTTTCTTTGTGCATCCCTTTTCCATTCCTTTTTTTTTTTTTTTAAATTAACTTAAATTTAAAAAGGTTTTAAACCATACTCCTGTATGTGTTCTTTGTATCCTATTCTTGGCCTTTGAAGTACAGTTTTATAGTTTTTACCCCTAAGAATTAATTGGTATGGGCAGTCTTCTTAACAGCTACACATTACCTAATCTTTTTAAGGAGGAAAATTAAATGAAAAGGCATTTAAAAGGAAATTGAAATTATTTTAATTTTGAAATGGTTACCAAAAATAAGTGTTCAATAACTACAGTTTAAGGCAATTAGAAAAGGTAAGTATACCCATGTAATGAATTGATTTGAATGCACCTATTCATTTTAAAATTATATATTTCTTAAATATTTATTCCTTAAAAACAAAAAAACAAAAAATAAAAACCACAGAAAAACCAAGCCAAACCAGCCTACCAAAAAACAAACAAACAAACAAACAAACAAACAAACAAAAACCTCCCTTACTTGAAAAGCTGAAAAAGCTGCTATAAAAAATATGGTATTTTGGGTTGGATCTATCCTAGTGAGAAAAACTATGTCAGTGTATTAGTTTGAATGGTGGCCTTCAGAACTTTTTATTCTTTAACTATAAGCATCCTTCTGGCTATGCGACTCTCCCAGTCAATGCTGCGACAAAGAAAAGGGAACAGCACATGTCAGTAGTGGTTTTCATAGTGGATCTGGATAGGATCTCTGTTTTGCCTTATGGATCTAAGTAGCATAATCAGTGCCATGTCATTCAGTCTCTGCTTTACTTTCTAAGAGATAATAATTGTTCCTGCACTGTGAAAAGCAGATACTGGTCCCCTACTCTTCTGTCATCCTCACTGCACAAATAGTAATTCATCCAGTCCTCACTTACCAAATGATTTAGTTCCCTTTGGAACACGGTTGGATTGGATTCTGAGAGGCTGGTTTGTTCCAGGAACAATTTCCAGAAAGTACGGTGGAACGAGCTTTGAACTGATCCCCACCAAAAAGTCCTCTGGCACTATGCCAGAAGTCTTATACCCTCAAATTATCTCATCTCTCATGTCTCATATGATAAGGTATGCATAACTTGCATCAGTTTCATGACTTGAATGTGTTCTGTGAGCTGAAGCATAGCCACTAGGCCTCCTACCACCTGTGCTTATGCACATACACAAGAAATGTTTATCTTAGGTTCAAAGAAGCCAAGGACCAAGGGCTTCATGGAAAGGGTGCATAAAGAAAAGGTGCTCAAGAAAAAGTGAGTTGTGACCAAGTGGATATATCGTTGAGCATCATGTGGTAGAGGAATCAGGAATCGCTCTTTGAGACTAATGGTTTTAATATTGTAGGTGTAGGCTATGTCCCCTCTTGGACTTCCTGCTGTCACAATCGGTAAAGGATCCCATAGCAGCAGGTGGAGTTATTGTGACTTATTTGGACTTATTTGGATTTATTTTTTGGTGGACCTTTTTCTGAAAAGAAAACGTAGCTTATCAAAGCAAGCTCAAAATGTTATGTCAGCTGGAAATTAGTCTAATTCACTACTAGTCCAAATTCAAACCATGGTCCTACCATGAATTGCTAAGTGATAAACACTGAGAATAAACAAGTTCATAAAACTGTTATTAGATTTTTTCAGTAAGCAGAGACTTAGATCAGTGCTGGGTATTTTTAAAATATTCTCAGAGACATTATGGCCCTTTATCAGTGTGCTGAGAATTGAACTCACAGCTTTCCTAATATAGAGCAGAATGTGATAAAGTGATCTAAGCCATAACCAGCTGCTTCACTGAGGCAACAAGTACCTTCATAACCAGAAGAACTGATGAACCCTAGCCATTAATGAATTTGTGTCTCAATTTATTTTGAGTTTTTATCTTCTACTACAACTATAGGGCCTAAGCCTGATTTTTTAGTCTTATCAGTCTTCTTCACTATAGAAACTTTGATCAAAGTGTAGAATTTCTGATGCTTATTAATACACAGTCTTTGATTAACTATTTTCACATAGATTAGGACAGTTACAGTGCCTCTGTCCTTTGTGTAAAATATGTATTGAGGGAAGTTGCAATCTTGTATACTTTCCCCCAGGGACAGCCTAAGCAGTTTCTGTTTGTGAAAAATTACCTTATTTTCTCTAAAATCTGTTTAAAATCAAGGCCAAGAGACTCATAAGTTTTTAGAACAGTATGGATACTATCCTCTTGTCCTGCCTCTTTATTCCTCCCTCCTCACTCATGTAAAGATACCACAAGATTCGATTGGGAAATACAGACACAAAAAAAAAAAAAAAAAAAAAAAAAAAAAAAAATTCTCATTCTTGTCTATCTCACAAATCCAAGAAAGTGTGCTTAAGATTTAATTCAAGAAAAAAAAAGTATGGATAGCATTTATAGAATATGTGTGTTAGAGACTTGAGAAAATAGTGTCTTACCCACGCTATCCAAGATAATATTGAAATATCCAAGGTAATGTAAAAGCATTTATCCAGCCTCTTATAAGGCCATGAAATATGTTTGTAATATATATGTATAATCTAAATATTTTAGGGTATAATATAAACTTGATTGGATGCTCAGACATGAACATGAGAATCCAGAGACTTGAAAGGTCTCTGTCAAGTTCTCCAGTTCACAAAGGAGCTTGGAGGTGAAAAAATAACATTGGGAAAGGAGATCAGATGTTGTGTTGCAAGGAAGCCTGAGAAGGATTAAATCGACCTCAGTAAAGTGCTTCAGCTGAAATGCTAAAATGGATTCCTTCTGAGCCGTATCCTACTTAAACTGCTTTAGCTTCATTTTGTAGGCCAGTCACTTGTTTACATCCATGTTTTGTCTTCTAAAAACTGTCCTAGTACAGAAGTTAAATCAACAAATAAACCCAATCTAAATTAAATTAACAAAAAAATTAATAAATCTAAAGACTCATTGGTCTCTCTGCTATAGCCACTCCCACTGTTGAGTAGTCTTCTCTAGGGCTGTGAAATCCCATGCACCCCTATCATAGTATATAACCGAGACGTACTTGCCTTATTGTGTCCATTTCCCCAACTCACTGCTGTAAAGAGTGCTTTGCACTCCTCCATTCACATCGTTTGTTCAATGGGCAGAACAAAGCACAGAGAAAAAGAAATATCATCAAGCTGAGAGAAAGAATACCTTTGCTTTCATACCATAATAATGCATTTCAACTGTGTTAAATAAATTCATCTAACAAACTCCTTAGTCCCATTCTACTGTCACTTCAGATTCCATAAACAGAAGTGGATAGTCTTACCCACTTTCAGAAAAGTGAGATGAAAAAAGCTGAGACTTCAGTTAAGAGCAAGAGGAGAGGGAGAGAAACAATACAATTCATTTGCTAAACTATTTGCAAACTGAGAATCAAATTTAGGGATACCGATAAAAGAGTCAAATAATAAAAAATAATGAAAATCATTAAAACAATACAAAAACTTAGGTGTTTTATCTAGACACTTTGACAAAGTTCACATTAAGAATTATGGCACCCCTCTAGCCCTCTTGTCTGTTCATATGACTCTTCCTTTATCTTCTCAGGAGCACTGTACTAAGCTCTAAAGGCATTATCAAACTATATCACATAGTATCTCTGTGAAATACTATTGCAGACGCAGAGAGGCAAAGAGGTGAGAAAAAGCACAAAATACAGTTTTCCTGGTGCTTCAAGTTGGTGATGGATATACATTTTTCCCTTCTCTTTCTTGAACAATCCTAATCAACATCACTATGTTACTTTATTTCTGTAAGACTGGGGATCAGGCTGAGGGTGCTGAGGTTGCCAAAAACATGGAAAAACTAATGACAAGTTAGGCAGCCATATTATAGTGCTGTGTGTTAAGACCAAGAACCGAACATACTGTGATAAGTATTCATATTCTGAATATAAACTGTCTACAATTTAAGCACAAATGTGGTTGTACATTACATAGATGTATTTAATCTGTGTTTACACTTTCTACATTCAGTATTATGTGAGCCGAACAGTTCAAGGGACACACAACCACTGGTCCCATGTACCATCTGTGTTCTGCATTCCTTTTCTGAGTTCTGCATTATCACAGTTATTCCACTGGTAGCATGGGTGAGAGCTAGGCTGCAGAAAGGCTGATCTTGTCTCTATGAGTTGCTGTCACACTAGTGATCACATTCTGTAATCTTATTATCTTCACCATCTCAGCGGTGACTCCATACTGAGACAAAGCTCAGAAAGGTTACACTGGTTCCCTTCTAAGTACAAGCTCCCCCTTGTTTACAGAAATAGCTGAAAGGAGGGATTATAACTCGTAACATTCAATCTTTGCTTAAAGAATAAGGATCAGAATTATGGTGATTAATGTAACAAACCTCAAACTTCTTACCATTTTAGTCAATGACAAATTAAATTTATGTGAATTTATATAAATATAATCAAAATCAAGACTGTATTTTTAGTGTTAAAACAAAACAAAGAATCATACTCAAACATCAGAGCTCATACTGACTCAAAGCAAGAGGCAGGCAACATGATAATGAACACCAGTCATCACACATTGCCTTCTAACAAAACTCAATAGAAGAATTTGGCATATTATACTTGGGATACCCAAAGCAGTAACAAAAGGTATGCTACAAATACATAGGTCAGAAAAAAAAAGGCTAAGGAGAGTGTAACCCTCTGATAAACAAGAAGGGAGAACTGGTAACAACAGATATGGAGAAGGCTGAGGTACTTACCAAGTTCTTCACCTCAGTTTTCACCAGACATCATACTTCCCACACCTCTCAAGTCCTTGAATCTCCAGGTGGGGACTGGAAGACCAAAGTCCCACCCCTTATAAGCAAAGAGCAGGTTTGAGACCACCTGATTAAACTGAACAGGCACAGGTCTATAGGGCTTGATGACATGCATCCTAGGGTCCTGGCTGATCTAAATGCCAGGGAGGGAGCTGGCTGATCTAAATGCCAAGCCACACTATATTTGAAAAGTCATGGTGGTCAGGCGGAGTCCCTAGTGACTTGAAAAATGAAAATATCTCTCTATTTTGAAGAAGGGGAGAAAGGAAGATCCAGGGAACTACAGACCAATGAGCCTCACCTCTGTGCCAGGAAAGGTCATGGAGCAGACCCTTATGGAAGCAAGGCTAAGGCACATATATGCAAAATGATGATACCAGAAAACCTGCACAGCTTCACTAAGGGCAAACTGTGCCTGGCCAAGCTGGTGGCCTTCTATGATGCAGTGACAGGGGAAGAACGACTGATGACATCCACCTAGGCTTCTTTAAGGCCTTTGGCACAGTCGCAAACAAAGGCAGGCTATTCAATGGATAAGGAATTGGCTGGATGGGCACATCCAGACAGTCATGGTCAATGGCTCTATGTCCAAGTGGAAATCAGTGATGAGTGCTGTCCCTCAAGACTCTATCTTGGGACTGGTGCTCTTCAGTATCTTCATCAATGACACAGACAGTGGGATTGAGTGCACCCTCAGCAAGTTTGCAGATGATACAAAGCTGAGTGGTGCAGCTGATACAACAGAAGGAAGGGATGCTATCCCAAGGGCCCTAGATAAGAAGAGCACCCACAGGACTCTCATGAGGTTCAACAAGTCCAAATGCCAGGTGCTGCACCTAGGTTGGGACAATCCCACACACAAGTACAGACTGGGAGAAGAAGTCATTAGGATCAGCCCTGTAGGGAAGGACTTAGGGGTTCTGTTGGATGAAAAGCTGGACATGAGCCAATAGTGTGCACTTGCAGTCCAGGAAGCCAACTGTATCCTGGGCTGCTGCAAAACAAGAGTGGTCAGCAGGTCAAGGGGTATTCTGTTGCTCTACTCTGCCCTCTTGAGACACCACCTGCAGTACTGTTTCCAGGTCTGAGTCCTCAGCACAAGAAAGATGTGGACCTATTAAACTGGGTCCGGAAGAGGGCCACAAAGATGATCAGAGAACCATTCCTATGAAAACAGGCTGAGAGAGCTTGGGTTGTTCAGCCTGGAGAAGGCTCTGGGGAGGCCTCTTAAGCATCTTTCAGTGCTTAAAGGGAGCTTTATTGAAAAGAGGGAGAACAACATTTTACAAGAGCATGAAGTGATCAGGCAAGGTAGAAGAGTTTAAAACTAAGAGAGGAGAGATTTACAACAGATGCTAGGCAGAAATTGTTTACTGTGAGAGTGTTGAGACACTGGAATAGGTTGCCCAGAGAAGTTGTGGATGCCCCATCTCTGAAAGTGTTCAAGTCCAGGTTGGACGGGGTTATGAGGAACTTGATCTAGTGAAAGGTGTCTGTCCCCTGCCCATGATAGTGAGATTGAACTAAATGTTCTTTAGAGTCCCTTCCTACCAAAACCATTCCATGATTCTATGAAAACCTCTAACACAGACTTAGAAAACTTACTGGTTTTAAATAAGATAAGTGTATATTCGAATCCAATCCACTTCCTGGAGTCTTAGTGACTAAGAGAAGGTCTGGAGAAGAGCCCTGCTTACTTGCTTTGGTCATGCTTTTTAAAACCAAGTAGCTGGATGGAAGCAAAAGGCGAACAAAAGTCAGATGAAAGAGACAGTCACAGTAACTTCTCCCTTCTACACAAAACAAGTTTAAAAAGTGTGAGACTGGTTATGTACACTTTTTGACTTGATAGAGTACACACTGGTATCTTTTGCCTTTCCACAAGTTTACATAATGCTTGCAGAAAGGAAGTTAATTTTATGCTCTGATTATCGAAGCTGTTTTACAAAGAGGGAGTAACAGACTTCAGCCTATTATTGGTGCACTAAGCTGAGAGGAGAGCCATGGGTTCTAGTCCTTAGTCCCTGGACTGGGTCTGTATTTTAACCTATGTGTATTTAATGTAGTAGGTAAAACTGCAGCCAATGATGGGATTTTTAGCATTCATGATGAGAGTATGAAACCTCTAAAAACATCCCAAATTATAAGGAGAATTACAGGGAAACTCCAATGAGGATTAAGTTCTGTTCTCCTTATTGTGCCATTTAACTGGCTAAAGACAGACAAGAAAAGAGTGTGAAAACTATAATAGTCTACTAAATTCTTAAGCAGAATAAAATCAATGTATTTCAGACAAATAATGGGTTCATAATTTTCAATATTGGATGTTAAAGATTTACCCATCTTTTTGGGGATTTTGTCCTGGCAGATATGTCAGCTATAATTAGACATTAGAAAGAGCTGTCTGCCACTCCTAGGTCAAATCCTGAAACCTTACCTCAGTTGTCAGACCAATACATTTATTTTTAAGAAGTGGACTGGAAAATTTCTGCTCCTAGTTCTGCATCTCATTCTCTTTCTCTCAGAACTAGAATTTATCTGAGAAACATTGAGATAATCATGAATAATTCCCACTGGGAGAACTACTGACACTCATTATGGTTTTCTATTCTGAGACTACTTTCTTTTTCTTTTTAGTGTTAAAATGTTCTCTTTCTTTTCCGAGAAAGGCTAATTCGATTGGTGTAGTCAAGAAAGGGTCACCGATAATTCCTCATAGAAGTTCTCACAACTGAATGTTACCTGAGAGTTTCTATGTTACGTAAATTTGCAGCATAACAGTGAACCGTATCTGTGATAGGATATTGCCAACCGTTATCAAACTTCTTTCTAAATATTTTGTCAAAATAATGTCCCAGACGTTACAGTTTTATAGGTTCAGGTAATGAATTTTGACAGATTTGTGATTGCAAAGGACTCAATTTTTCTTGAAGTTAGTTTCACATAGTTTAGTGTGAGGGGCTCAGAAATCAACCTGCACAAAAGAATGATGGGGAGTAGCAGAAATAATAGCTGTGATGGTTTTGGTTTAGGCCTTCCTTGTCACCAACCTGTAACCAGGTATCCAGGGAAGTGACCATTATACCCAGTATTCCCTACGATTTTTACGTAAACCAGGGTATAAATAAGTGGAAGATTAGAGACCTCGTTCTTCTTCGCTTCTGGTGAGGTCCAGGAGCAGGGAGTCACTGCGTTGGTCTCGCTTATCTGGCTGAGGCCTGCAGTGACTGCCACTCTGCTGCGGGAGGTCTGGAGACTGCTGGCCTGTGATCCTGCTTTTCTCTAAGGGACGTGGTGAGATTTATCTTGCCATTCACTGTGATAATTTGCAGGGGGTCGGTCGCGTGTGTGTTTTGGGTCCCTTTTGTCCTTTTTATCCCTTTTTTCCCCTTTCCCTTTCCCTTCCCTTTTCCCTTTTTTTTTGTATTCTTTTGTAAATAGTTCTTTGTAAATAATTTTATATATTTATATGTAATTGGGAATTCAGTTTGGTTTTTCTTTCGGTTTTGTGTGGTTTGTCAGTCTGTCCAGAGTGAAAGTAAGGGAGGGGGGAAGGCTTTACCCACAGTCCAGGCACTTGGCTGGGAGCCAAGTTCGACCTGTGACAATAGCTTATGCTATAATACAAAAAAATAGTAGTGTAGCCAGAGCAACACAACTGTTTTCTGTTCATTCAGCCTTTCCTATCAGTGAACACTATATTTGTTATGAATCAGTATTATGTACTTGTTGTTCTCCTCCATGTGCACAGGAAAAACTATCTCTTACCAATTTGGGTAACAGTCAAAGGACAGACAAAAAAGAAGAATAATCAAATATGCTATCATTCTAATAGCATTGAATACAGAATGCTTCTACAGTAGAGAAGAGTTGGAGTTCAGAACCATAGAATCATAGCATGGCCTGCTGGTCATGCTTCTTTTTGACACAACCCAGCACACAGTTGGCTTTCTGAGCTATGAGTGTACAGCGTCACCTGGAGTTTAGCTTCTCTTCAGCCAACACTCCCAAGTCCTTCTCAGAGCTGCTCTCAGTCCATTCTCCACCTAACCCATACTTGTGCTTGGGATTGCACTGACTCTGGTGCAGGACGTTGCACCTGACCTTGTTGAAATTCATGAGGTTTACACAGGCCGACCACTCCAGGCTGTGTAAACCACACAACAGAGCTTAGTGTCATCAAGAAGTAGTGGGTCAAAGGTAGTTGTCTGTGATTTAGATATCTAAGATCAGTCCTACTTAGATTAATATTGCTGCAGAGAATGAGAAACAGTTTGTGATATCCATCTACCCGTCACCACAACTGAGTTTAGTCAAATCCAGAATTAGGGCAGAAAAAGCAGAAAACATTACCATCAGTTCTATTTTGATTCAGCTTAGTTTAGGATGAGACTAATCACACCCTAGAAATACATTATTCTACTGACCATCTAGAGAATCTGCCATGATTAGTTAAGAAGCTGACTCTGCACTAGAGATGACTAAAGCTAATTGAATCCAAACAAGTTTCAGACCACAGCTGATCATCAGTTTCCACAGCCTGGTTTCTGGTATCTATTTTCTGACTAAGTCCCGTTTAATGAGTCAGTCGCTGACTTTTCTTCCATACCTAGAATGCCATTACTTTCCTGCCATACTCAAAATCCTAAGAGAAAGGCTTCAAAAGATGGAAATGTTCTAATCTTCTCTGTGGAGTACAAATGTTAAAGTAACTTCAAATCAATCAGCTCACAACTGAAGGTAATACAGTGCTGAATAAATGAGCGAAACAGTACAACACCTGATCGCTGAACCTTCAGCTAACAAGAATAACAGCAGAATATGGTTTATCCCTGTCACAAGCCTCTGTAGAAGAGAAAAGGATCTGACACATACTTATTAGTTTTTTACAGAAAACCAGAGGAGAATTGGAAGTAAGGGCCCTAATCCAAGTGCCAAATGTAATCTTACATTACACTGTAACTCAAATCCCCATTCTATATATATTGTACAAGTCTGTCTGCTGAAAAAACAGCTTGTGTCGCAGAAGAAAAAAGGTAGTGACAGGCTCAAGGCAATGTTACTTAGCATAATCTCACTGTTTCTCTAATGTTACTTAATGTCCACAAAGAAGTAATTTTAAACCTAAGCTGTCTGCTTCTGCTAATTTAATTTTAACAACAAAAGCGGAGGATCATTTGTCACACATTTAAAAAAATTTTCACACACTGGTACTTATAAAGAAGTTTGAGTGTGAAGCACATATCCTTGGATCTCTTTTCTTCACCTGAGAACAAGAATACCAGAAAAGAGGTAGTTTCCCCAGAAAAGCCAGGCAATTCTCAGACCTATATTTCAATGAGCACTTCTTTTTTCATCATGCTGGACTATCTTGCTTGACCATGCTGAGTATTCCTCCCTATTACTGTGTATCTTTCACAGTGCTTCCAAGGAATTTGTTACTTTCCTCTTTTTTTCTCACTTAAAGGTGACACTGGATAGCTGATTAGAAAATGTCACACATCTATCTGTTGACTGCTAATTTAGAGTAGAACAAAAAATGAAGGTGTATCACAAAGGTCCTGTAGACAACTTACAATTAAGTAAGACCTCCTCTAAACATTTTCTATTCCAGCAAGCTGTAATTCTCCACCTTGAGATAATGGGAGGAAAAAAAGGTTGTGGGGTTTTTTTGGGGTTGTTGTTTGGTTTCTTTTTTATTTCTCTTGGGTGGTTGTTGTTTCAGTTTGGTTTCATTTGGTTTTAATCTTATTATATATTGGCAAAGTCCAATCCGCAAACAGATAAGTTTAGCTAGCTGGAGTTCTAGAAATAAGATATAATTCTTGTTTTTGATAAGTCATAATTTTCAAAGAATAAGGTGTTTGTAACTGGACTAGCTCTTGAACTTATCCCATAGGCTGTTTAATTTATGTTTTTCATCCTTTTTACAAACCTGGAGAAAATTGATCTGACCTCTAAAAAGCACATTTTCAGTGCATCCCATAAGACAGCAGGAAAGAATGCAGATTAAGAATGCAGTTCCAGCACCTTGCTCTTTAAAATGCTTTTAAAACTTGTCTAATTCATTCATCTATTAACAAAGGTGAATACCCATGACAGGTTTTATCCTAGTCAGCCTGGAAAGGCACAAATAATGTTAAATCAATACCAAAGTAATCAGGGATGAGATCAGGATCAAAGTTCTGATCATCCCACAGGATGGATTATTCCATCTTAAATACTACAAAAAATTATTTACTTTTAGAAAAAATAAAATAGCTGGAAAAATAGAAATATGTCCCTGAATGAGCTAATGCATCTCACTGCTAACATTAATCAAATTTTACTCTCTGATGAAACGACACCTGGAGAGAAAAAAGCCAAACGTAATATTAGGTGAGGATATGACTACTGTGGAATTAAAAGAGAATTAAAGTTCTTGAATACAAAACAGTACCTAAAGAGTTCAAATATCCATAAGAAAGACAGCGGGAGGGTGTGTGTGTGGAAGGGTGAAAAAACACTCTAAAATAATAATTATGTATAGCTGCTAAGTGCCAACCTTCAAAGTGCTGTGAATGTCTTACACTTGCTATAAAATATTAATGGAAAGAGATAGCAGCATACAGATCTTCAGAAAATTCTTTAGACTTTAAATCTCCATTTATTTCAATGGTCTTTCAAGACGTTACGGTAGCTGGGCAACTATCCCCATCTTTGAATTGTGTTTGAGAAAACAGCAAAGTAAAATTTTCAGAGAAAATCTGTACTTTCCATTAACTTTGACACTGATGGTTCATGCACAAGGATTGCCAGTGATAAGCAATGGGATGGTGTGCCAAAACTTGAGGAAATGAGCACTAATGGAATCTCTCAATCTGCCTCACCACGTGTTGGCTACAATGCACCACACCTGAAATGTTTCTACACCAATGCACACAGCATGAAGAACAAACAAGAGGAGCTTGGAACTTTGGCCCAGTCCCAGAGATTTGACATCATCAGCATAAGTGAAACCTGGTGGGATGAGATCTGTGACTAGAGTGCCCTGTTGGATGGCTACAGGCTCTTCAGGAAGGACAGGAAGGGCATAAAAGGCAGAGGGGTGGCACTGTATTTAATAGACGGGTTAGAATGTATGGAGCTCGCAGTTGACAGTGACACAGTTGAGAGCCTCTGGGCAAGAAACAAGGGGCAAAAAAATACTGTGGATGTCATCGTGCGAATCTTATAGACCTCCTAGCCAGGATGATGGTGCCAGCGAATTAGTCTTTGAAGATCTAAGGGACACTTCCAAGTCAACTGCCCTTGTCCCCATGGGGCACTTCAACTTGCAGAGATTACTTGGGAGCATCACACAGCTGGTACAATCTAGGCCAGAAGATTCCTAAAAAAACCTGGATGCCAACTTTATGGAACTGGTCCTAAGGGAGCCGACTAGGAAAAATGCTCTCCTTGATCTGCTGCTTGTCAACAGAGTGGATCTCATGAGTGAAGTGGAGATTTCCAAGATCTGTAGTCTGTCAGAAATCATGAGAAATGAAAATCAGCTCAAATATTTGGCTTAATTTGCCTTTTTTTTTTGTCTCAAAGTAAAAGGAAATCCTGTTTTCTTTTATGCATGCATTTTTTTTGTTTTGATTCCTGCTTTTATAGAAACTAATTGAATCATTACACTGCACTCTACATAAATTTAATTAAATATTGGTTACTGGTTTTACAAAAAGTGCTTACATTTTCATTGTAAAGATACTTTGATTTAATGAATACCAACAGAACTATAATCCATAACTAAAAATGGACTTCTTACATAAATGTACCAGTTTATATTCTAAGACGAGCAATGTCAACATGAAAAAAGCAGACAGATGTTAGTTTTATTGGATAAATCCCCTTTAAAATATATCTTCCTTGATTTGAAATGTAAGGTATTTCAAAAGTATTGTGAATTTGGAGAAACAATGCATCAACTAAAGTCTGAAGATTTGTTCTTCTTTACCCCACCGAGCTTTGTGTAATAAGTAATAGAAATACCTTTAAATACCTTTTCCTTTGTGCAGTTGATAAAGTTAAAACTTCCTGATTAATATTCCTTTGCAGAAAAAAGGTAGTGCTGCAGATTTATGCTACGGATATGTCTTGGTGCTTATAATTTCTTTTGTAGTAAAGATACAACTGATAAGGATTTTATTTAATAAGGATATTTGTAGTTGAAGGGTTTGGGTGTTTAATATTCCTTAGGTATCTCTACTGACAAATCTAAAAAATGTGAGAATCTCTGATACTTGACAATGACCTTCATTGATGTTACAAGGATTTATGCAAGTCTTAGGTAAATGGTGCAAGGAATATGGTTTTTCATTGTTCTCCTGTTGATACAACAGATAAGGCCTGTACGTGGTGGATACAGTGGGCAATTCTAAGTTTTATTTTTGACTGTGCTAATGATTAACACAGTTTTAAAATGGCACCCTTTAATATCCATATAAATCTTACTTCAAAGGATTCTAGAAGCATTTCAGTGCTCTAGTTGTATCCCAAGTAATTTTGGGGTAGTCAGTTGTCTGTCCTACCAGTTAAAATTAATGTAAATTATAACAGCAACAAGCACTGCACACGCATCAACTGTAGGATGTATTGACAATACAAGAGGTCAAAGGTTAATAATGCTGTTCATATGGCACTGGTTTTCTGATGATAGCACGTATTTAACATGGATTACAATCCAGGAAAAGAAGTTTCTTTAGGATTTTATTTAGATGTATCTTTAAACCATGAAAGAGTTCCAGTCTCCAAATACCCCTTTGCATGTTTGATACTAACCTACTACCTTCATCTCCTGAGCAAACACTAAAACAACGAGACTGAGTATAATGACCCATGTAGTCCTGATTAGCTGGTGATGAGCAAAGTGTAGTCAGTCTTTTTTTCTAGCCCTAGATGTCGTTGTCAAGTTGGGGGGGTTAGAATTATGTGGTCTTCAAGGTCCCTTCCAACCCAAGCCACTGTATGATTCTGTGGATGAAGAAGCAGTAAGAGGTACAATTATTCAAGACAACTCACTGTAAGTAAAGTTTACTTCCACTTCTCCTCTGTCCATTCTATTCTTTCTTTCTGATTTTTAATTCATATGTTCTTCCAATTTCTTCTAGCTGTTGTTCACCCAAACTCAGTTTTATCAATTACATTTGTACACCCCACAGCTTAATGTTTCTTTTTTTCCCTGTGGGATAATGGGTATTTATTGCAATACCCAGTAAGGCAGAATAGTAAACATGGTTTTGTCTCTGACACGTAGGATTTCTTCCCAAAGTTTTATCTGCCTGAAAATTAAGTAGCTGTTCTCAGGGCACCATTTTGCTGGCAGCAGAGCCAGATGTTGCCCCTACCCCTACTACTTCTCCCAACTCAAAAGTTTGTATATTCTTAGCACTATCACAATGCATGGTTGAGGGGACATATCATAACACAGTCAGACATATGATGTGTAATAAAGAGAATTCTATGCACAAGAAACAACAGAAGACTCATTGAGTTATGGTACCTGGAAAGTAATGACCTGTCAAGGCAGTGGAAAAAAGGGTGGGGAAAACAATTTTTTGTCAAAAAACACGTCACCTCTGAAACTGTACCTTCAGCTACATACTCAGGCTCTATAGGACCTAAGTTGACAGGCAGATATCTCTCACTGACCATTATCCTGACTATCTCTAGAGGTACTACTGACTAGTACAAACTTACTTGAGTAAAAATCTATAAATTATTTTTCAAGGCATTTTTTCAAAGAATTTGGAATTCATCATTCCCATTTCAATACCAGAACTGAAAGCCAAGAAAAGGCTGGAATTTCACAGAGAGAGTACTTCGTTATGTGTCTTGAATTTATTTTTTATAGGAAAACTAGAATTTTTTTAATATAAATAACAGTTGTATATCAGTGTCATCAATACTCCCCTATAATCCCCCCTCCTTCCCCATATCAGGGTTTGTGTGAAACAATTATTTTTATAGAAATAAATTTTAAAATAAAAGGTTATTAATTCTCCATTCACTAGCTCATTAATTGAATTGGAAGTGGGACATTGAGCATTCAGACTTCATACTTTTGTTTTTCACATTCAGGAAGAAAGAGAGTAGAAAAATGTTATATATATATATATATATATGTATATATATATACATTTATGCAATCATTTGTCTAAGTACTATACGATCATGATAAAACAGTGAGTGGTTGGCCACAGTATGCTGTGCTGATTTAAAGGACATTCAACTCATATATCTGAGACATAGCAGACTGGGAAATGCAGTCAGAAATAACAGTTTCCTTCTGTAAAATGGAACTTCCATCCAGCAAAAAATACTGGGATTCTGAAACAAAGTCATAGTCAAAATGAGGACAAAACATTGAAATATCTTGGGAGTTAGGTCAAATATATATATATATATATATATACACTTCATTTCAATTCTATCCTTAATTTTTTTAGATAAAGTGAAGTCTCTGCATTATGTAAAAAATTAAGAGCTGACATAATTATCTGCCCAATATTTGTCCTTCAAAGTGACTGCTTTTGTCCACTAGTTGTGCTGGAATTTCCATCAATATTATACTGAGTTTTATTACCAGCCCATAGCTGCTCACTTTACTTGGTACTGTTCTCAGTTCTTCTGCTTCAAAAACTTCAATGCAAAAACACTCACTGGCACTAGAGGATACTAACTCAGGAACACTGTTTATCTATAAAGAAATAAAATAAAAATAATTTAAAAAAAAATTATTATTTTCTATATGAAATATAATTGTTAATTTCATTGAAATTAAATACTTTGACATCTTAATGAAATTCTTTCAAAAATTACAACATGTTCACATGAATTGTTGATTTTTTTTCAACCAAGCAATTTTAGAAACGCCCATAGAATCAACAGCTGTAACCTCTTTATTCTTCCTTGGACAAAGGGAACTGCAGGAATTTATAAGTAATCATAAAATCATAGAATGGCTTGTGTTGGAAGGAATCTTAAAGATTATCTAGTTCCAAAGGTCAAGGACAGCTTTCACTAGACCAGGTTGCTCAAAGTCTCATCCAACCTGGCCTTTAACACAGGAATCCAGAGCTTCTCTGGGCAACCTGTCTTAGCACTACATGCGTTGTTAAAAGTTCCTCTCCAGCTCTCTTGTAGGCCCTTTAGGTACTGGAAGGTGATGCTGTCTCCTGGGAGCCTTCTCTTCTCCAAGCTGAACAACCCCAATTCTCTCAACCTGTCTTCATAGAAGAAATGTTCTTCCAGCCCTGTGATCCTCAATAAAAATTCCAGACATTTTTTCTTGATTTGAAAGGCTAATTACAAATATCAGCATCTTGCAAAGATAAAACACTATTATACACAGGAAAGGAAAAATAATATATTTCTGTACAAAACTTTGGTAGTGAGATGAAATGGAACAATTGGTTATACCATTTCCCTAGTGTAACACTAAAACTCTTTCTGAGGTTTGGAGGAAGTCCTCCTTATAGACCTAGGAGGCCATAAGAGTCAAGAAAGTTCCCTATCAAAGGAGGCTGAAAATAAAAGCACAAAAAGATATGTCAAGCTGCAGCTCTCCAAGTTCTCCATCTCATATACTGTAGGATGCACTGCACAACAACACTGTCCTAGAGCAAAAGATCATTTATGGCCTGAAGTCTCCAGCAGCCCCAAGGTTAAAACTCGCAATGGAAGTGGGAGTATTTTAGGTGGTGCAAGTTTATATAAAAATGAAAGAGTTTTAGTAAATATTCCAGATTTGGTGGACTGCCCAGTTCTAATAAAAAATCCATATAAAGGAAAGACTGCTGGTTGACCCACCGAACACTGCCAATTAAACATCCAAAAGTAGGAATCAGTCATGACTTGGCTGGTTTGGAGCTAGATGGAAATGAGAAAGCAGCACAGCTGAAGGATTTTGTCAGAGCTAGTGTAGCTACAGATTAATAATTTAATTTCCTTCTGGCTCTCTGTCTCCAAGGAACTGATGAGCTTTGACACTACTCCCTTACCAGAATTGGAAAAGTCTCAACCCTAGGAGAAGTAGAAGTCAAGAGCTCCTTAAGTTTTAAGTCACTTGAATAGTTTCTTTCCCCTAATGTACTTTTCAGCAAGAAGACATCAAGTTACTGTCACCTAATGCTATTAAGTAATTTACACGATTAAAATGTAATTATGAACAAGTATTGTTGGATTTGATGAAAATACCCTGTATCACATAACGCACTGTACCCTTGTTACATAAGAGTAACATAAGAGTTTTGAAAGGTGAAATAAAATGCAATCATTTATGTAATTAAATGTAGACAGGAACACAAAACCAGTGCGGAGGTGCCAATGGTTTGTGACAGGCAGTTTGTATGTCAGCAGGCAGAATAAATTTAAATCATGTTTAATTATCAAATTTGAAGTTCTCAATTGCTTTTAGAAATTATTAGCACATATATCCTACTAGATAGTATTTATTAATGCAATTTATAGACCTACTGTACTAAATATAACTTAAGCATTTCTTTTAAAACTCAGCTATTCACTGATTATCCACTGGGCACTAGAAAATAAAACAAGAAAAAAAATAAAAGAAAAAAAAAAGAAAGATTTTCACATTAATTAGAGTGTTTTGATTAAGAGTATTTAGTCTTAAGGTGGCTGTTCTTCAGTTTCCACACACATAAACTTTTGAATTTAAAAAATCCAGTGATCAGGCTTCTTGCCTGCTCTGAAATGGCTGAAGAGCCAAGATTGGCAGCCCAAGCTGGGGCTTCTGGAAAGAACATCTAAGGTTACTGACTACGAAGAAAGCACAAAACAAATCATGCATCAAGCCAGTCCTTTATGGGAGAAAAACACAGAGGGACAGTGGGGTAGGGGAAGCAATTTGGAAAATCATCTACTTGGGAATGGAAGTCAGTGTATCAAAAGCTGCATGAAAGGGAATTTTTCAAAAAGTAGGTAGTCAGAATTCTGCCTTGGAGTTCACCATGTATCACAGTGCTCTTTTGGCTTGCAGAGCTCTTCAGGCTTGCATGAGGCAGCTCACACTAGGGAGGCTTCTAATCTGGAAAGCATGTCCCTTTGCAGTTCTGGAATCTCAGTTACTTCTTCCCAGGTTGGCCCAAGAGCAGGTTTCTGGGGTCTGCCAAATTTTCAGCTAGGATGTGGATGAATTGCAGGGGTCTGTCAAACAACGTAATGGTTTCCTGAAGTGATCTGCAGCATGTTTCTATTCTTTGCAGTACAACCACTGTTCTAATGGAACTTATTTTAAACAATATAGCCCATAGAAAATTAGGTAAGATGTGTAACTCCAGCAAGGAAGGTGCTGTGACTAAATTAGGAAGTGCAATGAAGCAAACAGGTGAGATCCGTCAGTTTCATCAACACTTCATTTTTCACTGAGTCCTGAAGGTATTAACGGTACCAGCCTCTCCTCTCTTGCCACCCCTGCCCAGTTCAGGAATCGAACTGATAAAGCTGATTTCATCCCATACTCAATGTCTACTGCACGAGGAGCCACAGGCTCAGTGGGCAAAAATGATCTGGTTCTCAAAAGATCTAGCGTTAGTACTTAAATTAAATAATGACTTATTCATTTCTGTGAAATTTATTACATTGTATTTGAGATACAAGCACTAAATTTACTTAAGTAATGTTTTATTAATTTTAAAAAATTACTTGAAAGAGTAACAAATTCCACTTGCTCTTTAAATAATTTAATTCCTTAACTGAGTAATTGTTTTACTTTACATTTCAAAAAGTATAAGAAACTCATTGTTATTTCATGCTGGGAAATAGATTTTACCTATTAAAAAAACCCACCTGTGGTTCAGAAATGTTTAAATGTTAAAGTCACTCAGCTGTCATGAACTCCTCAAAGCAGAGAGTACTAACATATAAAAAAATACATATTACTCCATAAACCTCAAATTTCAATCATTGTTCAAGTATCAAATTTTATTTTTTATGCTATCCTAACATTTACGTTATAGTTTATTTTACTGCAGATAATAAAAACTAACATGGAGATGTCAAGTGATATGTTTACCTTGGAAAAGAAGAGGTTGGAACTCCTAACTCTGTATTCAGTTCAACTCTGTATAGGTTGAACTCGACGATCTCAGAGGTCTTTTTTCTAATTAATTCTGTGATTCTGTGCAGTGGACCATGTGAGAGCATCAGCCCTGTAGATGCCCAAGCCAGTGAAGAAGAAGTGGGAGGAGATGCCACAGGCACCAGAGCAGAGAATCCCCTGCAGCCCGTGGTGAGGCAGCTGTCCCACTGCAGGCCCTGGAGGCCCATGAGGAAGTAGACATCCCCTGTAGCCCATGGAGGAGACCACACCAGACCTGTGAGCTCTTTCATCTTCTTCCTGGTCTTGTTGAAGAGGGGGATTAAGAAAGCAAGTGGTTGGGTGTCTGGCTGCTGACCAAGGTCAAGCCACCAAACTCTTGTGGAAGTCCCTGAATCACTGAATACTGACACTGAATGACACAGTTATTTTAATCTTCTCAAGCCATCTCCTGTGACTCACTGTCAGACCCATACAGGATAATCACTGAACATCATACTCATGTTGCTTTCCCAGGCCTAATGTCTGCCTGGTACCCAACATACTCATACAGATGAAATTAAAATAGAGGAAATGCAAATGATAACAGTGGAATGCCAAAGTGGCTTGCATGTCTTTGCTAGTCAGATTACAGTGGAAAGCAAATGCAAGGAAGTCAATACTGAGATTCAATATAGGGTAAGAATTATAGCTGCATTTGTTCTCAACACAGCAAAAGCTTTAGACTGTTTCTGCTAAAGCTGCAAAGCCAAAAGCTGAAGGTTATCAGGTCTGATCCTAAAGATTTCAATAAATTGAGACAGGTAGATCTCATTTGCTTAAGAAGCAAAGTGTGCACTGGAATAAGAAAAAAAATGGCACTGATGATCTAGTTAAATAAAGCCAAATAATGTAAAGTTTTTACTGTAAAGGTAGTTCAAAATGGCAGTGTCATGCATACTTTTCAGTCCATTCTTTTAAATTGGAGGTGCAGTTCCCCATGAATAAAGGACTTTAGGAAGATCTAGCTTACCCAGAAAAGAAAATGCACATCATTTTATGAGGTATACTATTGAAAAATCTGGGTTACATCATTTCCAGGGGAAAAAAATCCTTCCAATGTCATATGAAATATGAAAACCAGATGGATTCTGTCTTCTAGATATTACAACACCTGAGCAGAAGGAAACATTTCCTTTCTGTAGTTTGATAGGCAGTCAAAGGATTAATGCTAATACTGTAACAACAGATATGCATGAAAAATGTGTACATTATCACACTGCCCGCTCTCCTCTATAAACTCCTAAACCAGCAGCCAGGAAAGCACCAGCTTGAAAAGAATGAATGACATATGTGCTGTGTTTCTAGCTGATAGCAGAATGTCCAGGTAGTGAGACAATGACAAATTCCAACACATACTGCTGAGAAAGAATTATACCTGTTGAAGCCAATTAGGACTAGAGTTCCAGTGTTTTCTTGCAACCTGCAGATCTTGTGTGTATATCAACTTAATAGTGGATGCATTTTGCCAGGAGTTCAAAATCAAATGATAATGTGACATCACTGAACCCTCACCCTCGCAGCCTTGTAAGTATGGCTCACCATGATTCCAAAATCAAACCGCATGCTGAATTTTAAGCTAATTATATCCAACTAGTCTCCAATTACCTTTTCTGTATACATTTTCTGGTTTTGTTTGGTGATGTATACAAAATTTAAGGAGCTCTAGGAAAAAAATTAAGGAGCACTGAAGAAAACTGTGTTTTATGTTAAAGTCATTTCTGTGAACACCTGTGAAAATGTTGAGTTTAATTGGACCACATCTGCTCCTGATTTTGTGCGTTCTGACTATCTGTCCTTATATTGTATTGAGTTGTCTCTTCTTTCTTTCCATATGTCTTTTGGGGTACAGATGACACACTTGAGAAATGAGCAACTTAAAAATCTGCAAGCTGAGTAAGAATTAGTAGTTCTCAAAGACAGACATTCTAAAGACAGAACGATTCACAGGTTGGTATGTGTCATGGATTTGTCTAGGTGACAATTTTTTTACCACATCCCCCAACATAATTGCTCTAAATTACTCTAAGTTGAGAGAAGGTGTATGCAGACAAAACCAAATCCGATTGGGGAGAAATAATATTAGGATTTATTACTACACAATAAAAACTAAACAACTA
>JAWWES010000001.1:59169162-59209180 GCA_035583135.1 Lophotriccus pileatus
CCCAGGGTCCTGTAGGTCTCCATGGAACAAGGGGACACTTGCTTTTCCATGGATCTGCACCACATAGTCACAGGGAACAATGGCTTTTGAGTCCACCCCTGTTTTCTGTGGGGTCCCTTCCCACAGGAATAGTCCTTAATAGACCTCTCTAACATGGGTCTACCCCTCGGACAACAGTTCTTCCATTCTCTGCTGGCATTTGGGTCACAAAAGCAGCTGCGCTATCATTGATCCCATTCTGGGATCACAACAAGTCCTATCCGAACCGAAATGCTCCAGCGTAGGTCTTGGACGTGGGTAGCTGCTTGGATCCCCCTGTGGGACCCCAAGGTCTTACACGGGCCTCCTTGCTCCGGCGTAAGACACCTCTGCGTGGGCTACAGTCCAGCAAAAACTTCCACAGAAGTAGTTGTCTCCGCTTCCCAACAATCTTCCACAGGTGGCAGGGATGTAAATTTCAGTCTCTTTTCCCTGCTGAAGGGAGAGAGATGGAGGGGGAGAAGGAGCCATTACCCCCCCCTTTCGGGTTTTCTCTCTCCGCTTGTTGTTGCTGCTGTTGCCAGGTCTGACCTTGAAGGTTCTGCTATCTCTCTAGCTGGAATTTGTCTTTTGCAGAAGCCTCGTCCAAGTTCTTTAAGTTGCTTTTTTTTCTTCACTCAGTTGCATGTCTCAGTCAGGGGGGCTTCAGTGGTTGCTCCTGCCCCCAGCCAGAGCCGGGGGAGGAGGGAGGCCTGGCCCCCCTTGGGGGGCCTGCTGCGTCCTCCTACATGGCTCCTCAATTTCTTCCACACAACTACCCTTCTTTTCCATTTTCTTAAAGATGTAATTGGCAAAAGGCGTTACCAAAACTTCTGATTGGTTTTGTTCCAGAAATTCACCTGGACAAACCACTTACAGTCCCCCAGGGAGAGGGAACCCTTGCTAATCCACGTCAGTATGTTTTCAAAAAGAATATCTCTGGCAAGGATGTGACTTATATTGACCTCACAGAGACCTCTAGTCAGGGAGAATCATCAACAGAAATAGAAGAAATTACAGTTTGAGGTGAAATGTTTCCCCCCACAATGTAAAAAGAAGACTCTAATTGCTTTCTTCAGAGAATTCCATGCACCATCACAGGAGACAGTACAAGGCCATATCATATCCTGAAATGCACTTTATGTCTGCTCGTTTTATGCAACGTGGGTTATACTGATTCATTGTAGTAAAAATCATACTGACTTCCCGGATCAGACTCTCAGTGCATCTTTATGGGCCAGAGCAGCAGTAAATCACTATTATCTCAACAGATTTGGAAGCAGAGAAAAAGAGGAGAGAGAATATCACAAGTATGAACATAAGCAAGACTGTGGTAAAGATAAGACTTCAGTCCAACACCCCCCTATCCTGCTACTGCAGAAGATTAAATAAATGATTTTCAGTTTGAATGAAAAAGTATCAGAACTCTCAGTTTTGCTTCTTCTCATCTCAGAACTACCCCTTTCTGCCCCTGAGTCCCATTACAAAGGATTCATTCCTAATAGAGAACAAACCCAATATGTATTCCCATACCACACAAATATTTGGAGAAACAGACAGCTCATGGAATGTTGCCAATGTTATTTGGAGAGTAAGGCCAAGTTTTATCTACATAACCTAGTAGATGGAACACTGTAGTAGGTGGAAAATTCAGGTTCATCATCCTGCTCAGCATTAGGTAATTGATATTCCCAGGATCTCTACAAAGTATTTTGATCAACATGATGAGAGCTATACCAGATGTATAATTTCACTGACTTCTGTAAACCATACTATGAATGGAATTATGCGATGAATTTAATCTCTAATAATTGATGATCTTCCCAGAGCAAGAACAGAAGAACCCATGGAACTCAGGAAAAATGAAAAATCATATAATTAAAAAGTAAAAAGCAGAGGTTCATATTTATAATGAAGTTTGTTTGAATGTCTATCCACTGAAATTGAGGAGATTTTGACCACTGATATTTGATGGAGTACTGCATGCTTTTAAAAAATTTAAACTATGATATCTATTTATTTGAGGAACAGTGATAACAAGCCCTCGGGAAAATAGGAAAATTACTTTATGGACATTACTTTATGCATGATTTAAAAAAAAAAACATTTAGGAAGTCAGTGAACAACTCTCTCAGCCTGGAAAAAGTTCACTTTTCTCCTGCCAGGAGTTCAGGAAACAGGAAGAAATTAGTGCTTCAATGTAAAAATATTCTGTTAGCCATTTGTTTGCGGTTCATTAATGACTTAAGTTTATCAGGAATACAAGAAAACAAAAGCAGTATATTCTTTTTCAGGAAACCTTATCTAAATATTTTTGTCCTTCAGAAGTTTTCTGATTTGTCAACAAGAACTATCATCTGCTTAAATAAACTCTATACTTCTTCTAAGTGCCTCTTCTTTGTTTTCGAGAAAACTTTAATCTAAATTTGATCTTTAAAGACTTTAGGTGACTCTGTGTAAGCCATAGATGTTACAATGAGCAACACATCTTTGAGAACCAATTTCCAGAGTGGGAAGGATGGAGGGAGAAACTTGCAGTGCATCTAAGGAAGGAAAAGGTTCCTTTCACTTTGTAATAATCTTTTTTTTTTCTTTAATTAATAACGCTATTAAGAGCACCCTGTAGTTTGTTTATTCTAAATTCACTAAAATTTAGAAAAACTATGTGTTTAAAATCTCCCGGACCCCCATAATGACATAATGCCCACAGGTAATGGAATGTCTTCCTCTGTTTCCCTCTATGGACAAAGTCATATACAATGTTTATCACTCATTACTTCATTATAGTCTTTACATTAACATTACTGGTCATAATAACACATTTTCCACAATGCAGAGAAAAAACACATAACGTTCCATACCTGGAAATTTCTCAAGTTAAATGTGATCTGTTCAGAAATTTTAAAGTAAAATTTTGCAATTTTTCCATTAAAAATATAAAGCTATTCAATTTAATAAAATGTTCCTATTTAAGGAGGATAAATTTTAAAAAGTCAAGATAATTATCTTTTTCTTTACTCGTGCACTGGGAAGATGCTGAAAACACTAATTAGTCATTAACGCAGCTCAATTTGCAGTCAGTGCCTCAGAGACAAAAGGCTGCTAAGTGTGGTTATTATTTGTGTAATAGTAGAGATACAAGTCTCCATTTCAGGCTCCTCTTGTGCTAGGAATTTCAGACTACATAATAATTAAAAATAAAAAGAAGGTTCTGCCCCAAATAATCTTGTAACATAAAATTTGACTTCAACAAATTACCACAGTAAAGCAGTGAAAAGAACAGTAGTCAGAGTAAAGCTGTGTTTTACATCATTTTTCCTGAAACCAGTTGCTCATGTAAACACTACATCAACTAATATCTCCAGACAGACAGGTCAGCCAAAGATCCTATGGCTTTCTTTTGTTCAAACATTTTCAGAATTCCACCAAGCAGAAGAATCTTAAGCAAACATGAACAGTACGCTGACTAATTACAACCTGTCATAATAAATAACTGGATCTGCTCAAATTCAACAACTCATGTAAAGGAAGAACTCCCAGCTGCTTTGTACAGAGGAGAGAAAAGTTAGTTTTATTTCTTTAGTATTCTGTTATTCAGTTATGTCTCTTCTTCCAGCCTAGGTTATCATCATACAAGTCATATCTTTAGAGGATATATTTTGAGAACTGCTAGTAAAAAAACAATCCCTATGTTTGAAAAGTTTCCAACAAATAAAGAATCCTGACAAATTTGACAATCTGCAGGAGACAAAGCTATATAGTGAAAACAATACCAAACTGAAAGGCAAATAAAAATAGCTAATGTGAAGAAAGGGGTTGTACAAATTTCCTACTGCTCTGCACAGTAAAGCTTTTGATGGAACAAGAACTTTATTCTTTAAAAGAAAAATGCCAGTTCTGTGGTATTATGAACCTCAACAAACGGTGTTTAACTAACAAATAGACTGTGAAATAAAAAGAATTTTAAAAGCTCTTGAGATTGGAATTTGCCTTGGTGTTCGACTGATTTAACATTACATATACTACCTTCTAAAACTATCTTAATTGAGAATATATAATCTATAGTGCTTTTAGGAAATTTTCTAAGTATAAAAAGGTGGAGTGAAATGTGCTACCCCCCTCCCAGCTGACACATTTTTCTTAAGGATTTTCTTAAGTACACTTTTCCCTGACTAGCTTTTTCCAAAATAACCCTTGACCATATGGAAGCCAGTTTTGCTCATTCTCCCAAATTTATATGTTAAAGAGAGTTAAACAGTCACTGAAAAAGCTCTGATTAATTGTGTTGTGCTATAAAGCATCACCCAAGCCACCAAAAGGAGGCACAAGGTTATATCTTGCCCAGCCTTCCCATATTAATTATAATCCTATATCACCAATATCTATTCAAATTTTTATCTCTTCCCCACCTGAGCAATAAAATACATACCTTCACTTTCTCCTTGTTTCTCTTCTTTCTTCTTTCTTTCTTCTAACTTTTCCTCTGGAAGTTATATATGCATCTCTGTAAGACATTGGATTATTATATTATTGGGTCGGAACCAACTCAAGAGTGTGTGTGTGCAGGAGAAGGGATAAGTCAAATTTCATGGAGGTGTGGTAATGCCGTATCCCACATAATGCCGTATCCCTGTGAGCCTGCTGGAGTGACTCCAGAGCAAAGGTAGTTGAGAGATGGAACCACTAGCCCTGGAATCCCTAACCCAGCCTTAGATTGACTGGCACACTGGGAGCACTGTCCTTCACCCTGCCCTGGAGCCCCAGAGTGTCCAGTGGGCCAGAAGTCCTGCCTGTGAGGGGTGGCCACAGGGGGCCAGAGCACATAAAACCAGCACACATGGCCTCCATCTTTTCCTCGAGACCTGCCAGCTGTCTTGTGGAAGCTGAACTTGCAAACGACTCTCTGGTGGTAGCTATGATCTTATCTTTATATCTTCACTCTATTTCTTTACTCATTTTTCTTCTTTTAATCTCTTTTCTTAATATTTTGTGTAAGTTAAAACCCTTGGGTTGGATTTTGCTAAGTTGTGTGGGTTAGCATGTACTAAGTCAAGCTTTGTGAAATGCTTTGTTTCAGTTGTATGTTACCCCTTTAAACTTTTGCCAAGATCTCTTATTTTCTCCCTTATTTTCAAAATTATCAGTAGAAGTATCTCCTGAGAAAATGTGTGCATTGTCTTCTCTTTACGCTACCTCAAGGTATTAAAGAACTGAGGGCTCTTCAAAATACTGGGTGTGCAAATCTTTGGAAGTTTGTATATTTTTTGAAGTAAAACTCCTGGATGAGCTCATAGCTCTGGACCTGAGGTCTTACAATCTCTCCCAAACCAGGATTTCAGAGAAAGAGGAGGGAGAGAACACATCTCCATCAGGTTCTCTCTGTTCCCTTTTTTTTTAACTTTTTGAAATTAGCAGTTTATCTCTCCCTTCCATTTTCCAAAGTTATGTCTCAAAAGGTGAGGAAGAAAGGAAAATCTTGACTACTCTTCCCATCAGTGTGGAAGCAACCGAGAAGTACTGTACTTGCCTAAAAGTAGCGAGTACTGCCAATAAACTTCTTTGCAACCTTAGAGCCTGTTCTACATGGAATATTTCCTCTAGCAGTACAAAAAAATACCCTTCACCATAAAAACTGTTTGTCAAATGAGGAATCAGTTTTAAGAAGTCCCAGGTACAACATTACGCAGACAACATAGCTAATCTTTGATTAACTAAACTAACTTGTTAAGCCTTTCTCTGGAGACTTCTGAGCAGGACTTCCACAGATGCTTTTCACAGGAATCATCTCCTCCCCACATCATGCTTGCTAGCTGCCAGTACCCGCGCAGTTTCTTGTCACTTGAACAACTTAGTCTTATCTTTTCAGATCTCCATCCTTGGCTCTTAAGTGCCGAGTAATCAGCACATAAGACTGTTGTCTTAGCTTTCACTCCTCCTTTTCCTCTGGTTCAGCCCTGAAAAAGATTGCTGCTGCTCTTCTAATCCTAACCCTTTTCTTATCCCTGAGCTCCTATGACATATCATGGGAAGTGTGCTGTTTGCCCAGTTTTCTCCATCTTCATCTCTGAATTGTCTGTGGGCAAACACTTCTGCTCCTATTTCCAGTTCTGCCCAGAAATCTTGCTGTATCCTGTATCTTACCATGGATTTCTCTCCGGGCCTCACTGGGCTCCTTAGGTAAACAGTTTATACAGTGCAGTGAAGGTTTTTCACTGCAGAGAGGGCAAATTGGCAGAACTGCTGGTGAGAAAAGAAATTATAACCTAATTAAAATGACCTTGTTTTTAGTGTGGGCCTGTGACTGGGTTTTAGAAAAGAAATAATTTGATTATCATATCTTAATAGAAAAGCCAATTAGTGTAATAATGAATAATAGTTATGGCAAGGTGTTCTGGTAAAAAGAATAAATTAGAGCAGAAGATAATGATCATCATAAAAGGAAACAGTTAAAGAGGAATTTTCTTGGCAAGGCCTTAAAAAAATTTGTTAAAACATATTCGGCATATATTTCCTTCCATTTGGTAGCACTTTCCACTGACTAATACTCATGAAAAAACTGTCAGTTTGACACAAAGTATTAAAACATCACTGCATGTCATCTATAAGATTATCATTGCCTCCTTTTATGTGCATCATCTATGCCATTGTAGTATTTTACCGTGTCACAATGTTGATACATTCAACTTCAGAAATTATTTTCTGAATACTGAATACAGGCTTGATAGTCCAATTAAGAGTGTAAGTTGGCAAATCTTTTGTGAGTTCACCAAGTGTGGAATTTAAGGCAGGTACAATTATTTGCAGTTCTACTCAAACTTTTCCAATAATTTACACAAATCTATAGTGACAAAAAGAAGGTCTGACATATCTTACAAATTCTTTTGTCATTCTCCTCTTGGAGAATTGTGTTAAATCACTTTGGAATACAAAGATTTGAACCTGATAGTTACTGTATGTAGGATAAGTTTCCTCTTTGCCGTATCACCACAGGAAAAGTGCACTGGTTATGAAAAAGAACAGAAACTCATACTGTTGTTTCTCCTTTCTGAATCTAGACCCTTTTTGTCTTAGCTTCCACAAAAAAGGACCAAAAATAAATCTATCAGTTCAGAAGGGACATTTTGTACAGCCCTAAAAAATTTGCTGGAGATAAGCCCTGATGTTCCTCTTACTATGATACTTGAATGACAAGAAAATCCTTGCTCTTTAGTTCTGCTGAAACATTTCATCCTTCTTTTTTGGCCCCCAACACAATAAAGTTTGTCTCCTTTGATTTTAAACTCGTCAGGATGGGAATTATATCTTCTTGTACACTAGTAAATCCACTGCACAATGGAGTTGAAGTATTCATGGGGTTCCTGGGAAACTACTGTTCTAGAAACAGCACTAGGAGAATTTCATAAGTTTTTTTCAAGACAGGAAAACCTACCACCCTGTGCTGTCTTGCTGTATCCCCATTCTGAATTGCAGCTAGGACCACTATCTTAAAACTATAACAGTACCAGTAGTAATAATGAAAGAATTAAAAAATTTTATTTATCTACAAAAATACCATAAGCACAAAAGAAAAATTCATACCAAATATGCTTATGGAATACAGTAGACATTTTGAGACAGAGAAATAGAAGACAGCACTGGAGCTCAGCTGTGACCTTTGTTTTTACTGTTCATGAGAATATGATTTTGAATAGGGCTGGTTTAAGAAACAGCTCAAATACAATTAATGAAAAGTACTAATAGGAAGCAATCAACCAAATATTTTCACGATGGGTAAATATTATTAATAGGGTCAAATATTATATATAAATACATTATTTTCATCTGATCTAGCAGAACTAGCTAACAACAACTAAAAATAATTATAGGCTGAGATGCTTGCGGATAAACAGTGACCTCATTAATTGCTGTGATGGAGATACTGGTAGCTCCCTGCAGTGAGTCATTATAGAAGTGCATCAAATAACAAACAATGACAGCTAGCTCATAGCAAGTTAAGTCTGACAGATGGTCAATAAATTCAGATCTGACATATTTTTGTAACTAAAAGGTAGGTTTGAAGTCTTTTGGGGTCTAACAGTGCTTCTCCAGAGCACCAAATCTGGGTCATAAAAGTTAACATCCAGATCAAGCCTTCTAAATATAATGGAAAGGAGAAAAAACTAAATCCTCTAGTGAGTAATCAAAGTGCAGTATGCACAAGTTTCTAAATACCAGTGGCACTTCCTCGTTCACTAGTGCTAGGAATGCTGCATCATTTCTAGTCTGCCACTGCACCATGCTGTGTACCACCACAATGCAGTCTATGCTAATGTGATGAGATATCACACAGTTTGATATGATGTGGAACAACACAGTGGTGAAAACTTATGGACCAACATAATTACTTTCAGATAAGAATTATTAACTCAGCTGGCAGAACTCTGATCTAAATGTGCATGATCTGAGGATAAATAAATAGATTAGATAGATTTACTGAGAACAATTTGCAAGAATGGATATTCTGTTGTGTCTGACTCTGCACAGTATTCTATTTAAAGTGCTTTTCCCTATACAATAGTACATATATTTATTAATCTCCCTTTTGCCCTTTTCAAGACTGCCATCTTTTATTAATATTTATTGTTTTCTGAGTTTTGCCCTTTATAATTAATTAAAGCAAACATTTTAGGGTGTTTTTGGTTTTTTAAATAACTGAATTGGCTAACACTGTGTTAATGAAATAACTCTCTTTAGAAGTGCTGTTATTGAAGAAGCAATCACAAAACTGGTATTTAAAAATAGATGCCTAGATCCACAGCAGGAATAAAGCACTTTTAAACTCTGGAACAGAGCCAGTTTCCTTTTCTGCAATGTAGTCCCTCGAGTCCTCATGACCTGTTTTTGAGGGAGTTACACTGGACCAGGGACATACAGCAAAAAAAACCTTGCAAAACATGTTTGCAAATAACAGCACTTTGACAGTTGATTTGGCTTGTAGTTGCTGGGCTTGTTCTTGCAAGAACTGAACAGAGTAAAATTTTTCTAAAAATTCAAACCCCAAAACGTGGATAAATTTTGTGCAAGCACAAATGTGTAAGAGAGCATATTGAAATAGGTACTCTGCTTTCAAAAACTGAGGAAGGGGAAAGGAAAGAGAAACGTTCCTAAGCAAAGGAGGCTAAAGTAAACAATGAGCAGCAGTAGCAGAAGACACAAGTCATGTATTGAAGTGATACCACCACAAAAATTCAAGAGGGCCCCATATCCTGGAAGACCCTAAGGACCAAGGATACATCTGGTATTTCTGCTGATTGCCTGAACACAACTAAGCACTAACAGAATAGATGACCTTTTGGTTTTATTTATCTTAGAGTACCTAACAGTACAGTGAGATGTTCTCTAAAAGCCTAAAGAAGAGACCTGGCACTAACACATTCAATATGAGACAAAGGCCACTGTACACATTTATGCTGCTAAGAATAGAGAATAACTGGTGACAGCATGGCACTAAGTAAAGAGCAGAGTATTCAATCCATGCCCTTCTTTGGCACATATACAAAAATCATCTACTATTTATAAGAGTGAGAAATAACACAGCAGCTTCCTAAACAACGTGGTGTTTCAGTCCAGCTACAGAATAAAGCAAGTGAAGAAAACACACATATAGCTTCAGCTTCTTTGTCATATTCTTCCTATGAATTTGAATATGACAAAAGAAAAATTAATTACGTCTTCTAAAGGAGCTGATAAATCTCTTTGGAATTTCATCAAATATTTGCTAAATGTGACATCCGTGGAAAAGGAAGTCCTGTGTTGGGTTAAGGAAAGTCACCAAAATATTTCAAATATCCGAGAGTATCCTATGTCTATGTATTACCTTTATCTGTCATTCCCTCTGCTCGAAAAACAATCTGCTCTAACCACTCTTAATAACAAGAATCAAAACTGCAGGTTTTTTTCTTCAGGCACATTACTTCAGAAAGCTTGTTTCATCCCAGCAAGGACCAAAAACATTGTTATCTGACACAGGCAACCATCCATGCAACTCAGGGAGAAAATTACAAATAACTTGTAGTGAACTGTTTAGGAACAATTGATAAGCAGCGATTTGTCCAAGAAAATGATTCATTCACCAATTATGAATAATCAGTGAAGACTGTGACTCGAACTAGGATAATCTAAAATCAGATAAAAGAATAAAGTCACTGAAACCATAATTATAAGTAGTGAACCAGAACCAGGTCTCCTGATAACCACTTATCACCCATTGTCACTAACCATTGCTGACGTTTGCAGCCACTGCTTCAAAAAAGGAACCTTTCAAATGTGTCCACTTTTGAAAACCACTTATTTGCTTTGCATTGCATATTTTTTCTTTTTCCGTTTGTTTCCTTTGTGAAAAGACTCAAGAAAAACTAGTTGACTTTAAAGGAAGCAAAATTTCAAGGCTAGACTAGATTAATGAACAAAGAAAAAAAATAAGTTGCTTATCTTTTTTTTCTTTCTCATTAATGGTAGGCTTTTATACTGCTTCTTAAAGCAGGTATTAAAAAAAAAAAAAAAAAAAAAAAAACCCCAAACAAAAACTAACATAAAACTTGTCATTTTCCCCCTTCTTATTGCCTTTTCTAAGCCCAGTAATACTTTCATAGGCTGTATTGCAAAATAACTGTAAATGATAGAGTATTTAAGGATTTCTTCAAGCAGATTGTTATGAAAATGAGTTGACCTCATCCCCTTTTGTCAGTAAAGTAGGATATTACCAAAAGGCAGCTTTTGCTATTACATCTGAATTGGTTTTCAAGCTTCACAGAAAGGTCGATTCAAACAGTGACAAACATCACCCTGGTAGGCACCACTGCCTACCTCCAATTTGGGAGAGCTTTTATTAGCTCACACTCATGCTGAGGGTCAGCTTTTCAGTGTTCTTTTCTGAGAGACTGAGGCATGAAAGCTCTTGAAATCTCCATTTACTTAATGAAAATAATATTACTGAATGAATGATAATCAAGTGATGTTTTCATTATGCCAAGTAATTTTCTGCCAGTATTTCAATTCTCCTTAGCAACATGTATCTGTGAGAGTTGCAACCTATAGGCTCTTTACAGCAACCATCTCTCACTTCTGCAAAGGACGCCTTGACCACGGGAGGGTTAGCCATTTGAATTTACCAAAGTAGATATGCAGAGCTCTCCTTGCTACTCCACTTATAAACAGAAATTTCTTTGTAATTTTCTTTATTGCTACTTATTTCTGGAAAGCACTATGTCTTTTGATACAGCTATGTTAAGGAACAGGGCAGCAGTACGGAAAGACGGGCTTGTATAGTGATTCCTACTGTCAGGGAGGGACAGCAGTGGGGTGCTCCGTCGTGGAGCAGGGGCTGGGAGCCATGACCTGTGGTAAGGCAGGGAAGGCAGGGACCTGACTGACAAGAGACCCTGAGTGAGGTGAGTAGAGCAAGTGTCATGACAGCAAGCCAGTTTAGCTGACATCTAGCAGCCATGCAAGTCCATGGTGATGAGACAAATTCAAGGTGAGGGCAGGAATTCAAGTCATCAAGTCAGGAACAGTGATACACATAGCAGGCCCAACAACTCAGGCAAGGACTGAGGTTTAAACATAGCTCTTGAGCAAAGAGAAGCCAAGATTCAGCTCTTTTCCCAACAGTCTGACTCAGGGACACAGCTGCACCATATCACAACTGGCTAGGAGCCTTCCTTTTAAATATCTTTTAGAGAGGTACACATTTATCTCTAACACTTGCATCTAATAGATTAGGACCAAATGAAGGTTATAAGGCATCCTTGGGATGAAAACACGTATTTGTGTCAGAGTGTCAAGAGCATGCATAGAGCTAAAGGATACAAAAACAAAGCAGAGGATTTGGAGAGTAACGTTAATGACAAAATATTGTTGAAAAAAAAACCAAACACTGGCAACAAAACAGGACTTTTCATGGTTTTAATTGATTTTACCGAAAATAAGTTTTTCATTTCATCTGTTGAAAACCTGTCTGAAGCCAAGGGCTTAATTTCATGCAGAGGACTTAATAAATAAGTAGATTTGGTTGTAATCATAAGTATTTTATAACACATATTTGTAGGAACATTTTGTGTGAGCAAAAAATCCCTAGAAGAACTTAGAAATCTTTTCTGAATTTAAATAGTGTTTGGCTGACAGTTTTACTCTGAAAATGTAAGAAAACCTTGTTGCAAAGAAAAAAACCAATAAATTCCAATTAAAAAATAATTCCTATTTTTTTATAATTATTCATATAGAAATGTTGATAAATATATATTCTTAAAATAAACAGACAATTCTAGAGAAAAATAAAGTTAACTTAAGCCAATAGAAATTTCCTGTTCAGAGTGACTTTTTTTTTCCAGATTTGTAACATTACAAAGAGCAGATAGGATTTTCTCATGCTTTTGTCCAGAATTTTGAGTTCAGCTAAAAATCAGTTATTTGTACTGATTTAGTAAAGACATAAAGATATTTCATGAACACTATTAAATAAGTATCAATATCTAAAAAACCTAATCATTTCACAAAATGATTTGCAGTTCTAGTGTTAAGAAACAAAAGCTTACAAAGTGCTAGGTATAACAGCAGACTAAGATTCCCTCATGAATTCAAGACCTAATATAAGCTTTCTGACTCTTCTACCGTGTTTCAGTTCTGGAAACACTTTGTGAATTATGTTACTGCTAATCCACTGTGGGATAACAGGATATAATAGAATATGAAGAGATGCAATTATGGTTTTCTGTGTACAATACAATAATTCCAAGATAGAAGTGCTTCGTTTTACAGACTTAGACATTCCTTACTCACATAGTTTTAGTGTTAACTATGAGCACAGAAATGTGTCATAACAGAGGGTATACATCAATATAACTGACAATACCATAATTTAACTGTTTATTAAAGTATTAACATAAACTCATTCATTTTCCAAGAAATCATGTTAGCCTAAGAAGCAACTTTTAACTTCATGAGAAAACTACTTCTGGTATATGAGACAATTTATTAGAGCTTGCTTATATGCCTTTACGTCACATATCAACATAGTAGGACTGTTTGACTGGGCTGAAAAAATTATTAGATCATGTCAAGGTTGGTTTATATTTATTTAGATAAAGATGCAGGAATTTAATAGCAAGCATGTCACAAAAAGATTAAATAAAAAAACTGTGGTGTGGCTCATTGTTTATTTTAGGTCAAGATGTTAAGAAACATGATAAACACATACATCATTTGGAGTGCTGATCCAAGTTTATCAGGTTTTTCTGGCTCAACACACCAAATATTATGAGACTCATGTTCAAAAAATTAAACATGATATTTCTTCCAGAAATACTAGCAACAAGCCTGGAAGTCAAAGGGTTAGAGTAACTAATATGACTGACACTTTTAATAGGACACCTCAAATGAACTTTGTCAAGGATTTGAATTAATTAGTTAATGGATTAATTATCTAATATTTTACCCCAGGGAAGGTATTATTAGCAGAAGCATGGGCCATGTGTCTTAGGGATATGTAATAATTAATAACAAAGATAAACAAGAAAAGTCCTTTTGTAACTGTAGAAATAGTAGGTGGCAGTAAAGAACTTGAAGTAACTTGAAGAAAATGCAGGATTAACAACTGTAATGCACCATTAGTGTGCACCGGCCCTGTCAGCAATTGTTCATTGCTGTGAGTCAACCAGACCATTTTGGCCAATCTCTACACATCAGAGTGCAATGTAATTTGGGAACTACCATATGGTAATAAACACAGCTACACAGATACAGTACAGCCCCTTTATCACAATGTTATTAGGTGTCAAGAACATTATGTGGCAAAAGGAGAGCAGACTGTCTGGGGTTGTTTTGCTGCTGCCTACATGTATGAAATATGTTAGCATAATGTTTTGCTTTGCAACCTCAGAGAGATGAGGATCTTGTTTGAAACTGAATAAACAAATATTTCATTACTGTAATCAATTTTAATATGCAAATCCTCCGATTTGTATGGTTAAAGAACCGATATGAGTCTGAAGGATATAACTGAAATGCTTACAGCCTACACAAAAGCTCACAGACAGAGTATCTTGAGTGTTAGATTGGTCATATTTCCTTCCACAGATGAAATTGCTTACACTGTTCTCTTGTATTGCGAACACTGAAGAACTGAGGTTCATGCGTTTATAGCAGAAATATTTAAAGCTTCATAGAATCTGATGCATGTACTATTTTTCTCTCTATTTTCTTTTACTTCTTTGTTCCTTTTTTTTCTTCTGCCATGCACATCAGCCGGTAAGCTTCAGCATGCATCGAATAACATAAACCGGCCTCTGTTTTCTCTTGTTTCTCAGTATTACGCTTCAAGTGCAGCTACCTGCTGAGACAATAAATATGACTTCCCATGGCTTTTCAGTAAATGGAGCTCACTTCTGAGACCCCAGGGTATAGTCAATCTAAAATATAGATATGAGGGCTGGAATTAGAAATTTCATGATCAGCCAAGTGTACTTATAGCAGCTACATTTTGAAGGGGCATTCTTTCATCTATTAATTATATTCCACTTCCCACTCTCACCAATACTAGCGACTCATCATTTTACATATTTAATGGAACATGACTAAAAATATATCAGAAAATTAATCGGTATTCATACTGTACCAAAGAATTTTCAGGCTTACCGTTTATTTCTTTCAAGCCGGCTGCTAAGTCTCAGAAAACTTAGAAACAAAAGGAAAGGACTTACCAAAAAAACTATTATGACAAGATAGCTGCAGGATATAACAGAAAATCAGTGTTCACTGCATAGTGCAGTTCAATATAGAAAGTAATTTCCCAATCTTTTTCTGTATCTTTGGCTGCCTACTTCCTCGCCTGTCATATATCACCACACATATTTTGCAAAGTAGATTGCATAGTGACACTACCAACCTCCCTAGGCCTCATCTTTAAAGTTTAAAAGATATAGAAATAAAGTTGGAAAAGTATGCTGATTTGTTTTAGCGATACTTTAATTTTGCTGATGCCTCCAAATAAAGAATACAAAAAAAGTAGACTCAAGCAAAAAAATTATGTTATGAGGAAAACTTATTATTCTACTGCAGTTTTCATGCAGGGTATATCAAAACTTAAACATTTATTTTAAAAGGTATGCCCACCTCTTCTATCTGTGACAGGATGTTCATTTGAATTTTAAAATATGACTACTAATTAGCAGGTCAAACCAAACAGATTTTTTTTTAAAATATTTGCTTACTTACTCGTGAAGAGTTTTTGATCCTAAAAGCATCACTCATCTGCACTAGCAAAAGTAGGATTTACAACAGCCCATACTGAAATTAAGACTGAGGGAAATGAAAAATTATGGGAATTTGCCCATGGTGGATTTTCTGGTTTAGACTGTATCATGAAATACTTGGTATATTCACTTTTGCTGAAAAGGCTCCCAGTATGCATTCATCCAAATTGTGGACTGTAAAAAATATTAGTTATTGCACATGGAATGTATTTTGAAAATTCACTAAAAGTAAGAGAAGATTTTGTGTTTCTCTGAAAAAAATTTATGGGACAAGATGGGACAGTATGAGATAAGGTAAGAAGAGAAGCTGCTTGAAAAGAATACAAAAGTTGCATAATTTGCCTGACAGGTAAAAGGAAATAAACCATGAGAATTTGTGTGCTCGCTTGTGAGGGGCATGTTTAAATCAATGTAAGTTTAAAAGTGTGCAGAGAATGAAGATTTCTCTGTTTTACTAAAGGTGCATGATATCAAGATTTTCAGTCTGTTCCAACAAAGTTATGCACTAAAAAGCAGGCAAGGTAATATTTTTGCTAAACCTGTTTTCTGCAATATAAGTAAAAACATCCATAAGAAACTCTCTTAAGTCAGTCAGTTTGTACGTTTACCTATCTAATGTTGAAGATTTAAATCCAGTCTTAAATGCCTTTTTTTCTTTTAAGCTAGAGCAATAGATATTACACGAAGAGTAAAGCTTTAAGAAGTACGTAATTTTGTTATGGAATCTGAAGATCAGAAACCTCCAAAAGAACTAACCATATAATGGACTATTACTTGAAGACGAAAGTAGAGCTTCACCTCTCTAAGCACACTAATCCTACCTGTAGTACCATACAGTTCTTTCCTCTTACTTGCTCTAGCCCTGTGTATCCTTAATTACTCTGTGAAAAGTGGAACAACTTTAAAAGCAGGACATCAGAAGTACCTTGCAAAAAAAAACCCCTCATGAACTCAGTGATAAGAGTAGGCAAAAGAGATATCCTCAGAATCAACTTGTCAGGAAAGGGCCAGAACTTGATTCAGCTGCATTAATAAGAGTTTCTTGGACAACCGTTGGGCTGTTGGGAGAACCAATCATTCTTTGTATATTTAAAGAGAAAGTCCAGGTGCATTCTTCCAGAACAAAGCCACTTCAGGTCAAAGTAAAGAAGTTATGTCCATGAGATATTAATAATTTTAGACACAGCCTTTTGTAAAAATTAATTTCAGGGAGAAAGACCTCAGAAATAATTTCAGCTTTATGGGATTCATTTCTAAAAGCACTTAAGAACTTTCACAAACTATGCTGCTTCTAGATTATATCCTGCAGTTTTTTACCTATTAAAAAAACACATGCAAAACCAGGCAATAGCAGACTGAGATAGTAAAATTAAATACAACAGATGATGAATCTTTTCTTTAAGGTGTTTGGAAAAGGCCCCTATGATCATGTTACAAAACACAAGCCATATTGGTACACTTCAGATCCAATAGAAGCCCAGCAGAATATTTCAAGGCTGCATAGAAGAGACACATAGAACAACATGCTTCTGGAACTTATGAGTCATTGAACTTGAAAAATAGCAAAGCTTTAACTTTGTATTGTAAGATAGTGCTCAGTGGAAACCAGGATACAAAAAACCACTTCAGGCTATGCTAATTCATACCCTTTTCAGATGTGAGCAAGTAAAATATTTAATAAAAGGATGATAATCATATTATTTATATTGCCGTTATTATTATTACAGGCTCAAATGATGTAGGTTTTTAATGTTTATGATGTAAGCTGTCACCAAAGAAGAGGTTTTTCTTTGTGGGAACACTAGTGCATTATTTCATTTATTGCTAAAATTCATTACAGTAATATACCACAAGCTTGCATTTTAATAGGGATAATTAAACAAAATGTCAATCTAGTTACGTATTCCTAAACTGTTGGAGGATAATTGCTAGGAAAGTTACATGTCTAAAGCAGATTGCACTGCAGGATTTTACATAGAAAACAAAACAGTATATTGTGGAACATGACTGTTCAGTTAGTACACTTAGCATGTAGCAGAAAACATACACGATTATCACAAAACTGTTGAATGCATAAGAACAAGGTTTCTCCCCTAGAAAGTAAGTGTAACAGTTAGACTTTTTTTTATTTCCTCCCAGTTACATTTAGTGTCCCCTTTTCTTCTCTCTTTACCATTCTACAACATTATGCCTTCTCCATTATCCCTCATATCTCTACATACACCTCAAAAGGTACTGCAAAGGAAGCTGGAAACTAGAAACAAGAACGCTGATGTAGTATTCCCAACCTGCCAAATATTAATATTTTCAATAATTTTTTATTAGTGTATGAGATTAATTCACCAGTAAATTTTATTAGAAAAGGTATTAGGTTTGTGAAAATCTCAGGGATTTATATTCACTAGATTTGGTTTTAGTTGCTTTTAGTTTTCCACATAAAGTTTAGGAGGGTTTGTGACGAGATTTTTTTATTTTTAAATTAGCCCAAAATATTAAGTCAAACTGTCTACAAAACTTCCATAGAGGATATTCACGCTAAAATGTGAATTCATCTATGGCTCCTCTTGCTTGATAAATAGAGTAATGTTCCTTCTCAAATTATTATTGTTGGAATTCCTTCACTGGACTTCATTTCAAAGTCTGCCTCATTGGTCTCTCTGTATATTAAAAGAAAGAGCAAATTGATAATTGGTTGTCACTTCTGTACACTTTACAAACTCTCTGTAATATAAAGTCCACATCACTTAAATGGATGAGACAGAGGTTAAGACTAAGGTGTTTCAGTGAGTTATATGGCAAGTTTGCGCAGTCCTAACACTTCACTCCAGCTGAGATTTAACTGTGACCTGATCAAAGGAGAAAATTTTAATTTTTTGAAATATGGATATGCAAACTAGAATTGTGGAGAACTGAGAACCCTAGCTGGTCAAGGTAACCCAGCATTTAAGGCAGCTAAGACTCAGCATTAAAACAAAAGGACAGGATTTAGGCTTTAAGCAAGAGTCTAAATGAATCTAATGTGAAGTGACTATCTCCAGAGGAAATTTGAACAATTGGAGATATAAGTATGGATTATATAAATCAGACAAAAAGCAAAATAGTATCTTTTCCTACAAAGAGAAGAAACATGGAAGTTTGAGTTGTAAGCTATGAAATACAATGTGGATTTTTTAAATAAACACAGTGAAAATTAGTTGTCAAATCTTCATGCCCAGTTTCATGGCACTGCTTGCTATTCCACCTGGAGTTGACATTTGAAATGTTATACTTGAAATACTTTGTTTGGAATATCAAATAACTGAGTTGGTAAACCTCAATGAGCTTTAATTAATTACTTAGTCATAATTTAGTACCAGTTGAGTAAATTAAAATAGGAATATTATTACATACATTCCCTTTGCCTAATATCCTCAAGGTCCTCTGCTATGACTAGCAGTCGTGACCAGTCCTTGCTCCCCAGTTATGTGTGTATGAATAAGAATCACTCTGCACTTCATATATTGCCATCCAAATGAGGCATACTTCTGTGTGCAAAGGGAAGCTTCATGATTATAGTTTATTTGGCTATTTCTTATAAGATGTCATTTTGAAACCTGCTCTTAAAACCATTTAAGTACCTATTAGCTCTCAGAGCAGTATATAAATTAGTTAATTGCAGAAAACACTCAGTCTAATGAAGTCTTGGAAAGTGCATGTTTCTAGTTAAGCATCCAATGATATTGCACTGCCTACTTAGTCTGGCAGGTGAAGAGAAAAATTAAGCCATGTTGACACACCCATGCTAATTATTCTTCCAGGACAGTATTTATTTGCATAGGTACATTAAAATTCTTCATATGACTTGCAAGTACTATGTTACTATATTTGATCATGTCTTTGAAGCTTTTCATTAAAGATACTATAATTCCTAATCATTTTCCCAGTGTCAGAGCAGGATTTCCTTGCAACTTCACCTTGCTTATGTTGAAAAAAAAGGTCTAAAAACACAGTTTTATGATTTCTGTTGACAAAAGTAACATTTTTTTCAAATAATCTTATAGGGAAATGAAAATCAAATTGGTGTTAATTGTCAGGGGTTGCTTGAAACCATTTCTTTGAAGACTGGTTGTATTCAAATAACTTGAAAAATGAGTAAAGTTTACTAAGGAAATGAAAAATCACAATAAAGAGCAGATGCTGTCAGCAGAATGTCATGTATATTGAAGACTAAGAAAAAGTACCACGTGTTTCAGGAACTGCAAAGTGCATCACAATGCTGTCAGTTCAGTTACCAAAATGCATAGAAACCCTGGACATTTTGTACCTTGTAATCTTCAGTTTTTAGAAGTTTATCTAGGTTTTCAGGGTTAAATCCTTTGGCAGAAACAGACTGTAAATATTCCTCAGCCGCTGGACACGAACTATTTTGTATGGAATATATTATTTGCTGTTCAGAAGGGGACCCATAGTAATTTTCCATGCAGCCAACCTCCATATAGCTAAAGACAGTCTCATGCACTGTTGTTATATACAGCTGCAGATACATTTCCAGCTTCCAATGCCAAGCTACTACATAGTCAGGGATACAGAAGGGTGAGAAAATGAACATGTACTTCATGTCATCAGAAATAAAAGATGTTTCCTTAAGAGCAGATGAAATGCAAGATCTTGCCTCCCTGTAGCTCTCATATTTTTGCCAAGATTATCGACAGAATTAACGGATAAAAGAAAAAGCACTAGATAATAAAGGACATCCTCTCTACAGTTTTCTTATGCCTGGAGGATGAATTGCTCCAGTGGATGTCCTCCTTGCCTTTCATGATGAGGTCAAGAAACTTGCTGTCACTACCACTGTTGTGATTAATGATCTGACTGGTAGTGACAGTAATCAAACCATAGACTCTGGAGTACAGCTAGTTTGTTCTAGTCTCCCAGTGGCTTGAATCAGTACACTGGCAGGGGATCTATCTGCTTCTGCTACAGGCATCTCCTTGCGTCCTTCTTAAACCAACTTCTCATGAAAGTATAGGCAAAACAAGAGTGAATCATGACCATTAAAAATAATAAAATGTTAAATTATATTTTTAAAAAAAAAGTGGCAAAAACCTTTTTAATATTTAGAAGAATACTGCATAATGATTAATTAAACTATTAATAATATAATCCTCTTAAAAGCATAGAACTACTAGTTGAGAAGATTATGTGTATAACCGCTTTCAGTACAGTGGAAGAGGCAAGAAGCTGAATTTCCTTCTCTCTTTCTCTTTTTTTTTTTTTTTTTTGCAACAGATTTTCAGTGCATTCACTTTAATTGTATTTTAATATATGTTCATTAGTTAAGCATACATAAATATCTATATATAAGGATTAGTAGGCAAAAAGGTAGTATAAAAAATATCACATTGGCTAAACAATTGTAAGAATTAATGGATTAAATTATGAAACTGGGATGATGGCAAAGTCCACTGAAAATCTGAAGGTGAAGACAGAACACAGGAAAGGAGATGACAGATGAAATGAAAGAGACTGATAATAAGGTTATACAAAAATAATAATGGAAAAATCTATTAAACCCTCTCAATTCTGTGAAATAAATTTAACTTCCATCTGGTGAAATGCTATCTAAATTCTTTGAATCACACAGGGGATACAGTAAAAGAAAATATTTATAATATTCTTGAATCTAGCTAACAAGTCATCTCCTATTCAGTTTCTCAGCATTTGAACTTGTCTCTCCAGGTCTATCCATTAGCAAGATACTTAGCACATCATACTGCTATGAGGGAAACGATGAACATTGTCATTGGCAAGTCAAAAATGAGCCCATGAAGAAAAGTATGCTGTATTTGAAGAGAGGGCAGGTGAAAGATCACTGAAGGCAGCCTAGCAAACAGTGGGCTTCCCAAGCTGCTTAGCAATAACTTTGTTTTGTTTTGCAACTTCGCTCTTTAACTCAGTAAGACACAGATGCAAGTCTTGGCAGATGAATATTCTCGGGCACATGGTGTGACTCTTGGTGATGGTTCTGCGCAGAGCCAGGAGTTGGACTCAATGATCTTTGTGCATTCCTTCCAACTCAGCATATTCTGTGATTCTGTGAAATTCTCAGTTGTATTAAGAGGGACCCTGGCTGGTTTGCAGGGAGGAGCTGAGAGAGCTGGATTAGGCAGGACAATGAGTTTTAATTGTGTGAAGATAGCTATCTTGTCTTCCTATAACACATTGGGCTTTAAGCCAGATGCTGCTATGAAGATGTGGTCTCTGCCTAAAACACTGCTCAGAGTAGAAAAATCCATAAGCTATGTAACTCCTACTTCAGAGAGCTGTGACTTTGATCCCTTGCCTTGACAGAACAAATTATCTGCCTATTTTGTATTTAGTATATTTATTTTTTTTATTTATTAAGACAAAATTTAAAAAGCAGTTCTTACTATGGCTTGGGGGCAGAGGAGGAGGAGGATGGAATAAAAGGTTTGATATCCAGTTCTCTAGGAGTAACACTGTCCTCCAAAAGTGATCATGGTCCAATAACCAGTCTAGCAAAATAAAAAAAAAAAAAAAGTCTACCAGTAACAAAGATTTTGATGGCTTTTAATACCATGAAGAAAAAAGTGTGAGATAGATAGGTTTCACTCTAATTTTAAGCTCTTTTATTGTAGTTCAGAAAATAATTTCATTCCCTCTCATAGTATTTTACTTGAGCAATCATCTACCACGGAGACATTGACTACCTTGTCATAGAATGGAAGAATATATGCTTCATTTTAAATTAATCCTATCAATAAAACATTCATGGAAAAGAGCTGAACCACATTTATTTGGTGCTAAACTCAGAGAGCTGAATTTTAATCTCATTATAATAGGACTTTACAAAGTCTCTGTTGCTTAGTCTTTTTTGAGATGAAGGAGAAATGGTTGCTTTGTTTTGTTCTTATCTGTATTTAAGGCATGTTGAAGAAGATGCACTACGTATTTAGTTTGTCTAGATAAAATGGGTATGGGGATCAGGAGGGGAGTGAAGGCAAAAGCAATAATAAGCTTTAATATGGATATGAAAATAACCTTCATTAAACAAGGATAAACAACATTGCTATCCAATTTACCCCCACATAAAATGCAAAACAGAACTCTGTGTGTAATAAAATATTAGTATCTTTATTGCCAGTATTATTTTAACTAATCTTTTCTTACATTACTTCTATAGTTACAGTAATTCATCTGCATGAAATTTAACTGAATAAGGCTAGCTTTGCAATTGAAACTGCGCTGATTCTTACCCTTCCTCTATTCACAAAATCCTTCATTAGCATTTGCATATATTCCTAAGATAGTCCCAGCCAGGATCAGCCCTTAGCCTCCTCAGAATGTCAGCAGCCCAGAACAGTTTTCTCCTGAACATCCCCTTCCTTTGTAATACATAAATACAATCTTCTGGGGCTCTGTAATTATCCAAAATGAGCTTTACTTTTGCAAATTAATTCAGCACCCCTATGATTTATCTGTTGTAAACACACTTTATAATATTTATATTCCTATTAGAACCTCCACTAATAATGAACCAACAGAACATAAATATTTACATGGTAGTACATGGACAAATGCTTGATACCCTCATATTAGTTACATTTCTTGTTCTCTCTATCACACTTGGAAAAAAACCTAAACCTTTGCAATTTGCCATGTTCCCAAAAAAATCCTTTGAAAATGGCTCAGAACATTAACAGAGTTTCACATTTGCCACACTTTTCTTTAAAAGAATGGCATTTCTTCATACTTATGCAGTCTGGGTTATTGCTTCTTCACATTATGCATCATTACTCTGAGTAGGTGTCTTATCAGCAGCTCCAGTTGTTGTGGAGACGATTGGAATTAAGCACTGGAAGCTTTTTATTTATCTTACTTCCTTTATTCCTACAAGATTTTCAGCATATAAGCTTCTTTGTTCAGCTCAGAATTGGATACATTGCCAGGCATTGTAAAATTTACATCTTTCTTTTTTGTATTTGTTCTTAAATTGGATTGAAAACAAAGTATGGCTTTAATTAAGTTCTGCTTAACAATAGACATTTTTTCCATACAGTGGAATTTCTGAGCAGTTGTGAGGATTTTGCAAAGGCCTAATAGGTGACATTCACTACTAAGCCCCAAGTAGAACTGCAATATACTTACCTGAGCTAAGTGTCTGACTGACAATATTCACACAAAGAAAATGGTAATAATGCTGTTGAAATACTGACTTAGCCAACAAAACCCCTCAGAATTTAAAGTGAAGGTTACTTTAAACTGGGTATGATGTGTAATAACTTACAAGTTCAAAGGATAAATGTGGATGTTTAGAGAAGCAAAGGGAAAGAAAAGGAAGGCAGTAACAGAAGGAAGGTGGGAAAGCAGTGATGGAAGACGGGCAGGAAGGCAGGCAGGAAGGTAGAAAAGCAGGCAGGAAGGAAGACAGGAAGGAAGGCAGGAAGGCAGAAAAGAAAGGAAGACAGGATGGAAGGTAGGCAGGAAGGAAGGAAGGATGGAGAGAGAGAGAGAAAGATAGAGATAGATAGATAGATAGATAGATAGATAGATAGATAGATAGATAGATAGATAGATAGATAGATAATAGATAGATAGATAGATATCTGGGGTCTACCATTCTTCAGCAAATCTAGTTTGCATAACACAGACATTCACAAAGTTTGGGAACACAGAATTAAAAACCAATGTCAGCCTTTCTGTCAAGGCTGATTCTACACTAGTTATACTGTAGATGACAGAAGGATGAAAGAGAAAATTCAACCAAACTTACTGGTCAGATACATGCATTGTTTGGAAAAAGAACTAAACGCGTATTAAAAGCTGTTCAATAAATGTTCCCATTCCAAAGACTGCCTGAGGCCTCTTACCTGCCTTTCCTCAATACTTCACAGAAGACATCTGTAGTTCAAACACAAATTTGCCATTGCCTGATGAAACTGAAGATACTTGTTGTTTGAAATAACTGCCAAAAATATTGTGCTTATTCTAGAAGTGTTAATGTGTGGGGAAAGCATAGACACTTCCCAGTCTTCGCTAACAAAGAACCAATGATTATAGCTCTCTGGAGGGCTGTCAGGAACATCTAAAGCATCTGTACAGCATACTTCATTTGTGGCATGGTTACATGCCAATAACCTAGTGGCTCTGCTTTGAAGAACTGAGCAGCAGACTCTCCTTGTTTGGGAAGAGACTGAGAATAGGAAAAGATCATCCAGGATTCCCTGCTGCGTTCAGAGAGAGAGAGAGAGAGAGTGAAAGAAGTTACCCAACCACGTATTACTACAAATTGGTTAATTTCTAATTATCCTGTAACACACTGCTGTACCTGTCAAAGACAATATGCCCTGCAGGTGACTCAGCTTTCTACAAATGCTGTTCCAATTCCTGAGTCATTCACATCTAAAATGGAAAATAATAGGAAAAAGGAGAAAGATGCTGAAATAAAATCTCTCACAAAGGGGAATGAGGTGATACAGAAGCCCACGACAACAAGCGCCTTCCCCTGCCCACAAAGTGCATTCCAGTCTATGGGAAAAGTGTAAGATCATTTTTAAAGTATTGAGCATTTTTGTGCTCTGTAACAACTGCCTGATGCTATCCTTTTCAGAGAAGTTATATCAAGATTTGGTGCAGATGCTACAGTGAAAAGGCACATTATCATGACGATGTATCAAATGGACAGACTGCTCAACAGAGTCATAGCCTCACTTCAGAGCAGGTCAGTGACTAGAACTGCAGAGACACCACTGAAAGACTTAGGAACAGGGTATCTTTTTCTTTCACTATTTCCATGGAAATTTCTTGTATTTCATTATTGCATCTGTGTTTCAACAAAAAAACAAAACAAACAAAAATTAAAGGATTTCAACTTTATGTGAGTAAAATTAACCGAGATATGGGAAAAGAGTTTTACTACAGCTTTTCAAGCCATAAAAGTCCCAGAAGTATTATAGAGCAAGACAATAATATAACTTGGGAAATTAAGTTTCATTTAGCCACAATAAAAAACCAAAACTCTCCTTTCATCCATCTATTCTGGTATACTTACTATAATTCCAAATACAGAAAAATAAATTTACATAAGACTAGCAGGTATCCTGCTCTTCGTGTTTCATATTCTGTTCAGACAAATCACCTTGTCTTTCAACCAAATCTTTTAAGGTTTGTATTGCTGAAGTACCTAAGCAAGCAAGGTCTATGAAACAGATAAAAAAGTAAGAACTGTAATATTAGATTAGACTCACAGTTCAACTGGTCCTGTATCTTTTCTCCGTACAATGGCTTGAACCAAAGAAAAAACTCATACAGAAGACGAATATCATATAATCTACTCCTCTTATATCTCCTTGAATTTCAAATAGCTACAGATTTTTTTAAACTCTGAAAAAGGTGAAAACAGTGGCCACCAGGCTCACACTGATACACAAAAACAAGCAAAAAAGAAACCATCTTTTTTTCCTCCGATGGGGCTTTTCATTGGTCAAATGCAGTGAGAAAATATATCAGATTACATTACAGATAAATCAGATGCCAAATGTAATTTCTGAAATGGAGAATATTTTTAGATTTTATGACAGAAAAAAAAATTATGGCTTTAAAATGGGTAATCTTCTATTTCACTAAATGTGCTCCCTGACTGAGACCTTGTATGCCAAGCTTCAGCCTGAAGCAAATTGTTATAGCCGAGCTATTAACTTCTAAAAATAGGGGGATGTAATGGAAACATTAAGAAACCCACTACTGGGCACAACCACAATACAGGGGAGGATGAAGCAACACTCCTTTATTTTTCCTTCTTTACTTCAGCACATTAGTGCAGTTTGTGGCACTGAACTGTGTCTATGCTAAATGCATTTTGTTTAGCTAGTTTCCTTCTAAACAGCAGCTTATGATATTTATATTTAATCTTCCTCTCCCTCTCTCTTGTTTTTGAAGAAACTTAATAACAGTCAAATACTTTAGGTCAGGCACTTGCCATTTGTGACTCAGTACTTAAAAAAGGTGCTACTTCCCCGGGGAGAAAACAGACAGACTGGAGAATTGTAAGAGTGATCTGAAATTAAAATGCTTTGCAAAGGGAGGTTTTTGCATTTTCACTTGAAGCCTTTTGAGAAACAGAATAGAGAGTGAGCGTTTTGTAACAAAATGTGCAGCAGTGATTTACTTTTCTGTCATGAACTGTGCATTCTCTGTGTTTTATTGCAGTGTAAAACATTTCTCATCATCTTATATTTACTTTACATTCTGCACTGTAAAACCAAAGAAGCACTGACTCATGAGTCAGCAGGTGGATGCCCCTCTTCAGAGGCATTCCATGCTTTTTTGCCAAACCATTTAGCACATCTGTAGCCTTCACTAAATCATTTTTAAAAATAATATCAGTAATAAGGGTCAGAGAGCCTTGAAAGGTATGTGTGGTATGTGTTCTGCAAACAGGCTCTCAACAAAAATCTCCAGAGCTAGGAACAACAGTAAAAATCACCTCAAAGGAGCAGTAGAGAGTAGAGAAAATGGATCTTGGTATAAAGGACATGCTATTTATGGAGGTCAATCTGCATCAGCATCATAACATTTCAGGGTTATTCAGCTATAAACACATTCTCATGAGTTGTGTAGGGTTTTAAGGAAGAGATCAAAAGATGAGCAGTCACCGTGAGCATGTGTCTATCCTGAACCCTAACAGATTGCCTTTCTACCCCACAGAGGGATGTTTTGCAATCACGTCAAAGGCAAACTGGAAAACAGGCTTTAATACCTTAGAAGAACAAACTAAATAGATACGTTCGAATCCCAGAAAATGCATTGCAATGAAGGAGTTTTTAGAATTGTCACGGGGACTTAAAAGCTTGCCTGTGCTTCCGAGTCACCTGGGCAGTCCAAAAGTCATTCTCAGTACACCTACTGGGTCAAGCCCTAATTCTGCAAACATTTTGCTGCAGGTAAATACCTGTCTGGATACAGACAACCTATTAAAATCAAGTTAAAGTCTCTTGGAGTGTGGTAAGAGATTTGCCTTTATGCAGAAGCCTAGTATTCAGAATTGCTTGGATCAATAGGCAACTTAGAGTATTTTGCTTGCTTGTGAGGACAAGAGATTAGATTTTCAGAGCTTAAATGCCTAACTCTGTTTGAATCCTACTTCTAAATCCATCTCAATCCCTTTGGTAACACTTTGGTTCTTTGACAAGCAGACTCTTCCCTGTATTTTTCAGAAACCTTTTTAACTTTTCAGACTGCATTTTCTGGATATTTTCTAGCTTTTATCGGTGCTGTTCTCCAATTGCTACCATACTATGCTTCCAATCATCTGGTCATCTCAGCAAAACTGCCTTATTCACTTGCCCAAGAGCATGTGACTGTAAACTGTTTTCTCTTGATTTCTGCCTATTTAGTTTTGACAATAAACAGAACAGTTTTCTAGCAAAAAATTTTCCATCTCTGTTCCATCATCTGTCTCCATACCCTTTCTTGTTTTAGTTCGTGTTGGCATCAGAAAGTTCCAGGAAATCTGATAGTGAAAAATCACTTCTTGTATGAGACAGATTTTGCAATGTTTATCAAAATATTTGTTACTGCCTATTTAAAGGAATACTGTCCAGAACTTGAAATACTGGAAACTGGCTTTCAGTAAGTATGCAGTGTTCCATGTTTCAAGAAATATTATATTCTATAGTAAAAGCCATTTGACTCTCTACAGTTTCAAATGTTGAAATTACTTTGATTTCTTTAGTATTTTATGAGCACTATGTGAATGGCTGACTCTTACCTGCTATCCTGTGAGGTCCAAAAAGCAAAGGAGATTCAAGAAAACAACTAAGTATTTTGATGAGTTGAACACTAAAATACCACGTATGCCTCAATGCTGCAATGTGATGAATATGAGATAAAAGACATGGAGACCACAAAATAATGCTGAAGAAAAAGTGTTGCAGGGTTCTGCAGAGATCTGCAGCCTGTGGAGAGGGAAGTCCACACTGGAGCAGGTTTTTCCCGCATAGGACTTGTGGCCCCTGTGGGGGATCCACACCTGTACAGCTCATCCATGAAGGACTCCACCCACGGAGAAGTGATCCACAGGACAGCAGTTTCATGAAGAACTGTTGCCTGTGGGAGAGACTCATGCTGGAGAGGTCCATCAAGGACAGTCTCCCATGGGAGGGACCCCACAGGAGCAGGGTAAGGACTCCTCTCCTTGAGCAGTGGCACAAAAAACAACTGACCGTAAACCCCATTACCCATCCCCCCGCACCTCAGGGGTAAAGGAGGGAGAAAATGGAAGGACGGGGGGGGGGGGGGGGGGGCGGGGCTGTTTTTGAGACTAGTAATAAATTTAAGTAATATTCCCCACTTTGAGTCTGCTTTGCCAGTGAAGGTAATCAGTATGTGACCTCTCCCAGCTCTAGTCTCAGCTCATGAATCCTTAGCTGTAATTTTTTTCTCTCCTCTATCCAGTTGCAGAGGGGAGTGAGAGAGTGGCTTTAGTGGGTACCTGGCATCTGGCCAGGGTCAACCCACTACACTATTGTAAACATTTTTTTTCAGAAATAAATTCAAAGATTCTAAAGAGCTTCCATTTCATTACTTCTGATTAACAATTTTGCCCTCAAAGCACAAAGCCATATTTCAGTGTATCAGTGACTTGTATGTTAGTACTTGGCAGAACTCAGTGATCTGTTGCAGAAGAGAGACCAGATTCTCCTAAGAGCACAGCAGGGAGACCTTGGCCAGCTCCCTATTGGGGGTGAAAGTTATAACACCCTCTAATAATTAAGGACTATGAGGGTTCACTCTGCAGAAAATTCACTCAAGCAGTGAAAGACAGGATGGACCCATGGGAGAGAACAAAGAGCAGAGATCCTTTATTCAAAAGGGGGTTTGCTTATACCTTCTTGGATTTGGAATGTGTGGAATTTTGGGAGGATACAAGATAGGCAAAATCTATAACTGGAAGATTCAGTTTGAACACAGCCAGTAATGGGTAAGGGGAGATACAAAGACAGGGAAAGCTATAAATTTTAGGTATCCTTAACCAATAACCAAAAGGTTTACAAATCAACAAATAGAAAAGTGTCGTGGTTGGAGTGGGAACGACAAGGCTTCAGTATTCGGAGATCAGGAACTTCCTTTATTACACACAGTGCGATTACTTATATACTGAATTCAGTAACACATGTACATGTACAATTGGTTTGCCAGTAACATAAACATCTCACCACTGGACATTCATCCACACATGTCTAATAACCCTGACTCAGCATTCCTACTAGGAAACCCATCTGTGTCACAGCCCTTTCTGTCCGTGGTTACTACCTGACCCGGGCGTAGACGTTCTACCTTCAACCTTTCAGCTATTCAGAGACCCCAGAACCAGCTGGGGCCCCCACAGAAAAGGGGTTAACTAACTCAAACTACATATTACATACAAAGCAGGATTCTTTCTAACAACATTGTTACTAAATTGATTAAACATAACACTTTACAACATAGAAAACAGTCTCTGAGGTAGGAAGCTATCTCTTATCCAGTGTTGCTGCATTCCAAAGCTGTATTTCTTCCGTCCTCTCTCTCTTCAGAGATTTTCCTCCACCAAGCATAGGCCTTGTGTGGGGAACTCCCAACAGCTCCCTCTGTGTAAAGAAAAAGCAGGTAGAATTGCTGTGAAATTTCTAACACACGGACAAGCTTAAAAGGATATCCAGTTAGGTGTACAATGCAGGTATTTAAGTCTCCATGTAACAGAGACAAGCACAGTGTTTCAAGACTGACATTGTCTAGCCCAAGGGTGGATTTCTCTGGGTAAGGAGCCCTTAGCATGATTCTCTCTCACAACCAACCTCAACAGAGAACAGCACTATGATCACCAATCAGGACTTCTTTTCTTAATAAATTCAAACAGAAATTCAAATCTGAATGTTTTCTTGTCTTTGATCAAAATAAAAAAAAAAATTGAGAAACCCAAACACCAAAAAAACCCCACAAACAGATGTTACTGTTAGTTCCATTAGGCTTAATGGGATTGTTCTGTACCCTGACTTGCATAGGCTACAGAAATTAAAAAAATTTCATCCTTCTAACAAGCACCTAATTCAGTGTGCAACTTTATCTCATTAGAACTGCATTTAAAGGTTTAGAGAAGCTATTAGTGATGATTTTTCTGCTGCTTATAAAAATATCTTTTTCTGGAAAAAAAACCAACCAAACAAACAACAAACAACCTAAGTTTAATTATCACCTCCTTCAGCATAAGAGCACCAAAGGAGGGAAACATAATGATAAATACGATAAAAAAGCAACAGTGTTCAGATAATGTTGCAGCAGAAATCAAATATTGTGAAGCATGGAATTACACATCAGAAATCTCATATAAATTTAAATGAAAAGTTCTAATGGGAGGCCTTTTAATCTAATGAAAACATATGAATTTGCAAGGACAATGTCTCTCATTTAAGCTATCAAATTTGATAAAATGATCTCAGAAAGGTTTAGGTCTAATTGTATTTTCAAAAAATAACAGTTGACAGAGAAATGTAATAATTTTCTTGAAGAGAACCAACAGAAAAAATTAATTAAACTAGAATGCTATAGCAGGGAAAATAAGGCTGATATGCGACTTGTTTACCAGAGTAGAAACACATTCATCAAAGTAGCTATTGAAACATCAAAATTGTTTTATCAGTATTGTTTCATCACCATATCAAATGTTCAAGTGATTACTTCTTGTAATACCCTTTCTTCAAGACTCATCGAGTGCCTATCTACAATTAATCCAACACTTAACTATAATCAATGTAACACTAACCAATGACCTCCCTCAGATACACTCCTTTCAGTGATGAATATTCATATTAGTTAGTTAATTAATTAGACACTGTTTGGTAAGTGATCTGGCATTATATCCCCTGTTCATAGCAGAGATAAATGAAACAATTTATGCTTGCGTAGTTCTATATATTCGGATCCTAGCACTATTTCTTTAAGCTTTCTGTCAAGATTAAAAACCTGTTTCTAAATTGTTACTCTTTTTTAAGCATGTCTTAATAAAATTAATGCAATGGGTGATAATGCCTGGTGATACTATAATACTAGTCACCATGTTTTTTAAATAAGTTCATATTATTTGGTTCATTTATAATGAATAAAAACTGGAAAAGTCAACAATTCTGTATTCATACTCTACTGATTATGTGAATGTCTTCCTCTCTTTCAAAAAATTTGAAATTATAATTTTCTTTACATAAAAGGAAAACAGTGTTCCCTATAAACATTATCATGTACCAGTTGAGTTGAGATTTTAGCACATATTTTTTATACCAACTACACTATTTCCTAATATGACCAAATATATGTTGTCTGCACTTTATCTGGTATTATTTTTAAAATATGCGGGGAATGTTTGGGTTTAATAACCAAATTTGAAAAAGCACAGGCATTATCCACTTCTGTTCTCTAAACCATCTTAGAGCTAATTTAATTTTGACTTCAAGCAGACTTCTGATAAAATTATCAATTTTGAATATCAAAGAATATTCTAGACTTATTCTGTTTGAATTACACTCCACGTCTTGAAGAAAGTTTTAAAGGACTTAGCTGATTGTAAGTCATTATGCTTTTCATGGGCAGTCAGAACAAACGTTATTAAAATGAATATCTCAGTAAGATTCAATTATTTATCACAGGTTTTGCTTGTAATAATACCATTTTCTTTTTTTTAACAACCTGACAAAAAACCTGTATGAAATAATAGTTATTCACAAGCTAGTATTATTTGATTTCAGCAAAGAAAAGGATTCTACTTTGTCTCATATATTTTTTTTTCTTTTTCTGTGCTTTCTAAAGAGTGATTCAGGTTTTGTGTTGAAAGGGATGTTTCAGAATTACTTTTCAAGAAGGGGGTGTAAGTAATTTGAAATTAAGTCTTTTTTCCTATTCCCTATAGCTGGACTTACTGAACACAGGTCTACAAAATTAACATTAACTTCAGGACTACAGGAAAAGCAGAACCAACTATGTCTGATAGTGGGCTCTGCTTTTGAAAAATTTTACTTATGCTAGTTCCCAATGCCATGTTGCCCAGGACTAAAGTAACTGAAAATGCTTTTTAAAATTTCCTCTACAAGTTATATACGAAAAACAATTAAACAAAATTATTGTATTTTTAAAAGCAATGTTCTTACAGGATTTTAGCTTTTTAAAACCAATATATTTAATAATGTCTATTTTAAGTATGAAAAATAGTACTTAAACATGTGTTATGGACTTGGATTCAATTACTCTTCATTATATTTTGCTAAATGTCAGGGAGATTTCCTAGATAGTCCTGTTCATCAGATTATGAAAGTAGCCCATTTTTCTTAGCAGTCCACAGCAATCAGAACACAGAAGTTCCAGTGTTTACAGTTTGGTGGCAGTTTTAATATGCACTGGGAAACATTCAGAAATGTATGCAATTGTGTGAACAAAAAGCTTGTGTAATCATCGTGTCTAGAGATTGAATTCATGGAAGAAAACCCATGTTTTCCCAAGTTTGGGAAAAGTTTTTATACTCAGTCTATTCTTTGTCATCCTCCTAGTATTCCTTTCAGATGTGAATTTACCTCTCCTTACCTCTCTTCTCCACTCCTTTCACCAAGATTTATAATCTTAAGTTATTAACACACCTGCTAATTGCCTCACTCATGCAAACATCCTTTAGTGAAGTGACATGCTGTCACCCTCATTCTGGTGATGACCCTGACTATTCCAACTCATCACAGCCTGTGTGAACTCACTGCTTTCTGTGAGGTACAACACAATTTTCCATCCCACGAGGCAACTTTCAAACGACATTTCAAAGCTTTTACACACACAAAATTTTACATATCCCTGGGTGACAGTTTGTATAAATACTTATTTTGCCTGCTCAATATGTGCTGTAATTCCTGTTCTTTGAAAGCAGTTGAGGTGAAGCTGCCAGTTTATCTTTTTTTGACTTCCATATTCTGCATTGACAGGACCCCTCTGAGAAGGGAGCAATGCCCTTTCCCAAAGGAGATGGAGGGTCAGCAGCAGATCTTACGGGCCACCAGTAGGATTAAGGAACAGAATGACCTGGGAGTGGACATGCAGCCAAACTTCGGGGTGGCAGAAACAAAGTAATATTAGGCATTCTGCACACTTCGCTGTAAACCAGAAACTGAACTGAAAATAAATCTTAAGGAAAGAACCTACCCTGCAAGGACCGGGGTCAGGGAAGAGATTTGTTTGCAATTTATATTTTAATTTCTCATCTCTAACAGATCTGACTTTTGCTATTAGCTACCTCATACTAGTTTGTGGCAAAATAAAACATGGCTTTAACATTTCATGAATGCTGCAGGGATAGGGCTGAGGCCATGGCACACCAAATCTTCGCACAGCTTAGGTTCCTTATACCAACCACAATTTCGCCTATCCTCTGTTATGCATATCTCCAGGTTTTTATAAACATTATTCCATAATCTTTTCCCATATAAGTTTTCTCTCAGAAAACTGGCCGGTGGTGGACACAGTAGAAATTTGGCACACTACACACCCCCTAAATATCATTTTATTGAATAAAAGTTATAGAGGGCAATCATATACACCGAAAAGAGACTGATAGCCAGGTGCTGTGTAGGGGGATGCCTCTGTACTCAAATTAGCATGCATTTTGCCTATGCATATCTAGCCCCAGAGCTAAATTTAAGTCCCTGGTCACCTCATATTTAGCAATATAGAAACAATCATGAAATTTTAGAGATCCAGCAGGGATCTTTTATGGATTTAGACAACTACAGCTGAGCAGCCTAAAATCTTTTTCTTATTAAGAGTTGAACGTGATTAGTGTAGTTTCAATGGAGATTTCTATTGTAAAATATTTGAAAATCCATTTTTAACATTTCATTCTCAAAGATTAACAAAATATTTAACTTTTCTTGTGAAATATGAATATGAATTTATAAATGGATTTGGAAAAATCTTTTAGGGAAAAATTGCATTTTATTTCCTTTATTTCTGTTCACTTTTAATTATTTTTCATCGGAAAATTATTTGGATATATGACAAGAGGTGCAATAGTGTGTACTACAGCATATGGTATCTTTTGTGTTCTGTTTTTCAGTTTTAAAATATTATGACAAATTTGTCCTAGAATAAATGGAAACATCCCAGTTTCTAGATGAATGCCCTCTTTTCATGATGAGAAATGTACGTATCCAAAGTTCATAGAAATAAACAGAATTCTTGCAGTTTCTGTTGAGATGCCTTGAATAAATCAGAGAGGAGAAGTGCTTCACAAAAGGAACTTTAGCTCAGGGAGAGTAATCTCCCAAGTTTCCTGCTACAGCTAGTGGAGAGACAGCATTTCTACAGGCAATTCAGAAGATTTTACAATCCTCAGAAGAGGGAGACTGGATCTAATTATAGATTCTGCCTTGCCCTGTAGAAGAACCTATCTATTCCTATTGAACATGTTGAACCTGGGGAAATTAGCTACCCAAGACAATGAGTAGTCTACATGTTTACAACAAAAAGGTCAGACAGTTCCACCATAACTCAGACACAAGATGATCTAAAGTGTAAACTCAAATATTTGTATCTGTAGCAATTGTCTTGAGTTATTCTTGCATTAAAAAATTTATAACTTAAAATATTAAGTATTGTTATTGTTTGGACCTCAACCAGCAGTGATAAACAATACGTAAAATAATATTAATATACCAAAATGTAGTTTTATAGTAATATGGTATAGGTACACATATGTAAACTTTGAATTTTGGGAGAAAAAAACCCTTTTTAACAAGATTTTCTCGTGCTGTGAATAATTTTTTGTGACTTTTCCTTAGTCAAAGGAAAGACTTAAATTTAGAGAGAAAGTTTGGCTTCATTAAGGCAGGATTTAGTGGGTAGATTCAATAGAAGAAAAAAATTGAAGTAGTTCTGCTTTTAGATAATTTCCACTTTTGTTTATTTCATGCTTTAGCACTGCAGCAGTAACAACTACACCTCAGAAACCTCCATGAAAGAGACCCTAGTGTTGGAAATTATTTTCTTACAAGGTGATAATTCCATTTTCTTTTCACATCAGCAGATAACTTAATGCTTGGTTTGGGGTGCGTATAGCAGGTAGTACCATGAATATTCTGTCACAATTTCATTCCCACTGTTCTCTGCCAATGACAAAGCAAAATGCAGCCAATATAGCCAATATCTGTAGACAGAGTAATATAACGTGAAATAAAATAAAGAATACACTTTTACATTATGAATATACCTAAGGCCTATTAAAGCAAAGCAGATGAGAGAAAGCCATAAGGCTGTATATGATAATGTTTAATAATGTATAACAGGACTGGGTTTTGCATTTTTCTTTTGCTTAAATAACTCTACAATGAATATTTTTATGTGACTTAAAAGGAAGTAACAATGGTACCATTGATAGAAAAATTGATTGAGAATAGTACAGCTACTAGTTATTCCTTGGATCTTCCAGAGGACTTAATCTGGTAAAAGATATCATGGGTGCTCAAGTAGGGATTTTAGAGACAGATTTAAGGACTACAGCAGACAGGAGGAACTTTACCTTTAACGAACACACAGCATTAAGGACCTGTCATGTAAGAGATGTAGAGCACACAACAAATACTCAGAGACACTATTCCAAAGAGAACTAGCCACCATATTTTTTGTCTTTTTGATATACATCTATAATTGGTCAGTCTACATTCATTTTATGTGACAAAACTGCAGTATGTTCTCATTTGTTCCAGGACCAGTGATCAAACTTTGTAGGCAGTGCCTTTTAGTGCTTTACATGTAAAAATTAGGAAAACAGGCAATTTTCTTAACAAATTAAACAAAGATGTGAGTTTAAGGTGAGAGGCTGTTTATTTTAAGCAAGTAAAATGTTTTTTAACATTTAACTGCTTAACATCCCAGTTTCAAAGGTAACGGGAGCAATCCTCACTTACATGATCAAACTTCCTTTGCATCTGTGCAGCACAGGTAGCCTGGAATCCAGAAAACTGTACTGATTGCCTGATATACCAGCTACCCTGTACACTGTAGTCTGATATCACACCTGTAAAGGAACCTCAGTTAGACACAAGGAAAGAATATGGGTAGTAAAGGAATTTTATGCTGGTGAATTTTAAGAGAGTCACATGAGTAGTTCAGGATTTAGAATGCATGTTTTGCTAAATAGGATATATGGTCAAGATTTTATATATTCATGCTCTGTACCAAAATTTTAAAATAATTTAGAATTCACCTTTATTAAGTTTAGAAAGTTTCTGGCCTCCCTTATATATTTAGATACTGAATCACATTTCCTTGTGACTGTAACTAGGTTATCAGATCAACCAGACAGAACCTTCACGTCTAGTTGCTAATTATTCTTTATTACAGTACATATTATTTCTAACATATATGAGCAGTTCTCAGGAGTTATAATTACTTTTATTACACTACCATTACAATTTTATATACCCAATGGCCTTTTATAACCACAGGAGAAGAAAAAAAATTTAAATCATGTGAAATATCTCAACAATTGTCTTCTTAAAGAAAAGACCGCAGAAACTTTTTTCACAATCTTAGAAGAAAATTTTTTTTGTGCTAATGGACATACAGTCCAGATGCGCTTACTCACCCTCAGTAGAGCCTCTGGCATTTAAATACTACATCTGAAGGACACAATTGGTTTAAATTAATGAAAATCATTGAGCAATAACAGTTTACAGGCTCTTTACACAAGGTACAGCAATTTTATTTTCAAATAGTTTGGCACTTTGTCTCATTACCTTTCTATCACAATGAAATTTACAGCCGCTGACAAAGAAGTTGTCTCATGTACAAAAAATATGAAATTTATATAAGACACATAATGCTGTTAATAGAAAGCGTTGCAATAAAGTCATATTCAAACAATCGGATGAGGATTTTACTATCTTCCTTATCAAACTACAGTATACCCGTTGCTTTGTACCATAGCTGAAATTATCCAGAGATTATATTCATCTTACAGCCACTACTCAGCAGTATTTTGTGTGATTTGCTTTTCTAAGAGAAACTCTTCTGACAAAGATGGACAAACTTTACAAATCAAAGAGAGAGCAACGACCAGTGTTGTCATGGCAAAGTGGCAAAGAAAGCTAAAACTGCATGAAAAGGTAAGCCAGTAGTTTCCAAGCTGCTTCACTTCTGGGATCACAATTTTCCTTCCATTAAAAAAACTAGATTCACAATTACTTAACTAGTAGCAGAGGGATCTGTGCTGTGGTCTTCCAGGAGCTGTTTATGCACACTATGGATAAAATATATTTTAGGCACCTAAAGAAAGTGTTGAACGCTGGAACATAAACTCTCCTTATATATTAACTATCTTTTAATGTATTTGTTTTGTTTTGTTTTGGTTTGTTTTGTTTTGTTTTGGTTTTAAGAAACCATCATATAGTTATTCTTAATCTTCCATTTGGTAGGATAAATAACCTTAATATCAGGAGTTTTTCACTTTGCAGTGGCCTTCAACTGTGTTTATTCATTCCTGTAGTACTTCTCTGAATTCCCTCCCGTACATTTTCATGGTTTTTTTGAGAGGACATTTGAGAATTGACTGACATAATAATATGAAATTACAGAGGTATTTTGACAGTGGCAGTCCAAGGCTTCTTCTTCATACCATGAAAAATGAAGTATACTAGATTACAGAAGACCACGTCAGATTTTTAATTCTTCCTGAATTTTATAAGTAATTTAGGAGTCACCCATCCATTCACAGTGGGATTTGATGATCTGGTATTTGTAAATTTGCTTTCTCTGCACTACTGCTGAGCAGCATATAATTATAGATGTTATTCTTTCCCAAGTTTATTAACATAAACACTGGTTATCATACATTTTTTCCCAAACTTGCCTCTGATCCAAGAATTAAGATAGAACTGTTCCTTTGTGCTTTTTCAAGGAAAAGTGCCCCTCCCATTATTATTTTGCCTGAATGAAATTTCCTGAGATCCATGAATGTTGATTTTAACATTCCAGTCATATGAATCATCTCCTCAGGTTTCTGATATACCAACAAGTCTCATAAATAAGCAATTCCAATTATGCTTGTTTATTACCCAAGCTCCTATCACTGGTGTATAGGCAATTAAAGATTAAAGAATTTCTTCTCTCTTCATCCTTTGGTGTCTTGATTAATTTTGTTCTCAGCATCATAATTCTGTGCTGAAAGTTCATGTGTTTCCTCTTTTCACCCTTCTCTTTTATTTGATGCAATCCTAACCACTGCAGTATACTTCTTTGGTACTTGTCTCAATGATGTTTTCTAAGGAACTTTAGAAGGTTTTAAGCACTTCCTAATGCCTACGTTAAAATTAATTTTCAGCACAGATTGCCATTTTATTAGCAGAGTAACACCTTAAAAGAAATCTGTAGGTGTTTGGTATGCCATGCCTCTGTCTTTACATTTTAAGGAAGCAAGTAATCTACTTCAATATTTTTCATATTGTGCCGCATTTCCTACCTTTTTTATCAGGATAAGTTCTTGTACTACAAAATATTTTCTAGAATCTAGAAATCCACTTGAAGATGTGTTATATATTACCTTTTAACTAGGGTGATACTGGACTGTGCCAGGACAGACTGAATCAGATGTCACTTCATATCGGCAAAGATCATGCTGAAATTCCTACCACAGCAAAGCAAAATAAATTGTCACATGGTGGTATGACTTTGACTTTCTTTTGCCAAGCTGTCAGGCTAAAAAAGTAGCACAATTCACAAAAACAATTATGTTCATAGGCAGTAATTCTTAAGTATGTAATTTATTAATAAAGTTTTATAAATAATTCAAGTAGTTACCTTAATGAGTGTTTAAATGATCAAAAAGATAGTTCTGCTTAAATAATGATATGATTTTACTAGCAATTGTTTTACCACCATGAAAATTACTGAAATAGAAAACTTCCTAAGACAACTGATCAAACTTGAACAAATGCAGGCGCCACTATATTTTTCTGCAGGTAAACTTGATTGCTTTAGTCATGCAAACAGGATTTACAGCACATCTCTTGGGAATACACAAAGATCTTAATAAATCGCAGTTACGTTTTTCACAGGTAGCATATATTTTTAAAACTGACACGTATGTCCTTATTCAACTCCTGTAAAAGTCAACAAAATATCTTGTATTGCTAATGTTTGGAGAAGGAAAAGCTCCCTATCAATGAGACTCTTGCAGACATCTGACAAGATGTTGTGATTAACATTTTTCAGCTATCATAACCATGGGGTATAAATCAGTGAAAGTTTTTGCTCCTGACTTCACACATTATCTCCATCTTAAAAAGGTGTGATTCAGTTGCCCAACTAGAGTTAAACAATATCACTTTTGGCATGCTTTCATATTGTACCAGATCATCTGTCACTCCATAAGAAGGGCACTGAACCCCAGTGTGTCAAATCTGTCAGCCCCACATGAATGTATGAGATACAGAAAACCTGAAATAGCACTAAATGTCTGTGTTTAGGCCACTGAATTTGACCCCAAGCATTTCTTAACTTGAGAGTGATATATAAGTGGTGGAGAAGATGAAAAACAATTCATTTTTTTATATATATTTTTTTCTTTTTTTAGATGACTTAAGTATTTGATGGTTCTATGAACTTGTCATTCAACCAAGCCTTAAGTAGCAAAGCCTCAGGTAAAAAAAAAA
>JAWWES010000001.1:59209280-59219534 GCA_035583135.1 Lophotriccus pileatus
GACTTAAGTATTTGATGGTTCTATGAACTTGTCATTCAACCAAGCCTTAAGTAGCAAAGCCTCAGGTAAAAAAAAAAGAGGAAATAGAATATCTGAAGGAGGAGATGATAGCAGGTCTGAACTTTATTTTCCATGCAAATTAATGTATAATATTTTTCCTAACTTTAATTACTCAAAAATATTTAAATTTGTTTCTACCTGCCACTAAATCACTGTACTCTATTTTTCTCCCTTCTTTTAGACTTTAGCACAGTAAGTGGAGTCCAGAGAACTAGGAAATTGACCAAACGTAGGTGACTACTTTAGCAGGAGAAGACTTGTTCTCCCCTGACTGTACTGATCAATTTCCATAATAGGAGTTAAACACCCAGCTAATAGGCAGGAAGAGCACTCTTAACCACAGCCTGGAACAGAATCCTTATTTCAGCTGCCAACACAAAGGTATTTGGTACCACTGGAACAACCAGGATATCTGAGACATTCACACAAAGGCAGCCAACTCAAAGTCTGCACCTGCTGAAGGTCATTCAGGGCACACTATAAGGTGTCTCAGCTGACCCTAGATAGCTGAGTTTAGGCAACTCAACTGAGCCTATAGTGTCTTTCTGAAAAGTTTGGACTAAGAATATTGCCAGATCTTTATAGGCAGAGCAGAATACAGGCTAGACTAGATTTCAGTTCCATAATTATTACTGAAGATGCTAAAGGAAACTATCTTATGTCAAACCAGTTCTCTCCCAATATCTTATAAAAATATAAAATAGACAAACAATATTCACAGGAGCTTACAGTGAAATTCTAAAAACAGTGAAATGCCTGCTAGTGGATTTAGTGAGGTTTATATTTATAGAGAAGCAGATTTTCAAAACACAATAAAGTTTTTCTTTTATTAGAAAAATATATTCCTGTGGATTTTAAAGATTCTTGCATCTGCAAAAATTCACTTGGAGCAAGTGGTGGTTATCAATAAGAGTGAACTCAGAAGCGTATCAGAATTGTATTATTTTCATGATGCACAAAAGTTCAAACTAAAAGGAATTAGAAAGACGCAGAGTGAGGAATTAAAAACAAATAAGCAACTGCTTATACTTAAATTTCAGATACATCCAAATCTTTTCCATCACTGTGTCCTGTAATATTACAACAATGGTGGTGAGCTGAACATATGTGCAGTGCAGGGTTTTGAGGGATTAGTTTTCTTAATCCAATCTATAGTCTTGGAAAAAATTATGTTTTCCATATGTTACAATAAGAGGTAACACTTATTCTTCATGGGGACTCTGAGCTCCTAGGGAAAATCCTAATATTTTTCAAGGTAGTTTTAAAGGACAAAGAAAAGATGTACATAAAAATTTTGAAGTATCTGTTCTTTGTCTCATATTGTTGTTTCATGAGAAAGCCTTACGGAGAAAGAAGAAAGTCACTTTGTGGTCCTCCTGGGATACAGCAATCATGTATGAATCTATAATGTCTTCTCATCCATGCATCACTGAGGAAGGAAAAATCAAAGTAAGCTTTCTCTTCCAGCCCTGCAGTGTGCTTGCTTTCTCTTTTTGCTGATTACATGTTCTCTTTATAGTTGAAATAATATTAAAAACACATAATAAAAACTTAGACTATTTGATTTAAACCCTGTTGTTTGCCTTAAAACCTCTACAGAAATGGTCATCCACCTCCCAAAATAAACTCCCAGCAAACAAACAAAATCAGCAACAGCTACCATGAATTACAGAGGGTTTTATATTTCCTTCAGCACAAAACAGGGAAAAATAAATCCCATCAGTAGGTAAATGAAGTGGATCTCAGTGTAACCAATCTATGAGCTGAAAATTAGTTTAATTCCCATGGTAGGAAATTTAAGAGATTCATAGATTAGAGGGCCAGAAGGGACTGTTGTGATCAAATTTATAAACTTATGCAGAGATTTTCAAAGGCATGAAAGACATTTGGGTACCTAATTCCCACTGACTTACAGAAGAAGTTGGATTTTAATTGTGACTTCACTACAAAGCTCTTTCAAAGAATAGCAATTTGACAATATCCTAATCCTAAATCCTAATGCATAATAGTCTATGTCACCCATGATTAAATTATCAGTGTCTCAACATAGTCAAAATGCAAACAAATTGTAGCACCCCCAGTGCCTGCAGGTTTTCCTCCTGCAGAGGAGCCAAAAGAAATTTGATTATTAGATCTGTTCACAGACCTGTGCATCCGTAGTTGTGCTGAAAGTACCTTTAGACTGAAACAGGAAACATAACCTATAGACAGATTCTATTTAACGTAAGCAGAAGTACAGGCAAAATAGGGAAATGAAGGAAAACATATCTCTCATTTAATTTGAAAAAAACACTCCATTATGCAAAATGTCCTGATGGCATCACCACATTATGATAAATCACAGGTTTTTGAGCTTACTAGAGCATATTCAAGATTCAAATTAGAAAGGGTTACCAAAAGGACTCTCCTTGAGCAGGAAATGGCACATTCACCAAAAAGCTTGAGGAAATTTGTTAATCTCTTAGAACAGACTGTTTCTCAATGGTCTACTTCCTGTATTTAAATATGGTTTATCTTAGTTTTAAAAATAGCATTCAAAAAGAGGAACAGAGGAAGTGTTATGCTGGGTGATCCATCTATGCTTAGTATCCTGTCTCCAACAGTAGTTGCTAACATGAACTCTTATTTTGTTACATATATTTGGTGTCTTCTAATTACAGTTTTAAAACTCTATCTGTGCCTATCTTCCATTAAGTTAACTCTTTTAGGCCCTTTGTTCCATTTCAATTTCAACATTAATGGCTATGCTTTCTAAAGTGTAGCCAGAAACACAACTGTGTACTCTTCTTATTCTGACTTTGTTGACACTGAAGAGCCAGCAGCTGATGCTTTTCTCCAGCAGTTACATTTTGAAAATTGCTGTTGGTCTCAAGCATTCTCTCTAGTCTCAGAGACAGAAAATTTAAGACTGGGAATACTAGTAGAACTGAAGTTTTCTTAACAGGGAAGAAATGGTTTTTAATGGATCTGCTGCTGCTGCTTCTTTCCCAAGGTGACTGACATGGAAGCTCTGACCAACAATATGCTGACCTCACAAGAACAAAAGAAAAGAAATTTCATGTGCTTGCTACTGAAACATCTGCAGCATTGGTACAATCTCAAAAGCTGAAGAGATCACAGGAATTTTTTAAACGTCAGTTCCATCCAGTCTGGGTTCTTTAAGTCTACACATGTTAACAGACAAGCTCTAAAATTATAATTTTGACTAATTCTAGACAATAGGTACTTTATCTAACAAATGGAAATAAAGATAAACTGATCTGACTGACTTTTTTTGTGGGGGAAAAAGTAGTGTCATCTTTTCTGAGACAGGTTTTCCAGTCAAGTATCCTATTCACAAAACTAGATGTCACTGGCTTCAACAAATCATACTTATATCTATTCTGAATGTTCAGGCATATGCAAAATAACACCCTTAAAATGGTAATGAAATTACTGGAAAGAGGTGGTGCACTTTTTTCTTTATCTGCTCCGAAAACCAGCACTGCCTTTCTCTAGTACCACTAGCTATAACAAAGATTAAGAGGGCATACTGCAAAACAGAAAAAAAAGTCCTCTTTTCACAGACTTAGTTTTATATCAACTGTAAATTTAGAATCAGTTTTTCACCCAACCCCTCTTTAAATAGTAATGCCTAGAGTTAGATAAAAAATTATTCTTGAATCTTGCAGGAAGGAACGATTTCTTATGTTCATTTTAGTTAAGAACTTACTTCCATTTCATAGGGATATTTCATATCACTAATACCTTATTAGATAATTTTATTTGATTCTCCCACCACTGATTATTAATACATGCATTCTGTTACACACACCAGGTAATAGTCACAGGCTGAATTTTCACCAGGCTGCTATCATCTTTGATTTCTATTGTACTGAATTCAAAACCTTTTAGTCTCTATGTTTTTTCTTTTTTTTTTTTTTTTTTCAGATTTTCTCTCACACTTCTTCAACATCTCTCTCTCTCCATTCTTCTTCACCAAACTGAGAGATAAGGTCCTGGATACCCTGTCTCTCCTTTCTGCCTATCTCTCTTCACCCCCAGTCAATGGTGACTTTCTATGGATGCTCATATAGCTTAAGCATCCTTTTTCTCCCAGATCATCATACCTGCAGTAATAAAACCATACAGGTCAGTCTGCACTTTAGGTAGTACACGGTGGACACAAGTCTAAAGAAAATTAAAAAAACTCTCCCTGACTCCATTTGCTTATTGCTCTTGGTCCTTCAATTGTCCTGTTACTCAGGGTCCTCCAATTTGCCTCTATTGAAACAAATTTAGGCTAGCTCTGTTCTCTCAGCTTCAAAATGTTTGCAAATACCATGGTTTGGCCAAGGTAGCTACAATTCCCCTGAGTTTCCACTGACCAGCGAAAGATTCAATTCTGAGAATTCACTCATTTTACAACAACGATAAGATTTGCATGTTTAGACCAGTATCAAGCATCACACATCGCGTGGCTGATCTGGAAGGAAATAGCAACCTTCTAAGACCTCATTCTCTCTCTCCCCTTTCCTCCTCACTCTTTCTCTCCTAATTTACTTTTTCTATTCTATGGATCAAAAAACCTTGGGGCTTTTTCTTGGGCTGAAATACGTGCTTCCATGCACACTTTGATTAAAATACTGTGCTATCAGTGTGTTGGTTTCATTACTTTATAGTGATGCTGAAACTTGATTTGTTAGGCCTTGTTTAAGCTCACCATGTAAGTAGTTTCCTTTTGATCGTCTGACTGGTTTTCTTGAGAATCTTATTTTTTCTTGCTTGCTTCCTGTGGATGTAGAAGCCAATCTACCTCAAGGGTGACTGCTGTGCTTACTCAGCAAGATAATATTGCCTTTGGAATTAATTTCTAGAAAAGATAAGAATAGTCACAGATTCTACAGAAGTGAAGTTCAGAGGCAAACCCCACTTTCATTTTTTTACTTTGGTTTTAAGAACAGAAATTCAGCATTTCTGTTCTGGAAAACAGACACATAATGAATACTATTTATCATATTCTTTCCTGGTGAGCTGGGAGAAGAAACTGATAGCAAATGCTGCCGTAGACTTCTTTTTTAATCTTGAGAGGTGATAAAACATTGCAGTAACAGCAATGAACTAGAAAAATCTCTATAAAAGAAAAACAATTAGAGACACGTAAAGTACATTAAAATACATTACGTTTCTTTATTTTCATTTTATGTGAGTACAGAATGCACAGGCTGCAGTTGGAAAACAGTTGCAACTCATTACAAACATGAAACATCAGGAACAATAGCTTATTCTTAACCTTTTAGTAAGAACTTCATATATAATTAGTGTATCTGAAAAATATAATTCTTGAGATTAATTCACCATAATTAAATCTTCTCTCATATATTTCCACTTCTCATTTATCCACTTATAATCCTCCTTCCTTGGTGTCAAAACAAGAAAAGGAGAAGCACCAAAACACAAATTAGACAGTTTTTAGGCACTTAATGTTCCTTTAGAAATACACTGCTTTTACAATATAATTATACTCTGATAAAACTTAGTAGTTTGTAAAGTTTGAAATATTTAAAGATGTCTACATGGTTTGAAAGAAAAGGGAATTACAGGTGTTTGAGTCAGAATGATTTTGAAAAATAAAATTTGGAAAGTAAAGTAAAGTTAATTACTGAGCTGTCTTTGATATGTGTATTCCTTGATAAATAAATAAATAAATAAATAAATAAACAAATAAAACTTGAAGTTTTCATCTTACGCTTTCAGCTTCTTACCAGGGAATAGGAAGAAAAAAATATCAATTTCACATGTGGTTTTGGATGCCTCAGGAAACTAAATGTCTATCTGTTACTCTACAGAAATTATAAAATCATCAGCCTCAGTCTTCTAATTTCACACATTTCTTTTATTCAACAAATAAGTCCTTTAAAAGCTACAATATCGCGGTCGGGGATGAACTATGCGATATGGCTCACGTGTTCGTAGATCAGGAACTTTATTTAGATGCTGGAACCTACATAGTACTTACATAGGAACACTTTAGAAGCAGCATGGCTGCTTATATACTTTTACTCAGTAACACATGTACAGATGCAATTGGTTTAACTGTAACATAAACATCTCACAATTGGACACCTGTTCACGCATGTCCAACAGCCCTGACTCAGCATTCTTGCCAGGAAACCTAAGCTATTTCAGTCCGTGGTCACTACCTGACTAGGCACAAATGTTCCACCTTCAGCCTTTCAGCCACTCAGAGACCCCAGAACCAGCTGGGGTACCACGACACTACAATTCTGTAATTTTTTTAATGTATTATCACAGTGGTCACCTCTTAACTACTGTGTATGACAGAATCATATCCAACAGGCACAAACTGTAGAAGAGCCTTTTTATTTTCTGACAACATTACTGAAGCACATTTGACAGCGTAGGATTAGTGTCATGCTTAGGAGAATTAGCCTGTATTTTGAATTAGAACATCTCTGTTATTGTTTATTCACAAGTAAGTAAGGTTTATGGCAGCTTTTGAATTCTGTTCTACAGTGTATAGGTAGAATTCTTATTAGTGGTGTAAGGGAAAAAGTTATAAAAGAAAATTAGAAGAAAAGTAAAATTTGGGAAAGGAAAATTGTGCCTGGTTGTGGAGGATCAGCAAAAAGCTGCAGTTTTCTAAATTAGATGAAGTGATTGGAGTGATCTTTTTAACTTTGAGATATAGCAGTCTCAGTTTTACTTAAGATCTCCTAGGTAAGAAGACTGAGAACTACCTCTCCCTTTTATGAAAGAATAAAGATCTTATTCTTTCACACAGAAACGTTTCTTTTTCCCTCCCAGACAATTTATTAAGAGTTTGTACAAAGATTTCAGTCTCCTGTGAAGCCTCCTAAATTGTTCATCTTTAAGCATACACAAGGATGTGATAACCTAATATTTTTAATGCAAAAATATGCAGAAAATGCACTTAGAAATACCACAGGGACACTTAATACAGCAAAAAGAAATTGGAAAGACACATCTGCATTTTGTTTTTCTCTTACTTAAGCCACCCTTGGAAATAGTGGCTTGGATATTATCTGCATGACATTCTGAATACCTTATGCCTTGTTAGTGAAATTTGTCTCAGACATTTTCCTCTGCATCCAGTCTGACAGTACACAGGTCATCTTGAAAGTATCCTTTAAATAATATCTTTCATACATTGCTTTATTTTTTATTATTAATGTCTTTCAGGGCATGGGTTTGAACACAACTCTCACTAGGTTTCTTGGACAGAACTACTATTCCTGGAGTTGTCAGCTCCAGCTGTGCCACAGAAGTCTAAAAATGAATGGATATACTGCAACCTGGTGAGACTGTTATACTCCTGTGGTGCTCATTCTTGCTCCTCAGTGAGCTACACTAGTTCACTGGGTCTAGACCGAAGAAGTTGCGCCCTGCTCTCATGTAGTTGTAGAGAAAGGTTTTGAAGTAGTAGTCCATTTCTTAGGAATGGAAAGAAAACTTGTCTGTTCTTGTTAACCATGAAATTAAACACATTGAAGATCCTTTCTAGTCTGCAGCAGTTCTGCCATCACATGGCACCAGCACAGGATATTCCTGCAAAGACCTTGTTTGTGAAGGAATATATAACCAATTCATCTCTACAAATCAGTGGAACAAAAATCATTCAGTGAAAAACACCAGAGCATGCCTTCCTTTTTATCTTTCATACCCATTAGTGTGCATTTTGCACGTGTGAGGCTTAGCCAGTCTCCAGATACAATCACTGATGTGTCATTTACATTGCTTTCCTCCTTCCGAGCATCCTTCTGTAGGCATTTTTGCCATTTTCTCCAAACAATGTGGCATCTCAGTGTGGTTTTTCCCTATCAGAGGAAAGCAGCAACACCTTGAAATAAAATCAAAGCCACAGCCTTAGAATAAAAGAAGTTATTTTCAGAAATGTAAAGAGAGTACATTAGATGTGCCCTCGTACTAGTTTAAAAAAAAAAAAAAAAAAAAAAAAGAAAAGGGGAGAGGGTCTTAAATAATTTCAGCAAAAGCCAGTACAGTTAATAGGAAGCACTAACTCATTTCTCTGGAAGAGAGAGACAGAGAAAGCAGATAATACTACTTGCCTTTATAAAAATAAATGTGTTAAGTCACTTGAAGTAACCCTCAGTAGTTACAGTTAAAAAAAAAAAAAAGACAAGTTACAACAAAAACTAACATCAGTGCTAAAATTCAAAAGTTGTTTCAGGCTTTTAAAATTTTGTAATAGCAGGTAAGACATTTTATAAACTGTCAGCTCAGTGATTTGGCTCCAGTTTTATCTACTGCAAAGCAAGAGGTCAGGGTTAAAGAATAGCCAGAAGCCTCCTGCCTTTGGGACAAGCAGAGATGAGAAGGATCTGCCCTTCTGGACTCAGGAGAGGGAGGAGGCGCAGCTCTCTTCTCTCTGGAGCACTCCACAAGTAGATGTCTAGCTCCAGAAATGACAATAGTAATTATAATCTTGAAGATGGCAGAAGAGCTGAAGCAGCATGGAGCAGTATTAAAAAAGGAAGAATCCTCAGGAGCTGTTGAATACCCTTTGGAAGGCTGAGTGTGCTTGCTTTAGAAGTTTCCCTGAACTGTGAATAGAGGGATTTAAGACAGCAGGTATAAAAACATGTGTTGTTGGAATCTAAGACAGCAGTAAGCAAAAACTGTGAATCATCATTAGTCATTATAAGGAAATAAAGGGATATGTTCTGAATTCAGATGAAGTCCTTGACAAAGACAGTGACAGCTACTGAAAAGACAGCAGAGCTCTCAAGCCTCCCTTATAATAATGGCACCACAATTGGATTTTGCAGGAACCGTAGTCTGCTTGCTCCTTAGTTGTCATTTTTGAATCAGCTAGGGTCTGACACACTGCTGCTCCAACAAATAACTTATCATTGAGCTTACAAAAGGTTAAAGTTCTTTTTATTTATAGATCACAAAAGCAGAGCAGCAGTAACAGGCAGCACTCACTATTCACATTCATTTCTTGAAATTGTGCTCCTAAAAGTTGAACAGCAAACCAGGCATTTAGCCAAGGATGTTGTTAATACTCAGCCATTGTGGCGACTCTGCAAAGGTGTGCTGAACACATTCTCAGCTGCTCTACACCATGGAGAGGAGAGAGAAGTATGGTTCTCTCCAGCTTAGGAGCAGTCCTGAATCTCTATAAAAGTAGGAACAGACTTACCTACCTCAGGCAAAAATGAAACAAACAAACAAACAAACAAAAAGAAAAAAAACAACACACACACACACAAAAACCACAAAACAAGCAAAAAACAAGCAAACAAAACCAACACACACACACACAAAACCAAAACAAAAACTCACCCGAACCTGAGCAAAAAACATGTATTTGATCATAAAAAGGTAACTGTATAACGTATTCTGAAGGTGTTTTTTATAGAGAGTTGGTGCAGGTAATCAGAAAACATTTCATATTGTTCCTTGCTAGAGTGTGCACTGATCCTTACCTCAGGTTTCATATGTAAATGAGACTGTAGGAAATTAGCTCCAAAATCTTACGTTTTCTAGTGTAGTGATCACAAATCTTTTCAGGTTGGTCTCGCTGCTCCCCACCCCCATCCCATCTGTCATCTTTTCTCCTCACTAATTTCTTCTCTTCCCCAACTTTCGTCTTCATAAAGGCATGAATGATGACTTCCTGTCTTCGTCTGGGATCCAGCTCAGCTTCTGATCCTCTTAAGTCTCTCCAGGACTCACAGTATCTTCTGTCTTTTTCCACAGGCAAATAAAAAAAGAACAAACAATAATGAAGTTTTTAACACTCCCAAGACAGTGACAGGCACTGGCATCTCTTGTCGAGAGACTTCAATGTGAAGGCTGCACACAAAATGTGTAAGTAATAATGTCTTTTAATTGTATCACAGCACAAGACCCGAAGGAACCATTGCATCATTTTGTCTGACATCTCATATATCACAAAACACTATTACTTAGACCACTACACTTCATCCCCTTTATGCCTTTACAAAACTCAATAATTTACATTTGACTAAAACAAATATTTTCAAAAGGTATCTAGAGAAATAAAGAAATGTAGAATCTCTCAATTCTTTTGGTAGTTTAAACCACCAGTTATATATATATGGCCCACCTTCGCGAACGAAGAGCCAGGGAAGGTCCTTACCCGCATATGCAGATAAGGCCTTCGAGCCTGCGCAGTGGATTTTT
>JAWWES010000001.1:59220016-59244010 GCA_035583135.1 Lophotriccus pileatus
CCTGACCGGGAATCGAACCCGCGGTCTCAAGGGTACCAGCCCTGCGTCTTAACCACTAGACCACCGGGGGCTCCCCCCCATCTGAAAATCATCATTACAGTTAACGTTCACATATATCACCACATTTTTGTTAACATGACATCAATACGGGCATTCTAGAAATCACTAATAAAATCTCTATAAAACACTTTTTAATATAAAAGAAAAGTTCAGTTCCTGATTTCTTACCTGAAAATTAAAGCCTTGAAAGACAGAAACAATTTTTAAGAGGAGACTCCATCTTCCACTTTAATAATAGATTCCAATTTATTTATGCATCTCTACTCATTCAGTATAATTCTTCTGCACACATAAACAGAAATACATATTTATGTACAAAGTTTAATTCTAAGGTTGGAAGGCATAATGGAGCCAAATTTTATTATACTAGATATTTTTCCTAGAGGTGCATATTGATTTTGCACTGTCAAACAAACTGCAAAATACATTATAACAAAACAATTAAAACTGCTGATAATTATTACAATTAACTCGCTGCTTCGTACTAATGGAATGTTCAAGCATCCGAGAATTCCTGATTATCAGAAACTAATGGATGCTCAGAAGAGGATGTCATTTCTGTAGCAATTTGTTCTTGGCCAATTTAATGTGCCCTCAAAACAGTTTTCTGTTCCCAAATGTCTCATTTGTGGCTTTGCAAAGGAAAGGATCATGACAGTACTGTTTCAGTGCTTATTTTGTCTTCAGAAGTTTCAGGTCTGCTCACTTTGCTGTTATGCCAGGAGCATGTAATTCAAAATAAAAGAATTATAGAATCATTTTATACATTCATTTGTTAAACAGAACTGGAGGATTCTCATTTAAAGCAGAGTCAAGTATGAACTAATTCTACTGAAGTGTAGGAGTTTTGGCTGAGAGAAGAACACTTTATCTAGTTGTATTTCTCTACCATGTGTGCTTCTTTGGCTATGTGAAACCTCATTATTATACAGCTCTTGATCCCCATCATGCTGCTGTAACACTTGTGATGCCATTCCAGTGTCTGACCATGATGCTCTTCTATCAAGGTTTCAAGGACAACCTCATAAGTAGAGTTTTCCTATTCAAATCTGACCTACAGTAGTTTTTTGATAGAAAGGGCAATCTGGAAACAGCAAATGACAATCCCTTCAACCTTACTTCTGTACAAGTGCATTTCTTGTACTTATTTGCTAGATGCCCATCAATTAAATGTTGCCTTAAAGTGGAATCTTTTCTGCAGGGAATCATACAGCTGATCTGGAAACCAATCATTGTTTGCCAATCAAAGTGTCAATTTAAAACTTATTATACAATAATTTTCTTTACGAAATACTGTGATGTACTTTTCAATAGGGAGCACTGTGTTCAAGGATGGCAATCAATTCATCAGTCTGTTCTATAAAACAGACACCTGTTTTATAGAACATAACTTCTCCAGCAACTAACATCTTTGGAAAACATGTTTTTCAAAAGCTCAAAAGCAGTGCCTGCAAAATCATGAGACAATTAAATTCCTTTTTGAGATTTGTATTTCCAGTACCTTCATTTTTTTTTATTCAGAGAAATAAAGTAATTACAGTGACAAACATGCTTTCAACATCACCCACATGGTTTTGCGTATTGAGCTTAAGGGAGAATGTCTTGTGATGTAACAGTCTTACTGTCTTTTACAAATAAACAATATAATTCAAATAAATAAGACATCATAGGCTTATGAACCTTCCCACGTAAAACAAAAGAAAATGAGCAAGAAGAAAAATTTTATATTCTTTCATTAGAAGTGTCTAAGATACAATACAGTGTGAAGAATAACAGTCACTCTTTGAATTTTGAAATAAAATTCTCAATAAACTGGGGCAGAATTTCCAAGGATTATCCTAAGACCTTTAATCTTTTTTTAAAGCAGGAAATATATTAGTGTTTTGCTGATTTTTAAAGCAGGAAATACCTCAGTGCTTTGCTGAATCAGGGCTAAAAGAGCAATCCAGTCACACTCTGGGAGAAAAATATCACAGTGTGTAAAATATCCATAATGTGATTAAGAAGAAAAAGGTCATTTTGAAGCTTAAAAATATTTAAGAGCTGAAACTTTAAAATATCTCCACACCTAGGGTAAGCAATATGTACCTTCACTAATATGTTCACCTAGTAACACAGCCTAGCTAATTACACAGCTTGAACAAACAGCTTTGTGTCACTGAGGATAGAGGTAAGGAGCAAGTAAGTCCATTCTGGATTTAAATGGTTGAACAATAGTTCTTACAAAACACCACAGCTGACAGAGACCAAAGGCAGAAGTCCTCATCATGCCATGTTTCTTTTACACATAACTGGAGAAGGAACCAAGTGTCTCAGCAATTCTGCAGTAAGCGTGGTATGGAAGGAGAGCACGGAGCAGGGAAAGATTTGGAAGTCATTCTGCAAATAAATTGCCTGTTCTTGTAGCCTGACTATGCTCATTGAAAAAAGACTTTTTTTGTAAATAAGTAAGGCAAAAAAATAAATACCTGTATATCAGGAACTTCTCCTCCTAATGCGAAGACCTCATACCTTTCCAAACATGGGTTTTTCCACAACATGTTGGAATCATGCAACAACATATTAGTGCCAAGAGGCATGAACTCCTAATTAGTGTGACCAATATGTGTTCCTACATCTGCTATACTTACTTAGAGTCCAGCATATTAATTGAAATCACCACCTTTTAGTGACACACATGATGTGTGGTTATATATTTGTTCTGCAATTAGCCAATAGAGACCTGATTTTGACTACAGACTTTAGGTGCTGTTACAGTAAAAAACAATTTTTTTCCTCTATTTCACCTTAATTTTAAAATGGAGAATTAAAATACTGGTGAAAAAAATTAGAAAAGGCCATAAGGCTTTTTAAGGACTTTGGAGTACTCTGAGCTAGAATACAAAAACCTTATTAGCTTCTTTTTCTCAAAACATAAATGTGGGCTCACATCTTTAGCAAGCATCTGGAAGCAGTTGAATTGTACTAGAATTTCTAGCACAGTGTTCTGCTATGATCTTTTTTACTACAGTCTCTTCCTTCCCACCCCTTTTTCAGACTCCATAGTCAGGCTGTCATAAAGAGTTCCTTAGAATGATTCACATTTTAACAGTACTATGGATATGTAAAACATGAATTAGACTTACTAAAAGAAATAGAATCAGAATGTAAAGTAGAGAAAATACTGTTTCAATGAGCTATGAGGTTCACTGTAACCTCAGAACTGAATTCAGCTCTTGGGCTTACTACTTCATGGAAATTGCACAAGTTACCACACAGGGCAAATATAGATCCCACACTATGCATCTTTCTCTGCTGAATTCAATTAAACGTAACCTATGTTGACGAGCCTGGCATCTTCAGACAACTTATTTGTGTTTGTAAAACAATTATTTTTTTTTCCCTTTGAGAAATTTCCCATATATTGCCATGAATCAAAGACTGCAGATGTAAGGCATCACATCTCAGTTTTGACATCTCAGTACCCTTCTTAGACCTGAAGGTTGTTATCACGTTCAAGGATCTGAAATGCACATAACACACATTTTAATTCTGGCAATATGACAGAGTAAACTAGGAATGAAAAGATGAAGGCGTGTCATCACAAATCCCTGGAAGAACAGTGGGAGGCATTGAAGGTAAACACAGTAACAACATGTCTAAGTCTAGGTGAATTTCAGCTGGAAAATGAGAAAATAAGCACAAAGATCAATTGAAATCCCAGCAGAGCCATATGACACCAGAGGAAACCTTTATTTCCTAACATCAAGACAGTTGAAATGAGCTTTATTACTTGAGTTTTTAATTTTTCAGTGTTCACAGAAGAATGCCTCTCCTTAAAAATAATAAAAATAATAAAAAAAATTTTAAAAAGGCAAACAAAAACCCCTGGACCCATAAAGCTAAAAAGATTGCTAATTGTTGGTAAGTGAGGAAAACTCTTATAATTTGGGCATTTTATGAAGGACACAATAAAGCAAAGAACAGTAGCTGAATGACTTCTTACCTCCTGTGGTGAATTTTAAACATCCAGAGAAATAAAAGGTTGTCATCACCTCAAGCAGTTTTTGGTCAGCCTTGTAGACAGGCTGAAGCAGCGTGCCATGAGAATGTGGGATGAAGACAGAGAGTCAAACTCAAGCTTTTGGCTTCCTCACTGAACAGAGGCTTGTAAAGATCATGGAGGCGAATCACACAGAGTTTTTGATAAAGTATTTGAAAAAGGGAAGTATTTTCCATTGTTCACTTCACTTCTGGAGGAAGACATAAAACTTATTTGTGTCACCAGTGGGGAAAGACTTGTCTTTTTACCACAGGAGTGTTCATCTGCCATTTTTTTCATGGCCAAAATATTGATGAATCACTGCAGAAAAAAATTGGATACAACAGTAATCAAGCAGATACTGAACCTGATGAGTGCATTTCACATCTGAGGCTTGTTTCCCTTTCTCTGTCCCAGGCTGAAGTAACTGTGAATTATTTTAATTAATCTGCCATAGAATGTCATAGCCTAAATGAGTTCAAAAGATTTCAATACAATCCATAGCTCATCACAAATATCACCTTCAGCTACAGTCATTTCTGTAATCTTAAATCTGAGAGACATGCAGATAAGATGACAGGTGTAAAAGAATAAAACATAGTAGAAATCAATTAGAGTCAAGTAGTTTTTCTTCCTTAAGCAACAATTTTACAGAAGAGAAATTACTACAGCAAGAGTGACTCTAATTTCCTTAATGACTGAAAGATCTACATATTTTCCCTAAAAACTAAATTTCACTCTTTCAGTGTAAATTATAAATAAATCCTCTAGTTTTCCATGATTGCTATAGTTCATCACATTGAAAACTGTGGCACCTGCACTGAGAGAGATGCATTCAGTAACTTGTGTCCTAAACAATCATATGTAATTAATATGATAGTCACAATTAATATAATGTTTTCGTAGTTAAGATGAAACAGGCAGATGGGGACAAGAGTCTCACATGCATCTGCTATCACATAATAGGACCCAGTAAGAAACTTTTTGCTTGGCTTCCTATTTACATATTTCATTAAGTAGAATCATAGAATTGTTTAGGTTGGAAAAGACTTCTTAGAGTGTCAAGTCCAACCATAAATCTAACACTGCCAAATTCACCACTAAACCGTGTCCTTATGTGTCACATCCACACATCTTTTAGATTCCTCCAGGTGTAATGACTCAACCACTTCCCCAGGCAGCCTGCCCCAATGCTTAACTACCCTTTCAGTGAAAAAAATTTTCCTAATATCCAATCTAAACCTCCCCTGGTGCAACTCGAGGCTATTTTCTCTTGCCCTACCACTTGTTATCTGGGAGGAGACCAACCCCCACCTCACTGAATCTTCCTTTCAAGTTGTTGTAGAGAGTGATAAGGTCTCCCTTCAGTGTCTTTTTTTTTCAGGCTAAACAACCTTAGCTACCTCAGCTGCTCTTTATCTGACTTGTGCTCCAGACCCTTCATCAACTTTATTGCCCTTCTCTGGACATGCTCCAGCACCTCAGTATTTTCCCTGTAATGAGGGTCCCAAAGCTGAACACATTATTCAAGGTGCAGCCTCACCAGTGCCGAGTACAGGGGGACAATCACTGCCCTAGTCCTGCTGGCCATAGTATTTCTGATACAGGCCAGGATGTCATTGGCCTTCCTGGACACCTGGGCATACTGATAGATTATGTTCAAACAGCTTTGTTCTGACCCAAGTGCAACTGGACTTTGTACCTCATACCATTAACCTTGTCCATTGACCCTGCCTGTACAGATCCCTCCGCAGAGCCCTCTGAGCAGAGCCTTTTAGCACATCAATCTCCCACCCAACTTGATGTTGTTTGCAAACTGACTGAGGGTGCACTCGATCCCCTCATCCAGATCACTGATAAATATATTAAACAGAACTAGTCCCAGTACTGAACCCTGGGGAACTCCACTCACGACCAGCTATCAGACTTAACTCCATTCACCAGCACTCTCTGGGACTGACCATCCAGCCAGTTTTTTACCCATCTGAGCATTGGGCTGTCAGGCTTCTCCTGGAAAATGCGGTGGGAAACAGTGTCAAAGGCTTTACTACAGTCCAGACAACAACCACAGCCTTTCCTTCATTCACTGTTTGAATCACTCTCATTGAAGGAGATCAAGTTGGTCAAGCAAGACCTGCTTTTCATAAACCCTTTCTGGCTGGGTGCAATGCCCTTGTTGTCCTTTAAGTGTTGTATGATGACAATTACAGATTATCTGCTCCATGACCTTCCCTGGCACCAAGGACAGGCCTGTAGTTCTGCAGCTCTTCCTTCTGAACCTTCTTGTAGATCTTGTAACTTCCAGCCAACTGGGACCTCTAGAATACCAGTTATCCCAGCAAAACTCTGTGGGACTTCTTTTTTCAAAATTGAAAAACAGGGTCAGAAATACACTGATTGTGTTTCATTATTAATTGAACTTCTACTATCATGAAGGATTCTTATTGTACTGCTGAGAATGATATTTTTTTTGTATGACTTGAAAAGGTTTACTCCCTTTTTGAGTGTCCTGCTTACAAGGATAGAAGGAAGAATTTAGTATATGTGAGTGTGTCCAAACTGTGTATTCTACACCCTCTACAACACCTTCGGTGGACTGCTCTTTAAGACTTGAGACCAGAAACTGAAAGTTGGCAATTTTTACTGCTGCATTTGCATAAGGTGTGTGGGACCAGGGGTCAGGACAATGTGCCTGCTTGGTACTGGGTGAGAGAGTCTGTCACACCATTCCCCACCACCACTGGAGCCACTACAACCACAGCTGCCACTGCTGGAGCCAGTGCAAATGCTGCTGCAGCCCCAAAAGCCACCACCATGGCTTACCACCGTGGCTTGCCACCATTTGTCAAAGAGTCCCAGCCGAGCCTCACAGAGCCCAAAACCCCAGCAGAGATGAGCAGTGCTGAGGAAGCTGCATGGCAGGGAACAAAGAACCCCCTGCATCCACACCACCACTATGCTAGGACCCGCACCAGCATCTGAGCAGCATAAACCCTTTCAGATAAAATAGTCTTCGAGGTTCTTTTTCACTTTGCCCCTGTTTCCCATTGTTTTTGTCTGGCCAGGGAAGCCATTAAATTGCAAAAAACTTCTTTGCCACAATATTTACTTTGTTCTCCCAGGCCTTGTGGTGTGCAGCACACGAACAGGAGCCATTTTGGTTCTGTCCTAGGGGTGGGGGGCCAGGTAACATTTTGCCTTTTATGGATAAATCATTTTTCTCTGTATTGTTGTGTTATATGCAAGTTTTACCTCAATAAAATTGTGAAAAACATTTTTAACCTCTCACAGTCTTGTTTTCCTTGTTTTCCCCCTCCACTATCATAAGAGAGAAGCTCAAGCAGTCTTAACTTTTCCCTGCTGATTTTTTAAAACCAGCATATTAAGATGGAAAGATGGTGGGCTACATGAGTTCCGCATTTTACATCTGAAACTGGAATACCACTGGACTGCCTGTCTCACTTCTAATTGAAAGCAGCAAACTTCTTCAGTCCAAATTGTACATCTAAGCAGGGTATTCAGCAGCCTGAATACCTGTCTCCTGCTGTTACATTTCCAAGCCCATCTTACCTTTGAAAATTCAGTCAGTGGAGAAGGTAGTATTTCTGTAATTTTAATAACAGATCAATTTTTTTGAGCTTTCATTATATATGAAAGTTACATCCTGTAAATCCATCTCCTGTGTATATTTTGGGTCTCTCTTTTATGTGGAAACTGTTACAATTTTTTATGGAATGATTAACACTGGATTATAGCAACACTCAGAATGACCCTTCAATTCTGTTAGTTTTAAGATAGAGGACTCAAGCTAAGATCTGGTCCTAGATTATAAGTAATTCAGTCTCTTCTTTTATGGATTTTTTTCTTTGTTTTAATAATTACGTTATTTTCTTCTAAATTTTACATTGCCCCAAAATGAAATACATATTTTTTTTTGTGACAGTCTGCCTGGACAGTTGATGTAGTGTAGAGGCAGTAATCCATTCTCTTCCTTATTAGGTGTCTGTTTTCTTTCAGTTACTGTATCCTCCCTAGACCTCACCCATGGTTATTTCCAGTGAGGACTTATTTGGCTTTATTTTGAGGTTTTCTTGGTTGGAATTTAGTTTTTTTCACAGATCATTTCTATGAACAGGAAATAGATCAGTTTTGCATTACAGGTAGAAATGCAGCTGGTCAGTTATTATTATTATATAAAATAGAACTGGCTGTCAATTTCTGATAAATTCACATGAATTTGTATTAATTGTATTTTTCTAATGGGAATTCTATGATAGTAGAGCCTCATATGGTGCACTACTACTAAAAATTCTTTATCAAGTTGTTGTTAGTGGTGTAATGTTGGATGAAGTGGTTATGAGTGACTCAGCTGAATGAAGGTGAACCAAATAAAAGCAACTCTATAATTAAGGTTTTAAATTCAAAAGAGAGAACTTGTAAAAATTGAATTGAATGTGGCAGAGACTTAGAGTCTAAGTCAGAAGCACAGGAATTTTCTTCAATTTTCCTTACAAAGTAGAGAAAACTTGGAGGAAAGGGCCTCAAATGTAAGTGGATGAAAATAATGTCTTAAAAAGTGAGTAAAAACAGTAAAGCTGCAAAAAAAAAGGAAAAAGGGGTTTAATCAGTAGTGAGTTATGTGTTCCAGGTTGCTATGTTTAGAGAAGAAGTGAGAACTGTAAAAGTCAAGATAAATTAGATCTTTCAAAGGATATTAAAACAAATAATGAAAAGTTTCTTATCCATATAATTAAAAATAGATCAAGGAAAAAAGATTAAATACAATCTAGATATGGCCCCAAAACTTGAATTAATACTTTGCCTCAGTTTTTAGTAAATTTGATGGCATTAAGCATATTCAAAAAGGCAAGCTGCCATATAGAAATAAGATCTACAAATGTAAATTACCATAAATAGGATGTAAAAACATCTCAGTAGATATTCAGTGTATTCAGGTTGGAGGACATTATGATCCATTTTCATAATAATCATTATATGATATCTCAGGTAATTCCAAGTGTTTCAGCTGAGTGTAATTGCTGATTTTAGTCCATATAGTACCACCGCCGTTGTGAAAATAAAAATAATATTTGGACAGTTATTGTCATGCAATGATTTTCAAGTAATTTGAAGGAAAGAACGAGTTAAGACTAAAGTAAACAGACAATAAGGTAAAAAACTCTGTGAATTCATAAAAATTGTGTCGGCCAGGCTAATAGACTGCCTTGAGGTTCTTTGTAGATGTTTTTTCTGAAATGCATAGTAGGTAAATTAAATGAGGGAGAAATAACCAATGGAGACTTAAATAAAGAATTTGATACCATAAACATACTAAAAAAATAATAATTGTATAGAGCAGAAGGTATTGCAATTTGGGATTAATAACAATATTTTTGCTATCAACTAGGATTCTATCATTTTGGAAGGACAAAAGGGAAAGAATGTAATTCATTTGACAGTAGGATAACTATGGGCCATGGAAGTGAAGTGGCTGCAAAACAGTCATGGCAATTGGAAATGCAGGAGTGAGGGGGAGGCAGACCAAAACCTGATTTTATTTTTTAACAGGGCCATATACGAGAGTTGTCATTAAGACAAAGCTGCCTCTGTCAATTGAAAGGTGAACATTTATCAACCTGGGTTTGATGTCAGTTTTTCTTCGGACTAGATCTTATTCATTGTTTCCCATAGATTATTATTTATATAGTGTATAAAACATAGCAACATCATTATAAATAATAATTTGATTTGCTTTATCACTTTAGATTTCTGACCAAAAAAAAAAAAATCTAAGATGACACAACCTCTGCTGCAAAGTTTTCAACTAAAGATTGAATTAAGAAGTTTACTGAAGTGTGTTGGGCAGAAAGATAGTGTGAAGACTCAACAAGCAAAGAAGACACCTTGACTGCTGTCACATTGGTTGGCCTTATGTTTCTTTCCTAAGACAAAACATATCATACATATCTTACATACTTCTACTTTCACATTCCACATCTGATTCCATATTTCAAGACAATTAAAGACAAAATTAAGTTTTAGAGCATACAGAACTCAAAAGATGGTTTAAGAGCACTCGACTAACCAAAAGAGAGACAAAGTCTACCAAAATCCAAAAAAACCCCCACATTTTTCAGAGGGAGCTGGACTGTTGTTATTTTCTCAGAAATAATTCATAAGTTATCACTTTTCACTGACAATTTCTCTCAGGTGCAAGTCAGTAAGAGGGGTTCTGTTAAAACTTATATCCAAAGGCATTTTAATTTCTGGAATATAAAACTGAAAAAAAAAGTGATAAATCTTCCAATTTTTTTTCATCTTTTCGGTTGCTGCCTCGAGTTTCTAGATGCCACACTTGAATATATAATTTTATTGGCTAGAAACAACTTCATATTTTGTGAAAACTCTTAAAATAAAAGATTATTTGGTGTTCTGTACAGAATATTACAAAATCTTAGAAAAACCAACTGAACAACCAAACAAATGTTGTGTAAGGTTTCCTGTGTGAAAAATAAGACCTACTTATTCATGTTGTGCTGCCATACCTTCCAGTTCTTCTGAATGCCACCATACCTTCCAATTTTTTAACATAGCCTAGGATAACTTTGTCAGATGAACTGTTTTCCAAACAGCAAGACACAACCTCATATCTGCAACCATTTAATTCAAAATCATGTTGAGATCCTCAAACATTTTAGGAACAGACATGAACATGATAAGATAAAGATCTGTTAGTTTGGTATGGAATTTTATAGTATTTCAATGAAAAATGAGGGGTATGTTTTTTGCTGTTCTGTGTGTTCCTTTGTTCAAAACAATTTGTTTATGGATTTGGATTAAAGAAGTAATTTATGTTTCTCAAGAAGAGTTCCTACAGCTTTTATAGGATCCCATGGATTAATCATATCTTAGGGTTGTTTGTTTTTTTTAGCAAGGTATTACTGAAAATTAAATTGATCTACAGAGTCTCTCACATTAGCAATTTGACAAACAAGGATATCAGCAGTACCCATATAAATGAATAAAAACATAATATCAGCATTGTTTAGAGACAACATGCTATCTCTAACGCTAAAGTGGACGAGATTATACGCCTTAATGATAAATGAACATACCTTCAAATTCTTATATAAAAAATTATATGACTAAATTAAATAATTCTCTTGTGATATCTCCACCTATGTCCTATTTTTATGGACCACACTGCTAAATAGTTACTTCAGTAATTCAAATGCCTGGCATAATGCACTATTCTGACATGATGAACCATTCACAGTAACTTCATGCCTCCTGTTACAAACTACAAAACTTGTACTTTAAAAGTGACATGGATTTTTCTCGATTTATTTGGCAGAAGTCAGGTCCTTAAGAATATTCTTTCTGAGATGTTATATTCTCTGCAATTTATCTGACACTATTAATAGGATGATCTAAAGTGAAAACCAATGTGAGTAGCAATAGTTTTGAAAGTAAAGACCAAAAAAACCTTAAAAATTAAAAACCATGGAATTTCTTTCCTACCAAAACTTTGTAACTGGTTATCTCTGCATTCCTATACCTGAGACTGGCTATGGATTGCTAAAATTACAGTTTATGTAAAACTAAGCCATGGACTGGGGCAGAGAACACCTAGATAGACTTGACATCCTCGAGTTCATTCTGACAGGATGCATACACATGTGCTGAGAGATCTGGTGGACACCATAGTGAGGATGCTCACAAATGTTTCTGAAATGTCGTGATGATCAGGAGAGGTGTGTGAGGACTGGAAGAAAGCAAATGACACCCCAGTCTTCAAAAAGGACAAGGAGGGCCCAGGGAACTACTAGCCAGGCAGCCACACCTCAATGGCTGGAAAGGTGATTGAGCGCCTCATTCTGGAGGTCATCTCCATCCACATGGAGGACAAGAAGGTGACCAGTAGTAGTAAGCATGGATTCACTAAAGGTAAGTCACGCTTGACCAATCAAATTACCTTCTACAACGAAACAACTGCCTGGATGGATGAAGGGAAAGCAATTGCCTCACTTTCAGCAAGGCTTTCAACACTGTCTCTCACAACATCTTCATAGTCAAACTCAGGAAGGACTAGATGAGTGGAAAGTCAGACTGAGGTCTGGCTTACCAGCAGATCCCACTGTAATCAGTGGCACATGGTCTAACTGGAGATCTGTCATTAGTGGTGTCCCCCAAAGTTCAATACTGGGCCCAGTATTGTTTAACTTACCCATCAATGACTTGCGTGAAGGGGCAGATGCCTCCTCAGCAAGTTCACTGATGACACAAAGCCAGGAGGAGTGGCTGATACCCCAGAGTACAGCCCTTCAGAAGGATATCAGCAGGTTGGAGAGGTGGACAGAGAAAAACTGGCTTAAATTCAACAAAGATAAATGCAGGATCCTGCATCTGGGGAACAGTAACGCCATGGACCAGTACAGGCTGGGGACTGACCTGCTGGAAAGCAGCTCTGTGGAGAAGGACCTGGGAGTCATGATAGGCAACAGGCTGTCCATGAGCCAGCAGTGTGCCCTTGTGGCCAAAATGGTCAGTGGTATCCCGGAGAGCATTAGGAAGAGCATTGTCAGGAAGCTGCTGAGGTGATCCTGCCCCCCTGCTTAGCCATGGTGATCATCTGGATTGCTGTGTCCAGTTCTGGGTTCCTCAGTACAAGAGAGATATGGAGCTCCTGGAGAGGGTCCAACAGAGGGCAACAAAGATGTCTCTTACAAGGAAAGGTTGAAGAAGTTGGGCCTGTTCAGCCTTGAGAAGAGATAACTGAGAGGGGACCTCACCAATGTATGTAAGTATCTGAATTTAGGGTATCAAGAGGATGGAGCCAGGGTCTTCTCCATGGTGCCAAGGTATAGGACAAGGGGCAATGGGCAGAAACTGATGCACAGAAGTTTCACCTTCACTAAAGAACTTCTTACTGTTTGGGTGACAGCACACTAGAATAGATTGCCCAGAGAGTTTGGGGAGTCTCCTTCCTTGGAGATACCAAGAACCATTTGAACAAAACTCTGTGCAATGTGCACAAGGATGGGCAGGGACGTTGGATATTAGGACCCACTGTGATCCCTTCCAAACTTATCCATTCTGTGATTCTGTATTTAACTGTTAAACTCCTTTCAACAAAAAGAGTTGGAGTTTCTCCTATTCAACCGAATCTGCAAAGACTCACATCTACTCCAAATCAAATAAAATTTATTTGTAAGGTATAACCCTGTAACCATGGCCCCAAGAGACACACTGGGAATTTTATCTTTGTTTTCAATGGAATCAGGATCTCACACATAATGAACAGTGCTGATGGGGGAGGCATGAGAAATGCTGTCAGGTGACTTAATAGCACTTTACAGCCTACTTGCTGTAAAGTATCCTGCTCTGGGCAAGAAAATTCTAATTTTACAAGGTGACACGAACACAGGTTATAGAGACTATTTGTGTTTTTTTCACGTATATAATACTGCTGACTTTTCCTTTATTGGAATAAAGGTCCGAATATCCCCAGAGACATCTCTGTATTTCTTTAGACCGGAGTTTAATCCCTCTGCTGATCCATCATTTCTTGGGTCTATTTCACTTGACAAGGCCTTGACCAAAGCCATACTCCAAAATTCTCTAATCAGGAGCATGTAATTGATTTGCTCATGAACAACTCTATAAGACCTATGCTCCCACCAATGAACCATAGGTCATATTAGAGCTTGATTGCAGTTAAAAAACTCTAAGATCACTTTTCAGATCAACACATAAGCAGAGGCACTACTTACACTGCACACACTTAATTATCATCTGTTAAATAAAATCCATCTGACCTTGACTGTGTGCATACAGCACAAATGTGAAAACAATGAGCATAAGCTCATTTATTGCCTTCAGGATAATAGATTTATTTCTATGCTCTGGGTAGAATGTGCTCATCCAGGAAAGCAAAGGAGAAATCCCAAAAGGTAGCAACTCTGCCAGAGCTGCATTCTAACTCCTCTCCCACAGAGCACTTCTGATGCTCGTTTGGTCAAGAATGCTATTAGAAGCAACAGAATAAATCTTTAAAATAAATGTAACCTTTAAGATCACCTTCTGTCTGCATGCTGAAAATCTTGATTGCAGAGTTTAATTTTCATTTTTCATTTCCAATTCTTCCCAGTGTTCCAGAGAACTTGACCAATTTCCTCTTTTAAAGTCATCAGTATTACTGCAAAATGGATTTGACAGACTCATTAGCAGGAAGAGGAAAAAATATTTAAACATAAACTTACCTGTGTTTGGGGCTTTTTTTTTTTAACCAGTAGTTGATGTGATATTATAAAAGTGCATGCTATTAGTTTACATACAGTCATATAAAGAGAACGGTTTTCAAATGTGAGGTTGAGCATTTTTTTCCTAATAATATTTTTGTGGAATGACCTGTTTGTCACTTAGTGTGTAGTGAACCTTCATATTCAGGACTTATTTTTTATCAAGTACTTCTGCTACAAGGGGAATAGGTTTACTGGAAGAATACAAGATTTCTTTGTTCTGCTGTTCATTTCCCTGACATTAAGTATAACAGAAAGTCACTTCTAAACAAAACAATCAAACAAAACAAAAACCCCACAAAACCCAAAAAACAACCAATCAGGCAAACAAACAAACAGAAAGATAACAGTTTAAGGTTAAATATGCTAATCTGCTGTAATCTTAACTAATTTTACATTGCTACATGAATTAAGCTACTTTGATTTTTCTCTCTTAATGTATCACAATTGCATTTCCTGTTTTAATGCCACTATATCACTACTGATTTTTACCCTTTCCCTTCATTGTCCTCACTTGATAATGTCAGATTCCTTCTTTTGTCACATTCTGAGGAAGATGCCAAACAAAAGCATCATTAGCACATACAGAAATCTTCAATGACTGAGCTCCCATCACTGGGAAAATCAAGGCACTGATACAAATTCCTTCATTTGACAGTTAATCTGGCAGCCCTATACCTTCCAGGAGAACTGAACTCCTAGTCTAACACAAAAATGAGCCTTTTGGATTGCTTGGGGTTAAACCAAGCTGCTAGGAAAGCCAGGGAGAGGATCTGACTCCCAGTTGCCTCTGCTAGAGAAATTAATCCTGGAGTTTAGCATCTGGATCCTTCAACTGCCAAGCTTGCCCCAGTTGTGTGTTTCATCGCTGGGCTAGATTAAAAAAGAATGATGAGCAGGAACAGGTTCTGCTCCATCAGTGACAAAAAGAAAAGCAGAAAAAATATCACACAAACAAAACCCAAAAACCCGGAAATGAAAAAAACTTTAAATCAAGCGTGTCTTGCCACTGCATGTGTATGCTAATGCACCCTGAAACAATGCCCTGTTTTAAAGCTATGTCAAGAAAAGCCAGTCATGTTTGTCAGTTTGTTTTTGCAAACAGTGTGGAAGTTGGAGGTGGCAAATTTGTGCAGGTTCAAACTCCCATTAGGGTGCCACCTGTCAAGTTTTCCTTTGAGCACACAGGTTTATAAAATATATTTTGTTTCAGGGTGATGGCAACACTCATCAAGTATTCCACTCTCACACGCACCCTGTACACTCATGGTAATGTGATTTCAAAATGCAGATGCTCTCCACCTGCTAAACTCAAATCCAGATCTGGGCGTAGTTCCCCTTGCAAAGTTCATATAATATATCCTGGGGATTTGAGCCAGTCCCATCATACTTTGGAGTCCATCTGCAAAGCTGGATGTGTATTCAAATTCTAAAATCCCTACTTTGTAATTCATATCAAGATCCTCTTTTTTTTTTTTTGCATAAATGTAGGATGCTCGGGAGTATATTTTGACATCTTGCCTATCCATACTTCAAGAAAAGAAGTCTTTTGTATCATTCCAACATTTTGGAATCTAGCCTTTCCCAAAACCCAGTAAAATTTCTTTTGCTTTTCCCCTTCTCAAAACAAACTTTGAGAGCTTCAATCATACCATCAGGAATCAAAAAAACTGGACAAAACATCACTGATCCACACATTGATGGCAGAAATTGAGTGAATCAGCAAGGTGAGGTAATAAAACTTGGGTTTAGAGCAGTTCCTCAATGATAATGACTTCCTTGGTGAGGTGTTTTCTGATTTAGAGTGAGGAAAAATTAATCCAGCTCCATAGTTTCTGTAAAACAGCTGTAGCTTTATGCTGCAAGATTACTGTGTGTATGTTACATCTAAGGAAGATGCTGTCTTGATGGCAGAAAATGTATCTCCGTGAACAGCTACAGTCTGCCATAGGTAAGGATAATTTATTTATCTGCATTATAGAGAGGCCAGGACACACAGAAGTTGGTGATAAGAAGAAATGAGTGCTGGGAGAAGTAACAGGGTGAGAAACCCACAAATGCTATTCAGCTATTCTTGATGATGCTAGTGGAGTCTATAAGTATACAACAGAAACTGGGCTACAGTGCTCAGATTAACAGATACCCTGCTTTCCCCAGAAAGATCACAGAACAGAGCATATTACTCAGTCTTTTCCATTACAAATCTATGTGTGGCCATTTTTCCTCAATGTAGGTGATCATGCCTTTTAGCCTTTTATCAACATTGTGCCGTGGCTAGGTTTCTGTGGTCAGACTGTATACAGAATACACTCCTAGTTTTATGCTTGGGCTGGTTTAAGATATATTCATAAACAATAGCACAAGGGGTAAAAAAAAAAAAAAAAAGAAAAAAAAAAAAAGAAGAGAAAATTGCTTCTGCAACCAGTAGAGACAAAAAAAAAAATAAATAAATTTAAATTTGTCCCGTACTCCATGGTTTGGTCAACGTGGCTAAGACTTTCAAAAGTTTCTATTTCTGCTAAGGACATTGTTCTTTAGATGACATAATTTAAGGAAATAACATTTTTGACAGCACTGGAGTCAAGGGATTTTAAAAATTCAGTGTTCCTTTTCTTAAGTAGGAAAGTAGAAGGTCTGTGATATCCAACTAGCTACTCATTTTGAAAATACTGGACCACACTACTGAATATTGATCCTATATATAGAATAGCTACAAAATCCACTTGCTATTGTGACAATAGACATGAGTATACAATTACAAACATTTGGTCAAATTAAAAGAAATGTTCCTACATACAGATAATGTGGTTTATCTAGATTAAAAAAAAAAAAAAAAGAAACAAAAAAAAACCAAACCAAAACAAACCAAAACAAAAAAACCAAATATTTTTGAAAGCAAAATTCTTTCTACCTGTAGAAATGCTTTTTTTTCAGTATTTTTATTTTAATTTGGAAAAAGTCCTTCTTTGCAGACCGTATCTTTTCAGTCTTTTTTCACAAATAAAAATGTAAGACAATTTCTGATCATTTTCTGGCAAAAAAATAATTGTGTGTTCCATAGTACCAATTTAGTCACTAAGCTCAGTTATTTTCCACAAATTATCAGAATTCAAGCAAATGAGCATTTACTAGATTTGTAGATGTGTGTGAGTTGTAACAAAATATTTATGTTAGTAATTTGTTATAAATTACTATGTAGGCATTATGATACTTTTTTAAACTTTAAATACTGAGGCTAAAGGAGGAAGTTTTCCTTTGTGCCTTGTAATGCCTGTTTTACTCAGGATCAGACTGACTCCTGCCCCGGAAGACTTGGCCTTTCACAAGAACAACTGAGCAAGCTCCAGTGGAAGAAATATCTGAAGTACACAGTTCTAGTGCTGGTAGTCCTGGTTGGATGCCAGACACCTACCAAAGCTGCTCTATCACTCTCCTTCTCAGCGGAACGGAACTGGGAAGAGAAAATATAACAAAGGTTCATGAGTTAAGGGCACCGAAAGATCACTCACTAAATGCTGTCACAGGCAAAACAGATTCGAACTGGGAATTGAATTTATTACCAAAAAAAATCAGAGCAGGATATTGAGAAGTAAAATAAATCTCAAAAATATTTTCCCCTTACCTTTTCCTTCTTCCCAGGTCTCCTACTCACAGTAGCGCAGGGAAATGAGGAATGGGAGTTACACTTAGTTCATTACAGGTTCCTCCTGATGCTGCTCAGGGAGAAAAGTCCTTCCCCTGCTCCAGCATGGGGTCCCTCCCACAGGAGACAGTCCTCCATGAACTTCTACAATATGAGTCCTTCCCAGTGGAACAGTTCTCCATGAACTGCTCCAACATGGGTCACTTTTCCACGGCATGAAGTCCTTCAAGCACAGGCTGCTTCAGCGTAGGTCCCCCACAAGTCCTACCAGGAAACTGTGAGACACTGGATCGGTATTTAATTATTGCATGAGAACCAGCTCAAGTGTGTGTGAGTGGGGAAGGGCCAGGCCATATCCCACACAGCAGCCCTGAGCCCACCCAGCACTCTCTGCAGTAGCATCTGCAAGAGGCAGTCTGTGACCCCTCCCACACCACACCCCCTGGAACACCCAACTCAGCCTCTGCTTGGCTATGCTGCCTCTCACTTTGGCCCAGAGGCACTGTGTGGTCAGTGAGACAGAAATCCCACCTGGGAGGGAAGGCCACAGGTGGCCAAAGCACAGAAATACTGGAGCACAGGGGCTCTGTTTTTGGTCTCCTGGGACCTGCCTCTACCAGGTAAAGCTGAACTTCCACAGGACTCTTTGGTGATAACTATTTAATAATTTATTTTTCTGTTATTCTCCTGTCTTATCAATCTCTCTTCTTCTCTTTCTTTACTCCTTTTTCTTCTCTTAATCTCTTTTCTTACTTAATATGTTGGTAAACTTAAAACCAGTGGGTTGGATTTCACTAAGTTGTGTAGGTTGGCAAGTCCTATGTCAATGCTTCATGGAATGTTCTACCTTGATTGTATGTTTTTTAAACTTTTGCCAAGATCTCTTATTTTCTCCCTCAAGCTAACAGTAAAAGTATCTCCTGGGAAAATGTGCAGTGTTCTCTCTTTATGTTCTCTCTGGGTATTAACCAAAAGCTCTGCACAGTTTCAGTGGGTGAAGTTTTGGAGTCTTGAATATTTTTTAAGAGTAATACTCCCAGTTAAGCAGTTGGGCTTCAAGACTGGGGTCTTATAGAAACCTGCTCCAGCATGGGCTTTTCTTTCTGTGGCTCAGCAGGTCCCTGCCAGAAGCCTGCTCCATCACAGGGTTCCCATGCATTCACAGCCTCTTTCTGAGCATCCACCAGCTCCAGCACGGGTCTCTTCCACGGGCTGCAGATGGATCTCTGCACTCTCAGTGACCTTCATGAACTACAGGGCCACAATTGCCTCACCATGGTCTGCACCACAGGCTGCAGGGAAACCTCAGCTCTAGCACCTGAAGCACCTCCTACCCTTCCTTCTCCACTGATCTTGGTATACGCACAGTTGTTCTTTTCACGTATTCTCACTCTGCTCTTCTCTGGTTGCAATTACTTTTGCTCAATAATGGGGTTTTTCGCTTCTTAAATATGTTCTTAAATATCACAGAGGTGTTAATATCATTCCTGATTGGCTTGGCCTTGGCCATCTGTCCTGGAGCTGGCTGGCATTGGCTCTACCAAACACAGGGGAACCTTCTGTCAGCTTCTCACAGAAGCCACCCCTGTAGCACCCCAGCTACCAAAACCTGGCCATGCAAACCCAATACAACAGTGACTCAGGCAGAGAAAGACATACAAAATGTAGAATTTTAAATATAAATAGAGCTAAGAGACTTAAAAGAAAAATAAGGAAGGAACTTAAAGTGGAGGCAAACAAGTAGAATCCAGACTGTATAGAAATTGCTCAATTTAAGTGTTGCTGGTTAAAAAGTAAAACCTTTTTTTCTAGTGTGATTTCATTTTGGCATTTTTTCTTTGTTATATTTCTTACAAAACACAACTTTAAAGACTGAAAGATATAAAGATCGATTGTGTCTTGTTTTAGTATGCTTTATAGAAAGAATGGACTGGTTCCACTCCATGGCTTGGCTGCCTGGGGTCCTATAACTTTTGTAAGCTCTTTTTCCAGATACTAATGCAAGCACAAAAGAAACTCTGGCATAATATCAGCAATCTGATTGTAGACTAAGAAAAAAAAAAATAGAAATTATCCACCGGAGACAGAAAATTTATACTGCTTTGTGATGGTATAAAACCAAAACTGATAATATGGGACAACTCAAAGATATCAAGTAAATGGGAAAAACTACAACTGGTACTAATTCTAGAATTTTGATAGGAAAATTATAAATATGGATATTTATTGTTGAATCATACCATTTAATCAAGAAATAAAATTTATTAGCTGATGAGAAATGTTGAAGAGGTGACAGAATAGCTCTCAGAATGGAACCTGTGTCCTAATCATATCAGAAACACATATTCTATCAAGCAAATGAGTCAAACTGTAATTCAATAGCTTTAAAACCCCAAGCTAGATATTATGAATCACCTTCACAAGGAAAAGGGACATTGTTTACCTCCACATAATAGTGTGGACAGTCTTTTCTATAACTCTTCTTTGGTAACATAAGACATGTTATTGACAACCTGATGCAATAGCAAACTTAAGTCTCTATCTAATGTAGATACACTGTAACATTTATTTTTATGCCTAGTTCCCAGAAGGAAATAAAAATCTCAGAGCTAAGCACATACAACCTATGTACAAGGCATGAAGATCATCTCAGAAGGGTAACAAAAATAAACCCATGATGAAAAAGAAGACAAAAATAAGACCCAATGAGGTCTCGGTCATTAAATTTACCTGGAGTTCAATGCTGTGTCTGGAACTTGAGTCCCAGAAACCTGGGCATCATTCTTCATTTTGGATTCCTGTCTGAAATTCATTCCTGGATCTAGAGTGCAATAATTCCTTTTTCAAAGAATGAGATATCCCAGATAAGGTTGAAGGTAAATTTACATTTTGGAAGAATGAATTGTGCTTTTCATGAGAAAAACATATGGTTAAGCCCTCCTACCCCAAGGAATTCTTTTCTTCATTCAGAATTGTTTGTGTGTTTGCTTGATGACTATTCCACTATGCTGATTTTGGCTGGGGTAGAGTTAATTTTCTTTACAGTGGCTAGTATAGGGCTCTATTTTGGATTTGTGCTGAACACAGTAAAGATAACAGAGTTGTTTTTGTTATCTCTGAGCAATGCTTACTCAGAGCCAAGGTCTTTTCCACTTTTTGTACTGCCACGCTGTCAAGGAAGTTGGAGGTGAATGGGAAGTTGGGAAGAGACAGCTGGCCCCAAATGACCACAGGGATATTCTACACCATACGATATCATGCTCAGTATTTAAAGATGAGGGAAGAAGGAGGAAGGATGGGATGTTTAGATTAATGGCGCTTGCGTTCCAAGTTGCTGTTGTGCATGATGGGGCCCTGCTCTCCTGGAGATGGCTGAACGAACACCTGCCTGCCCACGGGAAGAAGTGAATTAATTCCTTGTTTTGCTTTGCTTGCATGCACAGCTTTTGCTTTCCCTATTCCCTCTCTTTGCATCAACCTGCAAGTTTTCTAGATTTTACCCTTCCAATTCTCTGGCATTCTACTGGCAGGGGAGTGAGTGAGTGGCTGTGTAGGGCTTGGTTGCCAGCTGGGCTTAAACCACAACATCCACACATAAACAAAACTGTCAGAAAATAATCTGTTATGATCCCCTGGTAGGGGACTAGTTCAGCAACTCTACTGTGGAGCTATTCTTCCTAAGAATGCTTTTCCGGATCCTGCACATCTCTTGCAGTTCTGCAGTCAACAGGACTGCATCAACAGGATCATGGATCTCTATCTCCGTATAACTCCACCTGACTCACCCTTTGCTGTAAATTGAGTGACACTCCCAGCAAGTGGCAATACTCGATTTCATCTCCTTTATGTTAGAAAAATCAGAAAGACTGTGATCCTCTATTTTTTCAGTGATTGCCCTACCTACCAGAGAGAAAAGTGAGGTGGGAAGGAAAAAATTATTCCAGTCAAATTTTAAAAAGAAAGCAGATTCAGCCGCATTTTATTGTATGCTTAATTCAACTTCATTGAGTTCCTACATTCTAGATCCCAATAAGGTGTAGGTGGATGACCTTAGCCTGGGCAGTCCTGGGTATGCACAAAAAGAAGAAATTATAATGATAAGGACATTTCAGGCTGGACATGAACACTGAATTTTAAATATTTTTACACCTAGTCAGATACTAAGCAAAGATTTCTTTACATAGTAATATTGGCTGTAGTGTGCATTTGCACTGCTCAGCAGAGAGCAGGTTCACAGGAAGGATAATGCATGTTCTTTGGCAAGCAGCCTATACAGTTTAAATCCATTACACTCTATATGACTTAAAATGAGTCCTAAAGTCCCTATTGATCAGTTCCATATGCATCAAAGCCACATACAGCATATGGTATTCAGCTGTACAAAATAGCCCAAACTGACTTATCTGCTCCATATTCACCATAAGGCATCACCCCAAGAACCTTTTGGAATATACATATAAAACAGACTTGAAATTGACATATTCAGGACTGCGTCATCCCCAGGCCCATGACTCCTGCAAGAAGAGCAATGAAATGTCAAGAACACTTCTAAGGCTTTTCAGAATCACTCAAAAAACGGAACCATGGGTTTTTGGCAAAGGACCTGGACCCACACTTAAAACTTAGACACATATTTTTTTGAGACTTCCTGAGTCTTGTTTTGGGTCCCTAGTACCCTTGAAACTGATCTTTGAGGACTCATTTTGAAAGGTTCTCATGGGCAAAAAATTCAGTAGCTAAGCAGCTATTTACAGTCTACATATAAGTTACACTCAGTTCTTAATTTCATATTTGAGTGGCATTGAAACATTGCTTTGAAAAGCCAGATAAAATTAAAATATTATTTTTTTGTTTTATTTAACTGAAATCAGCAAAATTGATCTACAGTTAACTGGATAAAAATGGTTTCACTGTGAAATTACGTACTTTTCAATGTGTAGCAAATTTACACAGAGCAACAGGAAGGATTAAAAAATTTAAAAATATAATTTAAATTAAACAAATGCAATATAATTAGATTCACATTCTGAGTGATAACAGTTATGTATCATTCAGAAAAAGAAACATTATTGACATTACAAAACCAGTTAAAAAATAATTATCCTGGAAAAGTAAAAGAGTAAAGGAGATGTGGAGGCTGTTAAGTAACATTCTGAAATTTCTATTACACATAAAGTGTATTTAAAAATACTTTTACAAAATAATCACAAGCTCAGTGAAAGTGCATTTAATAAAATACTGTTAGTCATCTAGAATCTACCTGTGGACATGAAATTTATTAATGTAGGAGACTTGTGACTGCTGAATCTCATCCAGGGTGCTCACTTGCATTGTGTCAAACAACAGAGTATTGGGTCTTGTAACTTCATCAGCTACAGATCATAACCCTTTTTCATTCAAATTAATCTATTAGTTAGACTCAGGAACTGAATACTGGAGAAATAAATCTCTTAAATACATCAGTACAATAGTAAGGTTTTGATGACAACTGAGGTCCCATTTTGTGTAAAAAGAAAGTAATAGTTTTATAAGTATAATGAGAAAAGAAAGGGATGATTCATTCTAGGATCCTTAGAAAGAAATGAAAAATAATTATATCTTACCAGACAAGGGGATTGTCCACCTCCATATGATTACTAAGTTAAAAAAGGGTAGAGTAGGAAAAACTATTTTGGATAGAGAAATACCAATGCAAAGTAAAATGACAGATCACTAAATCTTATGGAATGTTTTTAAAGAACCTGCCAAAATACTATTGAAATAGAATCATAAGTAGCATAATTTAAAGAAATTAGAAAATAAGCTTTGAATTTAATTACATACATGTATGTCTATATAAAGGCAAGATACATTAAAAAATTAGTTATGACTAGCTTATTCCTTAGTCAATTGTAATAAATATAATGGCCCGTCTTCGCGAACAAAGAGCCGGGGAAGGTCCTTACCCGCATATGCAGATAAGGCCTTCG
>JAWWES010000001.1:59244110-59271252 GCA_035583135.1 Lophotriccus pileatus
CCCTGACCGGGAATCGAACCCGCGGTCTCAAGGGTACCAACCCTGCGTCTTAACCACTAGGCCACCGGGGGCTCCCTTAGTCAATTGTAAAAAAAAATCAAAATAGGTGAGTAAATACAGCTATGTTACATATTCGATTACCTACCTCATTTGTCAGGAGTCAAACAGAAATGGTCTTCAATAGCAGTAGCAGCAGCCAAACTCTGTGTTTAATGTTGAAGCAATCAGATGAGCAACCCACTGAATTAGCCCTGGGAGTCTCAAAACTCACAAGCAGTGTTCCAAGTGGATTCATGCACTACTGCTTTATAAAACAGAAGAGGTAAAAATGGAATAGAAAGGACTATTCCTACATGCATAAGGATCAACAGTCACTTTAGGAACCATTTTGAACTGTACTGTTAAGTCCCTTCTGTGCTTTAAACTGGGATAGGTCTGTTAATTCAATTCACTTATTTCATCTGCATTATGCAGGCATCAAAATGTAGAAAACCTGTAATGAGACAGGCAACTATTTCCAAAATTCTTCAGGGATCTCACATATCTATTTACTTCTCTTCCTGTTCCCTCTGCTGAACAATCACTGTCATTGTCTTTGTTTTTACTCTTTTCCATGCGTGCTTCCACTGCCTTTGACAAACTCCTTTGGTTATACTGCTTCCATTGAGGACAATGCAATAATTTCCGCCCATTTTAATGGTCCAATGTACTAAGTCTTTATAGAATCATAGAATGGTTTGGTTTCGAGGGGACTTTAAAGATCATCTTGTTCCAATCTCCTGCTTTGGGCAGGGACACCTTCCTCTAGACCAGGTTGCTTGGAGGCCCATTCAGCCTGGCCTTGAACATTTCCAGGAATGGGGCATCCACAACTTCTCTGGAAAATCTGGTCCAGTGTCTCACCACCTTCACAGTAAAGAATTTCTTCCTAATCTCTTGTCTAAACCTACCCTCTGTCAGTTTAAAGCCATTACCCCTCATCCTACCACTACTTACCTTTGTAAAAAGTTTCTCTCTAGATTTCTTGTAGGATTCCTTTAAGTACTTTGAAGACTGCTATAAGGTCTCCCAGGATCCATCTCTTCTCCAGGTTGAACAACTCCAGCTTTTTCAAACTGTCTTCATAGGAGAGGTGCTCAAGCTCTGTGATCAACTTAATGGCCATCCTTTGGACCTGCTCTAAAAGTCCATGTTCATCCAAGCAGGCCTCCTGGTAGTTTTGCTCATCTTCCTTATTCTTGGGATGCATCTCTCCTGAGCTTGGAAGAGATGACCCTTGATTAGTAACCCATTTTCTCAGGCCTCTGTTTCCTCCAGGGGTTTATCCCATGGTAGATCAAGCCTGGGGAGGCCAAAGTCTGCTCTCCTGAAGTCCAGGCTAGTTTGTGCTTGCTGTGCACCCTCCTTGCTGCCCAAAGGATCTCAAACACCACCACTTCATGGTCACGGCAGCTCAGGCTGCCCTTGAGCTTCACATTCCCGACCAACATCTTCTTGTTGGTGAGAATAAGGTCCAGCATAGCACCTATCCTTGTTGGATCCTCTGTCACTTGGAGAAGGAAATTATTATCTTTGGAGTAGAAGTTATCATCAGTGCATTTCACGAACCTCCTGGATTAAGTATGTCCTTTCAACAGACATGGCTGAAGACTTCCATGAGGACCAGGACTTGTGAACATGAAGCTGTTCATGTCAATCCATAAAGGGCCTCATCCACTCAGTCTTGCTTATAGGGTGGTCTGTAGCAGACCCCCACTGCAATGTCACCTGTCCCTGCCTTCCTTTTAATCCAGACCCAGAGACTCTCAGTCAGCTCCTCGTCAATCCCCAGGCAGAGCTCCATGCACTCCAGCTTGTCATTGAAGTAGACAGCAACACCCCCACCTTGTCTCCCCTGCCTGTCCTTCCTAAAGAGCTTGTATCCTTCCATTCCAAGATTCAGGTTATAGGAGCCATTCCACCATGCCCTGGAGGTGTGTACATGTCCCCTGACTTCTCTCGTTTGTTCCCTGTGCTGCATGTGTTTGCTTAGAGGCTTTTAAATTGGATTCTCATGAAGCTGACTTGCTGGCTGGAATAGCTGAAATTCCTTTTTGCTGCCATTCATGTGCTCTGCTGACCTGTGATCCCTTTCCAGGCTCTGGGCGTCTCTTGCTGGCCCTGACACCCAACTGATAGAAGTGGAATGGTTTGATATTCCCATCCCATGGCAACTTTACTTTAAAGCCCTCTTTACCAACTTGCCAAGTTTTATGACTGAAGATGCTCTTTTCTGACAAATAGAGCCCACCGGTCCCCAGTAAGCCAGGTTTCTCAAACTGAGTCTCATAGTCGTCTTTCTCTGAATTTCTATTTTTCTAATTTTTTTCACTTTTTGAAATAGCTTATGATTGCATTCTCTGCCTTCATTAGAAAATCTCTCTATTGCTACTGTATTTCACTTATACTCTATAACATTTATATTATTTAATTATGAGAAGAGTTCTGGGAAATAGTGTAATGAAAGGCATTATACAAAGCAAATGTACATCCTGTTGTAATTTGGTTTAGTTACTGCAGTGTGTTTATATGCTCCAAGTCTTTCTTCCCTAATAGTTAAATTCATTTATGTCACAGATGCTTGGTTATTGGTCTCCTGCCTCTTCTTAGAGGTACTGTAATTGAGCACCTGCATGTGGGGATAGAGGGAATTGGGGGTTCTTGATTAATTTTCTCCAGCTATAAATTATTTATTGTCTTGTACCAATCTCTTGTCATCCTCTTTGGGACTCCTTTAAACTGTCAGAGATACCTATTTACTTCTAATTGATTGTTACTCTGTGCTCATTGAATTTTCCTAGATAACAAACACAGAAGAAATATTAAAACTAGCCATATGTATTTACAATAGGAAGAGGTGGTGCAGTATAAATTATTGCTAACAGTGGAGTCTAATCTTTTGAAGTACTGAATTCCAGGTAGGAAGATCACACTAGCCTCAAAGAATGGCTAGTAGTGAGTTTAAACTTCCTTGGTAAACTGCTGCAGATGACCCAGGCTGAGCACAGGGATGGACTATCTGAACTCCAGAGGTCCCTTCCCATCTCAGAAGTTCTGTGATTATGTGACAGAGCCAGCTAAGCATCTAGTTATCTTTCTCATGAAAAATTAGGAAAATGAATTTGCCTCCTTAGCATCTCATGCACAAAATTGGGCAGTCTCACTACTTGTCTGATCTGTTTCTCTGCATGTAAAATGAACCTAATGGTACTTGCTCTCTTCAGTATGGCACTTCCATATATGTTAAAAAAAATTAAATTCTTACTACATTTTATATCAATGTCATATTATAGCTGTCTCTGGTTTAACATACTCTGTCTTCAGAATCTGCCAAGCATTTATCTCACAAGATTAATGAGACACTGAAAAAAAAAAAAAACAACAACCAGCTCTTCAGATGTTAATTTTGTCATTCTGACTTACAAAGCCCTTGAATAAGAGAAGAAAAAAAATTATCTTGCCACAGGAAAGTATTGTCCACACTGTCATGTGGAAAAACACTCTACCTGAAAATATCCAGAGAACAGCAGTAGCTGTTGCCTCACGAGAGTAGAATCATTCCCAATCAATAGGAGGTCAAAGGTATGGCACCAGAAAACTCAGGAAGATAACAACATTTGGAGGAGCCAGTGGAACTGTTAGCAACAAAACATCGGACTGAAGGCTCAGTACACTTATAAATAGATTACTGTGAGCCAACATCACCTGTGGAAAACAGACAACTCGTAACTGGCTATCTAAGTGGCTTTAAAAAATATTGTAGGGAGCCATGACAGAATCTATAAAAATCTACAGAAATATTTTAGTTATATCAAGAGTGGAGTTTTTTTAAAGCATTCAAATCAGTATAGCTACACTTTACTATATTGAAATTTCCAAAGTTAAGAAAAATGTCACCATTCACCATATCATTTCTATTGGAAACTGTGGCTCCTATGTCCTGAAAAAATGTTCTTATTGGAAAAGGAAACTTTTAAAATAAGGACACTCATGTCTGCCTAGAAAATATTTATTTATATAGTACAGAACGACAACATACTCAAAATACACATTGTCGCACAGGATGCGTACAGGGGTTTATCGGCAGGGATCCAAAGCTATACCATCCCATTAGGTTTTAGTGGAAAGAAAAATGATGATATATAACATACTGCTATATCTAAAGCCCCTGTCACAGTACTGCTGGCATGTTGTTGCGCAGCTTTGATCAAATTACTTTACACCTGTATTTTACACACGTGGTGAGAGATCCACAAGAAGATAATCGAACTCCTCTGTCCTGGACAGTCAAATAAATACTTGTATCCCCTTTTCAGCTACTACTTGCATACATTTTAAATGGTCTGTTGCACCTACAAGTGCCCACTGGAAAGTAAATTATGTAGTCCCTTCTCCATATTAGTGCCACATGCCATTAGCACCCTGTTCTGAAACCTATAGGCAAGGAACATGCGATGGAACACAAAACCTGCAACAAGAATCTTTAATTACTTATCCTGATTATTTTTCTAATAGTATATTCATCTTAGAGTATTATTAGCTACATTCAAAAAAAGAATAATGCTATTTAGTACAACACACTTTTACACATTTTAGTTCATAGGCATTTTTTATTATGATTGAATTAAAAAAAGATATCTGCAATGGTATTTGTTCATTCCAATGTACATTCACCCTCTTCTAAGAACAAAACTCTTTCAGAGAAGAGATGACTCTTAATGCCAAACATATTTTTATACTTAAACACAATTACACCAAAAATAAAACCAACTTAACAGAGTACCCATGTATATGTTGTAATTATTTAAAGGAAGAATAAGAAGATTCACACATCTAAACACAATGCATGAAAGACCGAGGTTTTAATTTTCTAACCAAGTATATTGATAGTATTTTAACTAAGCCATCATCTTTATTGCACTTCTGCAAAGACCTTATCATAAACCAGTGGTGCTTAAGGCATACTAAAATTATAAGGATTTTCTCTCTCAAAGAATTAGCACAATGCCCCTCTGGCACTGTTTCGAAATTCTTCATTTGCTCCATAAACATTAAAATGCTGGCAGAGCATAAGTGTAAAGAGAGAACACCAAATAAGCATTATTTAACAGCATTCAAAATCAGCTTAATTGTTCTAACTGATTTATTGAAGGTTACTATCATGCAAGACAACTAATAATACAAAAAGTCAAGTTTTCAAAATTCAAACCAAAATAACAAAAATTGTAGATAGTAGTGCTTTTGCATCATAACATAACTACCTTTGATTAGCAATGCTAAAGTAATGCTATCAGCCCTTCTAAAGCAGTTACAATTCCTACGGATCAGCCCTGTCTTTTCCTCTCTTTTATTTTTCAATAAGTCTGTTGTAGGTGGTCAGCATGAGTGGTCTTACACCAAGCTGTGTTTGAATCAATGTTAAGTAAAAAGTATGCCACTTTCTTCTTATTCAAGTCAGTTTTAGTAATTTCACACTCATCCTTAGAAGGCAGCTTGCAGCTTCTTCAGCAACTTGATCAAAGGGTGTTGAGCTCTTTTTCCAGATGACTCCTGACACACCATTCAACAGAAAGATGAAGATCCCAACTGGATCTAGAGTAGATCTCAAAGGGACAGCATTTTACACAGATGGGAGCAAGCAAATGTGGAACAACTACTCCAGATCAATGTAGACCTCAACGTGGCTGGAACTCCTGAGGATGAATGCAGCTCTGCAGAACTGGGGACATGATCTTCATAAAAATTTTCTTCCCTCTGTCCAATTTAAATCTACCCTCCTCCCTCTGGACCCACTCTAAGAGTGTTTTTCCTCTGCTGAGAACTCCAGAGCTGGATACAGTACTCCAGGTGGGATCTCATAAGAGCAGAACAGAGGAGGAGAATCACCTCCCTCAACCTACTGGCCACATTTCTTTTGATGCAGCCCAGGATGCAGTTAGCTTTCTGGGATGCGAGCGTACATTGTCAGCTCACAACCAGTTTTTTTTCCAAGGGTCCTTATCCTCAGGATTGCTCTCAATCCATTCATATTCGGTTCATGCAGATACTGGGGATTGCCCTGACCTAGATACAGGACCCTTCACTTGACCTTGTTGAGCTTCACGAGGTGAGGACACAGTCCTCAATGTCAAGGTCCCTCTGGATGGTGTTCCTTATGTATCAACTGCGCCACTCAGCTGAGTGTCATCTGTTAGCTTGCTGAGGGTGCACTCGAGTGCAGTGTATGACTGCACTGATGAAGATATTATACTGTATTTGTCCCAGTACAAACCCTTGAGGGACTCCATTCATTTCTGGTTTCCACACTGAGCCCATGATTTTAATTCTTTGCATGTGACTGTCCATCCAATTCCTTATGCAAGTGACAGTTCATCCATTAAATTCTTATCTTCAATTTAGTGGCAAGAATATTGTGGGAGACCATATCAAAGGCCTTACAAAAGTCTAGACAGATGACATCTATAGATTACTTCCCTTGTCTTCAGATGCAGTTACTCCATCATAGAAGGCCGTTATATTTGACAGGCACAATTTGTCCTTGGTGAAGCCATACTGGCTGTTTCTAATCACGTTTGTCTTCCTTATTTTTACATAACTTCCATGTTTTGACATAACTTCCAGGAGATTCTTTTCCATTATCTTAGTAGACATTGAGGTGAGGTTGAGAGGCCAGTAATTCCCAGTGTCCCCCTTTTAACCCTTTTTTAAAATAGGTGTGATATTTCCTTTTTTCCAGTCACTGAGGTCTTTGCCTTTGTAGGATGCACCTACAAATTCTGAGGAAACTGTCTGATGTCACCATGATGCCAATCTCAATTACTTTCAAAAGGTCATGATGATCAGTGGAGGTTCCTTAGGGGCTTGAAGAAGACAAAGGTCACTCCTGCATTCAAGAAAGGCAAGTAGGATCCAGAGAACTACAGTTCAGTCAGCTGCACCTAAGCCTTGGAGAATGCAACGGAGCAAATAGCCCTGGAAACCTTTTTGAAACATGTTAAAGGAAAGAAAGTGATTGGACTGGTCAGCATGGATTTACAAAGGGGAAGTCATGCCCTATCAACCTTGTAGCCTTCACAACAAAAGGACTAGTTCATCTGGGTAAGGAGGGTGGGAGTGAGAGAAGTGGCTGTTCCTTATATCTACTTTGGTAAGGCTCTCAAGACTGCCTCCCATAGTATCTTCATAGACAAACTGAGGAAGTATTGAAAAGTGGAAAGTAGTGTGGACTGAAAACTACTGAACCACTAGACTCAGAGAGATCTGATCAGTGCCATTAAGTCCAGATGCAAGCCATTCTGCGTTTCTGAATGAAATTTCTATGCCTGAGACACTGCTATGTTTGTGATAAAATAATTTCTAATCACAAGTGTTTCAAACACACAAGCATCTCCAAGATCCCTTTAGAAAGAAAAGCACTAGTACCAAGTAAACATCCATTCAAAACAGTGTAGCTATTTATCTATGGTATTTCTCAGACATTCCTTCAAGTTTTTTTTTTCAGTTAAAGGTATCTTCATAATAGTATGTGAAAATGAAACTTACAAAAAGAGACAGGCATCAGGCTTAATCTTAAGATTTCCTGTGATTCAATCTGAAAATAAATGCCATTAGAGAGTTCATATATTTAGAAGTGAGCTTTAACCTTATCTTTTTTTATTTGATTTATCACAAATGGCATAATCCCAAAGGAGGTCTATCTATTATATATATTATATAGCGTAAATACATGTTTGGTTATAGGAATTTACACCTACACATAGCTTTCATATGTTCCTAAGACCTGCAAAGTAAAATAAATTTCAAATATAGAGGTCCAAATATGATCCAATCCACAGCAGGGATGTTGGAACTACGTGATCTTTAAGGTGCCTTCCAATGCAGGCCATTCTATGATTATGATTCTATTAAATTAACCAAAGGCAACTCTCTAGTAGCTCCCAAGAAAAGCAGAGTGCATGCTTATGCAAGGCAACTGTAAAATATAGTTCATTCAAACATTTTCTTTTTTTAGATATAATTAGGGCAAAAAATGAGCCAAATGCAATTGTAAGGAAAAGCAATGCAAAGAACAAGAAGGGTAATACAGCTGAGATGCTAAGTTGATGAGATCATAAAGACAGGTGGAAAGGAGGAAGAGAGACAGAAAAGGAAAAGGGGAGATTATCTGCATGGAGATTCTGTGAACCAACAGTGTAGAACAGCAAACCTAGCAGCTCTGGGCCACCATCTCTGAGCTCAGCTCTGTCATTCTTCATTAAGGGATTCTGAGATCTGACTTTCTGCTGCAAGTAATTGCCATGTATTTCCAAAATTATGCCAGCCAATGCTAATTCTCTATGTGGTGAAGATAGCTATTGCCCTTGAGCATGGAATGCTCTGGGAAATGAGTTATCATCATCAGAAGAGGGGATATGATGCTAGTGGGGGAACAGACACTGGTGTATGCAGCAGTCATGCGTAATGCTTCATTTACTTCAATAGCTCTCTTTTTGCCTCTCCTTCTGAACTCCTTCCCAGTTACTGATTATTGCTGCACTGAGGTGAATTAGTGGTGCTTTAAAAAGAAGATGGAAATAGAATAATAAAAGAATATCTAGAATGCAAAATATGTGAGAAACATACTGCGTTGAAAAATAAAATTGCTAAATTAATAAATAAAAAGTATGAACCTATAATATTACCACTTACTCTTCAGTTACATCTGTGACTAGTACAAGCAGCACATAGCACAGTCCTTGTTTCAGATGAATAGTTTAATTAATTGCTAATATAAAAGAACGAGTTGAAACCATATATACATATATACAGGTAAATTAAAAAAAAAATGAACATAACCCAAATTAAAGTTTAGATTTATAAGATATTTTTGTATCAGGGTGACATCCCTGCCTACAACAGTGGAGTTGAAACTAGATGATCGTTAAGGTCCCTTCTAATCCAAACCATTCTAAGATTCTATAAATATTTGCATTTATGTAATGGCTGCTTTGTTTCGGGTAGAATAGGCACGTAAGGGAAATTTGAATATATAGTGTAAGTCTTAGCCCTGGTGAACAATTTCTTCAAATGGAACTTGACTGCCTTTTCGTTTGTTCAAGAATAATTAGGAATAAATTCATTGAAGTTGGAGTTATAATATTACACACACCTTGTGATATATGAAGACTATTGTTATCAACAACAGATACATTAATTTTTATGAATTAAATAATTATTTTATCTAGTGCCTTGTTCTAGAGCAAAGTATGTGATTCAGCTCAGGGTAGTTTCAGTCATCTCAAAATTGATTTCTTTAACAGGAATCTAAACACAAAGTATGACTTCATGTATGCATCAAATGTGTCATGTCATGACAGACAAAAGGATATGAAACACTGACTTGTCCTTTTGACTCCTTTGAGCCACACACGGAGCAGAGATGTTCAGTCAAGGAAATTGTGCTAAATCCAGTGCTAAGCTAAAACTCCAGACTTCACGTATGGCAGACATAAATGCCATCATGACCTACTTTGATCTGTTGATCCTTCCCCATTGGATTGCATTACTTATTAATGTAAATTTAGTCCATAACTTCTGGTACTTTACATGCAAATTCCTGCTTTTAATGAGTTTTACATAACTACAACAAGGGCTGCTCCACACTAAAACTCCTTCTATCCACAAATTACCCTTCCCCCTAAATCACCTGTTTAACATCTCAGATGCAGTTTAGAATTTATCTCTGAAAGAATACATCTCTTGATTTTTCATGGCAACAGGCACTAAACTCCTTGCAGTCCTCCGAATGCCAATGTTATATGCCAGTGTCAGTAATGTTCACCTCAATGTATCTTCACTGATCCAAGCTGGTTTTGACCAGTCTCACCCTTCAGTGTGTTTTAGGAGATATGTCCATTTAGGAGATATGTCCACTACATGGTAGTGCAGTGAATTAATTCCTTTGAATTAATTTCTGCAAAAAATTAATTTTGACACAACATCCTTGACAGAAGACCCTTTCAGTATGGGGGAATCAGAGAACCTGGGCAGCAGGAACCAGTGCAGTACACTGCAGAGAAATATTGTCCCCAGTTTAGACAGCTTTGAAAATCTAAACTTTGATTTCCTTGCTCTATTAAATCTCCTACAACCATCAGGCTGAATTTGCTGTATCTGTGTACTGCTTCCTAATCTTCTTTGACACAATTCTCTTTCTCTTCCTATCTATTCAATGTTATCTATTCAATGTTATTCCCCCATCCTTGCTCATATTGTCACCAACAGGTGGGCAAATCAAGTAAACCTAAGAAACATGTTCACTGTAGCAGAAAACAAAAGCAATCCACATCAAAAAAAGAAAAGCAGAAAAGAAAAAAAATGCACATTGACTCACAGTTTCATTAATGCACTCAGCCTTTAGCTGAGATTTCATGAGGTAAATGGCCCAAATCAGGCTACAAAGACATTTGAAAATGCATATATATCTTAAGGCTCTATATGGTATTTGGCTTTAGAACAATTATTGGAGAATTCAATTAATTTTGCAGGGTACTTTATGCTGATCTGTACATGTCATAAAAGAGAACTTCAGGCAAAAATAGTGCTGTCTCTTGGCATGAACATTGCAAAGCAAAGCAACTCTCCTGGGACACTCTTTTGCTGGCATTTCCTGTAGGCAGCTTGGGAGATGGGAGATGAGGCAAAGGAGGGAGGGAGTGTGCTGTTAGCACTGAACACCTTTCAGCTTCACAACTACCTTTGGTAAAGACTCTTGAGTAGCTGTTTTGGGGGGGGGTGGATCCTTCAGCATAAAAGCAATTTGTGCACGGTCAGTCTGAAAGAAACAAAATGCTGTGTGGGTGCATTCACAAGTCAAAACCAACTAAGTTGTCATCAACGCTTTACAATTCAATATGGCAATTTTCTGCATTAGACAAAGTAAACCAACTTTATATAAAATTCCTTTCTCTATGACCTTAGACAATGTTCTGAACACTGTGCTATTCAAATAATCTGAATAGAGAGATAACCTAAACAAACAGGACTGATATTTCTAAATTACTTTGGTTTGTTCCAGTGAATGCAGTGAAGGACCAGGGGGTCTGAATCTCAGATTAGAGATATTCTTAAACCTCACTTGTACCCACTGAGTAGAATATAGAGAAATCCAAGAGCATCAGTAAATCTGCCCAATGGATAAGAGTCTTAACAAGTCCATTCTGCAGCTGGATGAAGCCATGTCAAAGCAAACCACCAGAACCCAATAATGTCCCTCTTTAAATTAAATTAACCACTTGCTTTTCATAAAAAGCAAACCTACAAGGTGCTAGTGAGGAGAGAAGTCTGACTCCATGTTTTTGTGTCTTTCTATAAGCCACCTTCATTCCAGTGTGAGGAGGCATGAGAAAGGAATACTTAGCTGCACAGTTATAAGCATCCTTGATATATGCCTCTGTCCACTTAAGGAATCCATTTTGGATGCAGTTGCCTAAACATTAGTGTCTAATGACTTTTGAGATACTCCAGGGAAGTCAAGATGTATATGTAAGGCTGACAGATACCACACAGGACTTAAAAGGGACTTGTACCCTTCAGTAACAACAGCTGGGAGCCAGGCAGCATAGCCTACAGCATCTCGTGAGCAGGAGGTTATTCATATATGTGACTCAAGTGCATAAAGCTATCAAGGTATTTATAGCTAGCCTGACTCTGTCAGAGACACAGAGCGTAATGACAGATCTGATGAGTAGGTTTGAAGGACAGTAAGCATGAAATTAGCCCAAAGAAGAAATTTTCTTCCCATCCTTCCTTCTCTTTCAGCACTGGGCTGTTGGCACTGTTAAATTCTGTTGATATTTAATAAAAGCTAGCATCTGTGCCTTGCTTGCCTCCAATTACAGAGCTTCATCCTAGGGCCACTTCGGGGCTTCTTACAGACGCTGATGCTTGAAGCAGAGCTATAACAAAAGAACAGACTGACAGGTTTTTTTCTGCCTCTAGCTACCTCTGTGTTCTCTTTGATTTCATTTGCCTCAGTTTTGTTTTTGGTTGACCACCCTAAATGACCAGCCTGCAGCAATGGCACCCCTGTAGGAGACCATTTGATCAATGCTCTCTCTCTATGCAAGGCCTTCCAGGAACAGAAAATATCAGTGAAGGATGCTTCCATGCCCCAGTTACGTGCAAACACACATCACCACTGCTACAGCACTGTCACAGTTACTGAACCGACTAGAGAGAATAACAGTGATTCTTTGTGTATAAGCCATGACAGAAAGTACAGTTTATAATTATTAACAATGAACTCCATATATGAAGGTTATTTTAGAATTTCTCTGTAAAGGTACTTTAGGGATAAGATTCACTTCAGATCATGGTCAACATCTGTCAGTGAGAAGAAAAAGCTGGAGAAAAAAAAACCTGTCCAATTTTATCCATTCTTATCTCTCTAAGAGTTTTCTTGGACAGCTAGATGACTAAGAATAACTGGTTTAAAACCTCATATTTATAAAGTAGACAATATGAAATAAGAAAATAGAGGAAGGAAGAGAAAATGTAAAAGGCAAATAACAGTTCAACTGAAATCTGAGTTATATTGAACCAGGCATGCCTTCGCTATCTAGCAAGCCCTTGCTGCTTACTTAAATTCAAATGTTACTTGAGTTTTCAGGCTCTAAATATTCCAGTTTTTCTGCAGTGGTTACGTTGGCCTTTCCTGAGTCATCACTGCCAGTGCTGATCATTTGACTAGATCACTAGTAAGTCAGCTATCATGTAAAACAAATATTTAGGCCTATTTTCCTACATAATCAATTATACCTAGAACATAAAAATTCTTAAAACTGTTGTACATTAAAGGAATTTATGTATGTGTCTATTTCTATACCTTTTCTGTGCAATTTGTTAATATACCCATATACTATAGGTACTGTATATTTCTTATACACATTACATAGGAAACATTAAAATTGGTGTAAACTGAAGTGCAGTTTGATAGATAAGTTTCTGAAGTTATCTTGAACTGCATTAACATAAACTAAAGAATTTTATTCTCTCCATTTTTTTCTGTACCATCCAAGATATTATTTTCATAATGCTGTGAAAATTCACATTTTAAAAATAAGGCCTTTCAAAGGTACCCAGGCAGAAAAATAGTGGTACATTTAGCAACTCTGAAATTCTTGAATTTGAGTTCTCTTCTATAATCTGGCCTGTACAATATCAAGGAGCATTATTGATCCAGCTCAGTAATGTATATATAATTTTCTGTGCAAACTTACAGATAACTGCATTTTTTTTCTGCTGTACTGCAAAATGTTACTCTGGGGAGATGTCTGATATTCCCATCCCACTAGTCAAAGCCAGGTTTAACACAAGGTATTGCAAGAAAGAGAAATAGGCTACTTGCATGCCAAGAATGCAGGTTGGAACCAGAACTCTCTTAAACACAGTAAATTTTTCCTCCTTTACCCTAAGGATCTCCAGGTTATTCAGCAAATGGAGCTGAACCACTGTACCATTTTTCAGTCAGTGTGAAATAGGCCCTAAATGGAAAAGTAGTCTGACTGTGACACACAACTTCAGACACTGATTTGTCATCCAGCTCAAAGAAATGCTTTACTGAAGAGAACTGAGAAAGTAACTTTCTTTTCATATTCGTATCTGTAATTAATTACAAATTCAGTCTCACTACTAAAAAAACTGTAATAGACAATCACTACTGATGAGCACTGGGTCAAAGAAAAGCTGAGCACACACTACATCTGTATTAGTCTCTTTAATTGAGCTTCCTTCTTAATAGCAACAAATAAAATCTCCTTTTTCTGCTCATAAAAAGCATATATGTCTGCATCTTCAAACTCTAGTTTCACTCAGAACTACATAAGTAGGTCCACTTTTTATAAATATGAAGTTAATTATAAGATAATTTATATATCTTTGTGAGTAATTAGTATAGTTTTCATGACCTAGACTCCCTCTTATAATAAAGAGGGAGTCTATAATAATCCCTTTATTATAAAAATCATAACTATAGAATACTTTTAAAAAACCAATAGGGATGATTTTTTTATTATTATTTTAAATTGCAACAGGGAGCCATTGATTCTTCCTCTTTTTAAATCAGTAATCTTTCTTGAGAAAATATGGCTTCCTAATATACAGAATAAGCTGGACTCAGAAAACCTTTTTTATATCTAAAATGTCAGAAGGTAAGTCCATTTCTTTAAATACTTGTAAGGCTAGAAATTAGAGCTCTATGTTACTGGAAAGAATCAGTTTCCCAGTTTCTAACTTTGGAGTATCCCAAGATACTGGATGTTAATGTCATGACATTTTAGATACAGAGAAACTCTTTTAAGCTATTTTTAGAGATTTCAAAGGCTCCCCCTGAAACTTTCATACAATTGGACCTACAGTAAATAGGGAATCTAACTTTATATTAACAGCACAAGAGATAATCCATAAACATACTTTAATGCTTTGAAATGCACCTAACATATGTGTCATGTACAGAAAATATGATATGATTATACATTAAAGGTTTTCCCACCATAAATGTAGGTCATCCAGAACAAATACAACTGATAGCAAAGACTTTCTGAAAAGGTAGCCTAAAGTGAAAAATTTTGGTCCAGGCTAAGAGTACTAAAGTCAGTCTTTTTATTTATGTGGTTAGTTAGTGAAGTCCACAGAGCCAATATTTGTCTTTAAAGCTGCAGCTTTTTTAATGGCAAAGTATTGTATTCTGTTTTGCATAACTATTTTGTATTGTATTTTGCTGTTTATCTATGTATTTATTCAACAGTATATCTTAAACTATACGGAGAAATATACATTCTTTTAGAGGGTGGATAGGCAAGACCCTTGAACACTTCCATGTATAATGTTTTTATATATATGTTTATTTTTAAAGGCCACTGGTGTTTGATTTTATTTGATAGTCTTCATCATCCTCACCTAACTTATTTAATACCTCTCACCTAGTTATAAAATAATTCCAAGCCAAAAACATTGAAATTTAGCAAAATAAGAAGAGTCTAATACTTGATTCCAACATTTTGTAAGGGGGTTACATTGACATCAGATTCTCCTGTATTCATCTCCTTATTCCTACGGAACAATCATATATTCGTTTGTCAGATAGATAGAAACAAATATAATCCTATGCATTTCCCTTAGGCTAATATTATTTCTATGTGATAAATTCTCAACACAAAATATTTGCTCTTAACTTGGTTTGCGTGGTTCTTTAAAGAATAAGCAGTGATCAGATACCCCTCTGTGACCTCAGTAAATTCCTGTGCAAAGCAGCAGTGCTTTACAGATTAAATGATGACAATTTTTAATTAGTTTGAAAGAACATATCAAGAATGCCCTTTTTTCTTTCTTTTCCCATACAAATATTATAGGGTCATCAGTATGCAAGCCTATCAGAAGATACTTGTTAGATTATCAATGTTATTATTCAGCAGAATGTCTAAAATTTAGGAATCCGACCTCCCAACAAGTCAGCAGTTTAGAGATTGTCTTACAAAGCACTGCAAAAGTAGATGTTCACACACAGTCAGTTTTCCCATAAATGAGGTTAATTTGTGTTAGCAAACTGTCAGAGAACCTGTCATATTCTATTGTCTTTCCAAGTAAAAAAAAGTTAAACAGATTATGAGACTGAAATAATACCCCAAAGGAATCCCAGACAATGAAGAAAATCAGCTGGTTTATAGCTTTATATTTTGAAGTTACACTTACGTCTGATTCGAAGGAGTAATTTTTTTCCCTGATTGTGAATACTGAAGAACACTGTTCTGCATTTTTATTTTCATAATACTTTCTTTAAAATTGCTGTAATTGTAGCAGTAGTTCTGGAGAACTCTTTGACCTTTTGCAAGGGCAAAGGTCAAATATTTCACTCCATTATAAACTTGAATAAGTAATTTGATGGGGTTTGTTATTACATTTTTAATGAAACAAAAGATAAAATTTCACATTTTTGTGAAAACCACTACATGGTACAATTAGTAAAAAGTGTTAATTAAACACAAATCTTTAGAACCGTAGAAATAACACCAACGTGTACTGGAAATGTTCAAAAAACAATCTATATGTGTTGTAGCTAGCACAGGACTAATACAATTATTGATACTAGTTTTGTGATTTTAGAAGTTTAAAGCATAGATGTACTTTTAAGAAATTTTAGAAGTGAGCAATGCAAAGATATATTTGGAGTAATTCTAAAGAAATAGGAACCAAAAGTAACCTGACACATTAACAAGGGGGAACAGATAAAAAAAAGCTTAAAGCCCAAAATCACAATTTACTAGGAAACACCATACTTAGTGTGATAACATGGGATTCTAAATATGATACAAATTCTGCCCTCACACTGCTTTCAACATGGTTTTGAGAATAATTCCTTCATTTGCTAGGACTTGAGAGAGCACAGAAATACACAAATGGTGAAATACATACCTGTTTAATAAAACCATTCAGTAAATATGTTAAATTTCATATCTCTGTTACCTTTTGGCAGACATATATATTACCACAAGTATAAGAAATTGAAGTTTTACCTACTCTTTTCTTCTCCCCTTTTTTACAAAAAGTTGTTATCCAGTTAAATGCTTGATGGGAATATAGCACACTGTATAAATAAGTGAATACTTTTCTACTAAAATACTTCAAAATTGCATCTTTGTAAGAAATGCCTAACACAGCAAGTGCATGCTAAAATCATATTGCATTTGCTTTTGTATCACTGAAAGCAAACAGCTACTGTAAAGTTAATGAATCCAAGTAATGAGTCTCTAATACTTGGGAGGAGAGACAGTGGAAAATAACACTGAATGCAGCTGGGATACCACAGGGAAGAAATTGTCTTACAGTGCTTTTAAACTACAATTCTCTCTGATAGCTACATTACCCAGTAGTTTAGTTTAGTTCTAGTTTCCGAAAAAGGAATTTGAAAACTTTAATAGGAGTGCAGTGTCCTTTCAAGACACTGAGTCTTCTAATGTACCAAGCACCAGAAAAGTCATCAAAAATCACTGTGTCTCCTGGTCAGCATTCATTAGAATGACATTTACAATTTCACATGCCCAGGCCTGATTCTTATAATTTCCAATGAGGGTCAAGTACCTTGAACTCCTATTGATTACAGGCCATTCAGCATTTTTCAAGAATCAAACATAGACATGAACATGCAATCAGATGAACTATTTATCTAGACAATGACATTAAAGCAGTGCAAACTGTGAATTTAAAATACTGTAGTCATATCTGGAAAACTTCTGATTTAGAATTTTTCTGAATAAAGTGTGTATATACACATGCATACAGGCACATACAAATAGAAATCTCCAGGTAGTTTAGAATTGGATTACGATCATCCTTGGAATAAGAGACTTGACATAAGGCTTTTTATTGGTCTGATTCAGCTTACTGTGCCACTGCTATCAAAGCAATATAGAGGCAGGAATATTTCTGGAATATTTCTAAATGGTGGAGACATCACACGGAAAAAAATTGCAATGTATTAATCCTTCAGTGTGATTGCTGTTGAAAAATATAGCCTCTGAATTGAAGTTTTAAGACTTTGATTTGCAAATACAAAATATTTAGTGGATGAACAAATTCAAATGTGTCTGTTATTGAGATTATATTGGGATATATCACTTACCTTTTCCAGTCATTTCATCTACCAAAAAAAGCAGAAGTGAACGCATCCTTTTCTGTGTACCTGAATGCTGTCCACAAACTGACAGACTTTTACACTAGAAAATATTTTCTCTAAAGCATTTTTGTTTTCATTCGTTGCACTAAGCACAAAAGCAAAAGTATTTTAAATCCCCTTTTTTTGTTTTCCTTCATTTTTGTTTCACAAACTGCTAATTAGAAAAGATATTTCATACAAATGATTAGCTCATATCTGCTTTGACACTTGAAAGGTTACAGCAATAGGAAAAGGAAGAGCTTTAATTAAAGAATGAATTATTGAATACTCCATTTTAATTGATGTAGCCTTCTGCTATTATTTTGTGTGTTTATAGATATTTTATGTGATTCTGTATTCGGGATCACACACAAAAACAAGTCTTTAACTACTGAGGCTAAAGAATGAAGGGCTGCTGTATCATCCCATTCAGCCATTTAAGTTCAAGAATCATGTGAAGTGTGGTTTCCATGACAACAAGTCACTAATTGCTAGCAGAAAATAAAGTAAAAATCAACCTTGACAGAATTTGGCAGTGACATGGAAGCTGAAAAACCTTCAAAATAATTATATGACCATTTTCATGTATGATGAATAAATACAAGCAACTCCACCTTCTGAGACATGGTGGAAGCACTCAGAGTTCCAGGGTTATTTTGGCAGGGATTTGGCAAAGCTGGCTGTGTACAGTAGTCATTGTGCATAACACTTGACAGTCAACACCTACCTTCAGTAACAGATAAGAAGAGATGTTTGTGATGAGGTGATGAAGGATTTTTGCATCCTTGGGCTACAGATCAGCAAAGAAAAATGCTGTGGAGAATGCATGAAGTAAAGAATGACACAAATAACACGATTTTAGCATAAATTTACAGGGTAAGAAGAAAAACAAATTAAAGGAGAGCAGAGAGGAAAGAAAAGAGCCATGCTCATACATGCCTCCCATGCTAACTTATTAGTGAGGGTTTCAGACACTCTAGGTTGCAGACAGAAATAGTCTTTTGAGACTAGGGAAAACTACTTGGGAAGCACAATGGTGCCATTCAAAATTTACCAATTTATGAACTGCTGCATATAATTTGTAAAAATTGCTTCAGCCTGAGTTACCTTTCACCAGCTCTGTAAGTCGACTCACTGGGTCACTAGGAGTGAACAAGAACATTTTGATAAATTCAGTTTCCATGACAATGAATTAGCCATGGAAAAGGGGGAGGTGTTGAAAGATCTGTGTTCTGTAGAATACTCTTCAAATGTTTGCCTGTTTTCATTTTTAGCCATTTAGTTCTCATGGCTCCGTTCCAGGACTCTTTAATTCACCAGTAGCTGTTTTTCCTCCACAGATTAGAAAGTAATTCATCAGTGAATGTTTCACTCAGTGGCCCCATCTAATGTAAGAGAATATAAAAATGATTCTTTCCAATTATGCTTTTTTGTTTGTTTAGAAAGAATGCATCAGTCTCTTGTTGTTGTTCCACTCTAACCTGACTACAGAATACTTAATCTTTCTTATTTATTGCCCATTATTGTACTTAGGAGTACAACTGTAACTTGCAATTCATTGGGAGTTCATTTTAAATACCCTTGAGCCCCCAAAACAAAACAAAACAATGATTTGAAGTTTGCTTCAAAAGGAACAAGCTGATTAAAGTATGTTATATTCTCAGCCTACATCAGTGGGTACAGCTGAGAAAAAGACCTCCAAAAACAACTGGCATTTATTTCTGATAGAACTGCTTAATGTTATTTTTCATTTGTCTGCCTTTTGAAAGGTTAAGCCAGTGGGATATTTGTTAGTGTCAGAACTGAAGTCTGCTCAAATTTGGGAATGTCTTTCTGCCATTTTCAGTAGGTCTGTTGTGAGAGCCTTATACTAATAAGATTAAGAGTGAAGTTGTTTAACCATTCACAGAAGATACTTATAATTCAGAATAAAAAGTAGCAGGAGATCAGGAAGGCTGTTTCCACTGGCTTTTGGGATGGATCATTTTCCATCCAAACGCAATTGAGACAAATTTGACTCCTTCAGAAAGTAAACCTGTTCTTAGTACCTCCAGCAATATGCTCCCATTGCCATAAATAAAAATGGAAAGGACTGAACACCTTGTTTCCACTGTCTGTCTGCTGAACAGCACCATTTCATATGCTGAACAAAAAATGGAAGGGGGTTTCAACAAGTTATTAATGTCTGTGATGGCCGAGCGTCAGCTAGAGTGGAAGAGGGAAGGGAGACTGAAATTTAGAGGGGCAGTGGAGGAGGGGAGAGGGAAGGGGCTAAAGAAGGGAGATGAGCAGCGTAAGAGACAAGAGAATGCAGGGGAGGAGAAGAAGAGGAAGGAGGTGGTGAAAGAGAAGAGACGGGGGAGAGAGAGACGGAAAAGGAAAGGAGATACCACTTTTATACATATCTCTGCAAATCTCTTTTATGTGTATGTCAGTAAGAAACTAATTTCTATTCTCTAATGTATACATATATGATATTTCAATAGCTGTTTTGGTTTATCTTTCCATAGGTAATTCACACATACAGGAATATTCACAAATAACTGCATATTTTCACTCACAGCCATTCACTCATGGACTCAAAGAGGAAGAGGAAAGGTTACTACTGGGCCACAAAGATGATCTGAGGGATGGGCACCTCTCCTATGAAAACAGGCTAAGTGAGCTGGAGTTGTTCAATTTGGGAAAGAGCAGGCTTCAGAGACCTTACCACAGCTTTCCAGGCACCTTAAGGGGGCTTATAAAAAGTAAGGAGAAGGACTTTTTATATAGTCAGATAGTGACAGGACAAGGGTAAATGGTTTTTAACTGAAAGAGAGCAGGTTTAGAATAGATGTTAGGAAGAAATTTTTCACTCAGAGTGTGGTGATACACTAGAACAGGTTGCCCAGAAAACTTGTGGACGCCCCATCCCTGGAAGCGTTCAAGGCCAGGTTGGATGGGACCCTGAGCAGCCTGGTCTAGTGAGCAGCATCGCTGCCCACGGCAGGGGATTTGGAACTAAATGATCTTTATGGCTCTTTCCAACCCAAGCCTTTCTATGATTCTGTGATTTAAAACTGTATTGCATGTGAGGCATCCATTCCATCCTAAAAAACTTCTAATTGAAAAGGTATGGCAATTTTTCAAAATGCAAATGCCATTTATACTAGACTTATGAAAATATTGCAGGGTGGAAATCAAAGTCATTATTTTAGCCAATGAGACTTAATTGTTTTGAAGCAGCCCCTCACAGAAGAAAAATAAAAACAAGAAAAGATGAATCCAGGTTGATTATTCTCAGTAAATCAGTAGCCTTGAGTCTCTCAGTCTTTATCTAAAATAGCAGGGGCAGTTGCCATCAGGCACTGGAGTGTATGTGGACAAGAATAAACCTAATGACTTCTTTGGTGTATCTGCCATGTAGAACTTTTTCAGCATTCTTAATTCAGATGTGAATGAGGTGTGTTAATAGATCTACACTTCCACTCCTGGAGCCAAGGAATGCGTGCAGGTAGCATGCGTTCAGGTCCCATTGATATTAATAGTGAGAAATCACTCAGCCTGCTGTTTTCAGTGAAGCATGGTACAAAGCCCACTGTGAGAGACAGATGTCTGGGGCTTCTTCACTCCATCCATGACCTTCAGTTGGCACCAGACACTGTGGCGTGTCTCGTCTTGTTAACATTTTAACAGGTGAGAGATGGATAAACAACAGTTCTCTCAGACCTGTAGTTTGCTAATAAGTGTCACAAAATACACACCAGAGCTCAGGTGCAGATCATTAAAAGGGAAGCAAGAATGGGAGGAATAATGACATGTCAATCTACTTCAAATCAAATTTGACACTCCCGTGATACTAGTTAGCACCATGCACAGGGAGTTTTGCCTTCTGTTCTTTCGAACTTGAACCAGGAGCACAACACTGGAACTTATTTCCAGATGCTTTTGGTTAAACTTTGAGCCCCTGCTCAGATTAAGGAAAAAAAGAAGAACATTCAAAATTTCATTTTTTTTCTAATAAAGGTTTAAGTGATCTAGTCAAGCACTGTGAACTTTAACTAATAGTTTCATGCTACAGTAATGGCACCTATTATTTGAATTCATTTCCCATACTGTCAGCACAACTCAGGCGTACTCCAGACTATGACATTTTAAGTGACTGGTGATTTTCAGTTGTGCTTTCTACAGTACTCTCATATAAACTACACAGTAGAATATACACACATCCCCTACAGCTCATGGTACTTCTACTTTTTCTGCTATATGGAGAAACATATGCTTTAAAAAGTGCACTATCCTTGGAATATATGTGTTTTCCCATGCTAAATTTGATCAAAAAGAGGAAGTATTTGAGATATAAAACAAAAATTCCAAAGTTTTCATTACTTCAGTCAAGCTGCTGCTATTCTAGTCTTTATCCTCATCCACTGGGTTTTATAATCTCAGGATATAAAGAATTAAAAATAAATACGAATAGTAAATCCAGTACTGAGCAGAAAATTAGTCAGACATATTTTTTTAAAGGATCATTCATGTCTCATAGCTACTACACACTTTGTCATTCAGTTTGTATGTGGTAATTCTTACGTAATAAAAAATAGGTCACCAACTTCCCCCTCCATTGCACTCCAAGCAGAGGTATAACCACAGTATGGAAAGTTATACTCTGAATGGGAAGAGACTTTTTCTTGCCACTGCTTATGCAGTGTTACTTGAAGTGCATAAAATTGGAAGCTGATTACAGACAAGTCACAGAAAAATGTGACAGGAAATACCTCATGCTTCTTCTCTTCTTTCAGCTCACAAATGCATAGTTGGAAATTTTCCCTCAAACTAGGGCAAGGTTAGAAAAAGAAGTCTGAAATTTGTCTGTGTCCCCCATATGGCTTGGAAATCCAGTCCTGTATGAGGCAAAACTTGGCTTCAGCATGTGTTATTCTGATGCTTCATTATGCCTTGGCAAGACCACTTCACAATGATGTTTGCTTTGAGTTAATTTCACTTAAGGGATAAAACCTGCAACTGAAAAGTTGACAGCTTGTTTATCCTGAATTTAAGATATGGAATCATGTTAACACTCAAGTATTACCACTGACTTGAAGCTGACCTAGAAACCAAACTGTAGACATAATTTATAACCATGGAACAGAGACCAAAGTAGCTCTTTGGAATGACCAATCTATATATTTAGTAATCAATCTCTTTTCTTTTTAATGAGTTTTGTAAAAAATAAAATCCTTAAATTTTTAAAATATAATATTTTCTTTAAAAATACACCTTTTCAGGCAGTGTGATATTTATACTATCTCCATGCATCAAAAGGTGAATTAGCATTATTCATCTGTGGTATTTCCAGTCATGTTATGAAAATAAATTAGACAATGGGAATATGTTTTCCCCTTTTCTGACATGTCTGTTATGAACTCTTATATATACTCTTCACACAATTGTAGGTCAGGTTTTTATTTTAATTTGGGGTGGGAGTGTGTGTTTGTTTGTTTGTTTGTATTTTTGTTGTTGATGTTTTGAGAGTTAGGGGAAGTTTCTGAGAAATATAAATTAAACCTTTCCTAGATCTACCTTCACAGAAATCTTGTCAGTGTTCAAAATCAGCAAAACCTAACTTCAGTAAATGGTGTTAAGTTCTCTGCAGTGCTGAAGTCAATAGCTCTCTTGTAACGGTGTTATAGTTTAAGCACTGCTTCAGGCCTATACTGGTCTGGTACATGGGATCAAAGAGATGAAAGCACAGTGACAGGATCTCTTTCACTTTATATTCTGCATTCTAAGGATCTTTACATGAGTTTGATTCTCAGTGACATTTTGCCATTGATTTTTTTTAATATATCTTTTGCATCAATGTTTTTTCAGGAACCTCCTCTAAGGAAGGTGACATCAGAACAAGTTAAGAGAATGTGTGCCTAATGCGTGAAAGACTGTGGGACATTTACCCACCACCTCTACTAAAGATCTGTAAGCAGTGTACTGAAAGAAAGATCTCTATATTCAATTGACTGAATATTTCTGCGTCATCAAGCATTAAAGGTAAAAGTTTTTCATTCAAGAATAACATAATAGTACCTATCAAAGTACGTTCCTCAACCAGGTGAATTCAGTGGCAAAAGTAATATATCAAAACAAACATTGATCTAACCAGTTCAGACTTTGTTCAGACTTATTCTGACCAGTTCAGACTTTGTTCAGTCTACTGTAAGATGTTACAAGCCATATTTTGAAGTGAGTGGGTGACTCTCATTGTAACTTTTTGTCCAGACCTGCATGATGTACATATTTTTTCCCCAAAGCTCAGCATATTCACTGCTGAACATTTCAGAAATCTGTCTATTTTTTTTGTGAGATAAATAAAAGATGAACTCTCTTTAAAAAGCTCTCCTTACATACCATAATTAAAAAAAAGTATTACAACTTGTGCTTTTCATCGCTTCCAATCTTGTGTAGATGGCTAGGAAACTAAATAACAGTACAGAACTCAACATAAACAATTGACAAGTCTAAAATATAAGTTATTATGAAAAATGCTGATGTTCAACTATTTACTTTTTGCTATGCTTTGGAAAGGAGCTGGGACTTAAAAAAGAAAAAAAAAAAAAAGGAAAAAGAAAACGTCACAGAATACACAGAATGGGTGGAAAGCAGAAATCGACCTGGGGGTGATTTCTTGGGCTGAACATGAGCCAGCAGTGTACCCAGGTGGCCAAAAAGGCCAATGGCATCCTGGTCTATGTTACAAATAGTGTGGCAAGCAGTAGCATGGAAGTATTCCATTGTATTTGGCACTGGTGAGCCTACACCTTGAGTACTGTGTTCAGTTTTGGGCACTTCAATTGAGGAAGGACACTGAGGTGCTGGAGCGAGTCCAGAGAAGTGCAGTGTATCTGGTGAAGGGTCTAGAGAGTAAGTCCTATGATGAGCAGCTGAGGGAATTGGGGCTGTTTAGCATGGAGAAAAGGAGGCTGAGGGGAGTCCTCATCACTCTCTACAACTACTTGAAAGGAGCTTGTAGCCAGGTGGGGGTCGGTCTCTTCTCCCAGGCAGCTAGCAACAGAAAAAGAGGGTGTAATCTTAAGCTGTACCAGGAGTGGTTTATCTTGGTTTTGAAGAAATAATTTCTTCACAGAAAAGGTAGGCTGTCCAGGGAGGTGGTGGAGTCACTGTCCCTAGAGGTGTTTGAGGAAAGACTGGACGTGACATTTAGTGTCGTGGTCTAGTTGACTAAGGTGGTGTTCAGTCATAGGTTGGGCTCAGTGATCTCAGAGGTCTTTTCCAACCTATTTGATACTGCGATTCTATAATATTATACCATCTGATGCCGGGTTGTATATTTGCAAACACATTCAACTTTTATTTATGTAAGCACAAATCCATCCTACCTATCTATCTATTCAAAAATGAGCAGATGATTTCCAGAAAGAAATCTGGACTTCAGGAGAAATGAATATTCTGTTGGGAGTCTTTACATCACAATGGAAAAATTTTGAAAAAAAAGGACCACTAAATTAGAAATTGGTAGCGTAGGTATATTGGTTAATGCCTAAAATCAAGAATGAATGGAATGGAGACCAGTCTGGTTTCCTGAACACTGCATTATTCACACAAAGAATCTTCATAGGAGAAGCTAAGTCTGGCAGCTGACTTAGCCTGTAGCTGACTCTTCCACAGTTCAAGTGAAATCTGCAGACACTGAACTACAGACCATTCAGGAAATTCTCTCTCATGGCATAAATTTCATCCACCCACACTATCTAAATTTAAAAAGTAGAAGTAATTTAAAATTACATATTTTCACACGAGGTTTTTCTTGAATCACTCTAGATCGAAAACACATAATTAAAAAATATTCTGAAATTTCTTTTCCTCATTAAATATGTAGTTAGTGTATGCAATCAGACCTCGCTTTACAAGCTATAGCCAGCAGCCCCATGATTGGAAAAAGGGAGTAAAGACAACAGTTTCTGAAAGGACTGAAGTCAGTTAAATATTAGAAGCAAGTACTTTATGTTGCCAAAGACAGCCATGTAGTACACATGAAACTTTTTCATCCTGAAACATAAAAAACCCCACCCACCTGATGCAGTAATTGAAGAAAGAGCCTCTCTTTATGTACATAAAATCATGATTCATCAAAAAATAACAGGTGAGAACAATGTAAGAAATATAGCTGGGAAATATCGTTAGTAGTATGAACACTCTATTTGGCCCAGCCTGAACTGGAAAAAGATCTATTACACTCATTAAAGATGACTGCCAATAATTTTTCAACAAGTTGATGAAAGAATTAAAGCTAGTAAAATTAGTTGAGTAATTAGTAAAATTAGGTAAGTCTGGATGTCCTAATCCTAAGTAATAATGCACTGGAAAGTAATTATGTAAAGACAAGTAAAAAAATTTCTTCAATTCACTTTCTTATATTTATCATTATATCTAAACCAATGCCTTGTGCCTCAATTGCTGTGCATACTATATATTTCTATTACAAGTTTGTCTGTACAGAGTTCTTATTCAGCTCTGAAAATGTAGTTTTCTTGCCACTTTTTTTTAATTCAAGGATAAATATATTTGTTGTGATCTGTCCAAGAAAAGTCCTATTTCTTCCAGAGCTAGTATACCAACGTCTCAACAGAAAAATACAAGCCTTCTTTACCTTACGAGCCATTTTTTATTTATTAATTTGAGTTTGTGCTTTTACCATTTGTAGTACCATTTGTATGGTCGTGATATCTCACAGTTTTCTATATTAGTAGGCAGGTCCCTTTGGCACCACAATCCACTATTTTCTTTCAGAAGACAAGTAGTAGTATGAAGCAATATAATCTTTTTTTTTTTCAATAAACAAAAAAATTGGCAATGTAACCAAACGGCTGTATGTGAAACCTGCTGTGTAAGCAGACAGCAGAAGCAGCTTTTGTAGATCCCATAAAATCCTTTCAGATGCCTTATTTACAATAACATTATAAGCAACAGTGTTGCAGATGTGGTGGTTTCAGCATATAAGAGATAGGAGGATAGGGATTCATGTCACTGTAAGGTACCTAATGTAAACATTTAAGTCTTTAGCCTTCCTTCTTTAAAGTTAAAGGTGAAAAAGGCCTCCAGAAGTAATTCCCCCCACCTGCCCTAAATGTCTCCTTTTGGATGAGGTAAATTCCCCTTTGGAGTTGTTTACTTTTACAAATGCAACTTACAGAAGGTAATGCAGATACTGTAACCTAACCATAAAATTCTTATCAGAGAAGAAAGGATTCTCAATCAATGCTAACTGGGAGAAGCCATATATCTTCCAGTAAAATTAGAAAAAGCAGATGTCTAACCCTGTAAAGGGCCTGGAAGTGTACCTATGAAGGAAGAATTAGAAACCTTTTAGGTTTAGGCCAGAGTAGATCGGGCTGTGGGAATAAAAGAAGACCTCAGAGA
>JAWWES010000001.1:59271352-59308375 GCA_035583135.1 Lophotriccus pileatus
TTGTTAAGTAAATGAATATTCATTAAGGTTTGAACTGAAAGAAACTGTATAAAAAATGTGTGTAATGTTCAATAAATCGAAGCTTCTCCATTCATCATATTGATGTGATGAGACTTCCATTTGGGACCGCACGAGACATAAACTATATACCTACACGTTTTTCTGCTCCGTAAACTGGCCTGAAAAGAGGTCTCTCCTTATAGACGTTGTGCTTTTACAGACCTTTATGTTATTCAGCTTCAGAACACTTTCAGTTTCCACTGAATCTCCAGGTTCCTCCTTGTGTTGGCCAGGTATCATGGTTAGGGCCTTGAACCCTGTACACTATGCAGGTTATGGTTAGTGTCAGAATTTTCATACTAAACTTAAAGCCTTCTTTCTTTGCAGCACTTTGCTTCCTTTCAGATGGGTTGTTTTGCAATGAAGAGTATTTTGATGATTTTATATCTTATATTTGCATGTCTTTCCTGCTCAAGGAGATAATTCCAGTACAGCTTAGGCATATTTTACTGAAGGATCCAAGAGCATTTATACTGGATCAGTCCAGATTTAATATTCTTCAGTGACTTTTTTCTTTTTCTGACTCAACAGAACCAACAACTTCATCATATGTTTACTTAAAATGCAAATAGGGCGGACAGGAAGAGAGAATTGAAAACAATTTGCCAGTCCCTTGGGGATGTGTAATTATTACTGCTCTGCAGCAGCCCCTCCTGGAAAAGGACATGTGTCAGTCCCACACTCTGCCTGCCAAACCTGCTGCTTCATAACTGGTTAGTTGTGTTCCAGCACAGTCAGCAATGACATCCAGGTACACCAAAACCTGGAACCAGTTCTCTTGCCATCTGCATTGGGTGGCAACAGCTCACTCTTATCACAATGAGGACTGAATGCCAGAAGAATAACTAATGCCTATGATCCTTGTCTGACATATTCATAGCCTCAAACAGTAAGGAAACTGAAAAATATTAGTGTAAGAGAAGCAAAGCCACACAGTGTAAGATAAAGCACTCGAGAAAAGCTTTACTTAAAGTACATGTCATGACTTAGCATCCAAGGAACATTTTTCACCAAGTGAAAGCATGATAAATTATGCTAGTACTGTTTTCTCTTCCATGTGGTTGCTGACAGATGTTTGGAAAAGAAAATCTTCCTTTCTGCTTGACCTTAAAAGCTGTATATTGTTTATTTATAATGCTAAACAGTAAAACAGTGCAACAAAAAAGGGAGTTCTTTTGTGATAGAAGCAAAACATTTTTGCTTTGTTTCTCAAATTACATAGAATAATATTAGAAGTTGTCCTAATAATATTAGTAACAATAACAACAAAAATTGCAATAATAATAATGCCAGTTACTACTTGAAATGCATAACTAGAGTGGGGAAAAAAAGCCATTGATTCCAATTTGTTTTGCCACACATCTGCAATGGAAAGAGGATTCTGCAGGCAGGTTTTGGTAAAAACATATCTATTTTCTCGTATTTATCACCACATTTAATCCATTCTTCCCAAACATCTCTGTAAAAATGTGTATATTTGTAATAGGGGTAATATTCTCTCAGGGTTAGGCTGAGTGAAAAACAGTAGTAATAATTTACATGAAAGTGATTCATGTAATGGGGAAAGCTGAAGGAGGTGGGCGTGGGGAAGAGAAGGGATGGAACGAAGGATGGAACAAACATGAAACATAACACAGGAAGCAAACTGATCTAAAGACATGGAATGACTGGTTATTTTTGCGCTAGGGAAACTTTCTTAAAGAGGAAGAGTGATTAAGTTTTAAACAATGACAGACACCAAAATACAAGTAGCCTCAACAGGAAGAGCACCCTGCAATAAAAGACAAGTGCCTCCGGGTTACATCCATACAGAGTTTCATGTCTTGGAGTTGTTGGAAAAGCAAACAGTATTTTTCTGTAACTTCTCAAGTTTAAGTGGACAACCAGATTTTTCTACATTTTAGGAGAAAATCAGAGAGGTGTCAGTTTTTTCATATTTCTCTGATACGTAGTACACAGGCAATACAGGCTTGGACAATAACTACACTGAGTAACAGACGTAAAAAAACAGTAGTAAGCTCAGGAAAAGCAGGACTACAGAACATGTGGATTTTGTCAAAATACAAATAATTTCCAGTGGAAAATATTTTCCTTTTTCCTTTCTAATTTTTTAAAATCTAAATTTCAAAGAAAAAATTGCTTCATTAGGTTACCAATAGTCACATCCTTATTTGAAGGGAATTACTTCTTGAATTTAAACAGTCTGGAAAGTAATTCCATCCAAAGGCTCCTTAAATAGTCTAATTCCATTACAACCAAACAGGGCAGAATAATTGCATCAAAATATTTTTACTCCATTTATCTTGTAGCAAATATTTGATATGGAGTTCAGTAAGTATCACACTGAGAAGTTATACTGTTAACAGGGTGTCTGTTCCTGAATGTAAGTACTGGCTAGTAAATTTTGGGAAATTATTACCTAAATGTTAGATAAAAAATAAGAGGAAGAAACATAAATGGAGGAGGAATGAGTGGGCAAGCAGCTCTGAAGTGGACACTGAGTCTGTAAATATGACAGGTAGAGTTTACATCTGATGTCATAAAATGTTGCAGTTATTAAGGAATTTTTTGTGATTATCTTCCCAAAGTCAAAAATCCAGTGAGAAATTAAAGTTTACTTTTTTTTTCCTTCCTTGTAACAGCAGTATTCAATAGATAGGGATAGGTAACCAGCCTATATAAACAAAATCTGTGAACTTGGGTGTTTGATGCATATCCATATTTTTAATTAAAGGGCATATAATTTGTTATGATACTTTGAATAGAAATCAAAAGACTAGGATAGAAAGATAATTTGGTTAAAAATGTAAATGGGAACTTAGCATGGAAAGGCACATCTGGGTGAAACAGGGAACTTTGCTTTGTGCAGTCCTCTTTTAAAAAGAAGTAGGCTGCAAATAAGGCAGTGTAAATCCTTCCTCCCTGTGTTTGCCCTCCAGCTGCCAGCGGCTTACTGCACTGCTACCCGAGAAATATCACTGCCACAGAGCAGCGCTGGAAAAGTCACTAATGTATTACCATGACCAGCCAGCAGAGCTCTCTAGAATTTTTTCATTGTTAATGAATTAGTAATACTTGGAAATGTTTATACGGCTTTTCACAAAAAAAAAAAAATGTTTCATTATACCAGTGGGTACTTGTACCTTTGACAGACTTCTTGGCAACTGTTATTAGGGCTATGTCTTTGAAAAAAATATTTTAAGGGGGCAGCGTATTAAATTTGGTAAATAATAAAGCCGTCTGCAAATGCAGAGCGCTGCAGCTGATTTAGTTGTTGGCCTAGAAACTGGTGTTAGGACCATTAAACAGGTCCAGAGTTTAAGTTCCACAGTAAATTATACACAGAAGAAACAGACACAGCATCTTGCCTTGAGTTTCCTTCCATTAAACCCTGGACTGGCTGTGTTGAAGATCCAGAGACTCTGACACTATACACTGTTGTTTGGCTACACTTTAAACAGTGATACACTACTTTCAACAGCTTTGGTCAGTCCAGGCAACTGGAAGTTACCACACTTTTCCTGAAGCCAGTGGTAATGATAAAAAGGAATAAACTTGACTAAGAGCAAAGCTGGTGAAATGCCAGTGAGGGGCCCCGAGCCAATGCCCTATTATAGGTCTTCCTTTCTTACATCACTTAAAATGCTATCTAAATCAGCCTTGTGTGGTCCTTATCATCTTGATCTCTGCAAATGCTCTAGCTGCTGTTCCTTAACACCAGGTGCAACTTTACAAATAAACCACACTGCCTGCTCAGTTTGCAAAATACTAAAACACATGGTAATTACTGGAGAGAGTAAGATAGCAATGCAAACTTTAACTGAAGACAAAGGAAACATTGCTCCTCTATTTTTTCTGCAGTGTTGAAGGTCAGTATGCCATAACCAGAATTTCATTAACAAAGTTACATCCTCTCTTTTGATGAATGCCTAGCTAGATACACATCAGGTAGCAGCCTCGAACAAAAAAATGCTAATTCAACTGAAGTGCAATATGGATTGTTTTGATTCAGAGTTCTTAATCAACTGCTTTCTCCCTCTGCTCTGACTTACTGTGCCTTGTGCTGAAGTGCAGTGTGATTAGAAACTGTCTAAAACTGTGGGCTTTTGTGAGCAATGGAAGCAAAAAAGTCACTCAGAAAGGTTTTGTTTGCATTGACTCAGCAGCTTTCTTGGAGCTCAGTTTTCTAATATCTAGCAAGCAAATTTTTTTCATAGTAGCTGATACAGGACTCAAGATTTTTACATTCAGCACTGGGCAGGCTGTCCTTTCATATTTAGGTTAATAACTGAAATACTAATCTTCCATATTTTGAATAAATAAATTAAAATCTGGCTACAAGCTGAAAAATGTAAATCACTGTGTATGAACTGTCACCAGGGGGAACTATTAATTCATGCAGCAACTTTCAAGGTTGGAGTGATTTGGACTGGCACACTATAGAAGTACACAAATGTTTAGAAAACAGAGGACTGGCAGCTGTGTAATGACTAATCAAAGGTTAAAAGCATAGAGACATGTGACACAACTTGAACTAACATAGCAAGTAAAAACAGGCAAAGAGTACCTTCTGAAATATTTTATAGATTTTGTATGAAAAAAACATTTACAGTATATGACCCTAATGTATTTAAAAGATTACTTTTGTTGAAAGGAAATAAAATGTGATTCAGTAAAGACAAGTCCACTGTAGGATGGCATAAACAAATGAACCCATCAGTGATCCGTTATAGATTCCCACCAAAAATCCCCCAGTACAAAACAACAGTATTTTAATGTTTCTTTGGCATTATTCCTACCGGTCTTGGCAGAAGGTTCTGCTACTGGTCATGCAGAAAGTAAAAAAAAAAAAAAAAAAAAGAGGAAACATTCCCCAGAAACATTTTTGTCAAAGCTTCTCAGAGTAATTGGTTTTGTTAAAAAAAAAAAAAAAAAAGGAATTGTTAGCTCTTTAGCAGGGACATTTGAAAGGAGAACATGACAATGGTTTGAAAGCAGAGATCTCAACTGAGTAATATGCTACTGAGACAGTAGTAGTTTGACAAATTCCACCAAACTTCTCTCTTCCATCCTCTCTCATTTGCTCTCTAGTCCATTCAAATCTCAATGAATCCTACCCACCTGTAGTTGACAAGACTATTGAGATTAGTCAGAAGCAGCAAACAAACAATAATAATAAGAGGAAAGGAAATATATTTACAGTGTCAGTCAGTACGGAAAATAATAGCATGTTAGCAAGAATACTACTATATGAAAAATATTGACTTTGTTGTAAATGAAAAACTAAATGCAATTTCACAACTGCACACTGTCACGAAGACTAATATTATATTGAATAGTGATAAAAAACATACGTGTAAAACAAGCAAGGTAATTGTTTTTCATAGAATTATAGAAACATAGAATGGCTTGGTTTGGAAGGGACCTCAAAGATCATCTAGTTCCAGCTCCCCAGCCAAGTGCAGGAACACCTTCAACTAGACCACGTTGCTCACAGCCCCATCCAACCTGGCCTTGAACACTTCTAGGGATAGGGCATCCACAACTTCTCTGGGCAACCTGTTCCAGTGTCTCACCACCCTCACAATAAAGAATTTTTTCCTAAAGTCTAATCAAAACCTACTCTCAGTTTGAAGACATTCCCCCTTGTTCTGTCACTACACATCCTCGTAAGTCCCTCTCCATCTCTCTTATGGGTCACCACAAAGCCGCCTCTTTTCTAGGCTGAACGATCCCAATTCTCATAGAGAATAAGCCTTTCCACATAGGAGAGATGCTCCATCCCTTTGATGGTTAAGATCTTTCCTGTGCTGGGGACTCCCGAGCTGGATGCAGTACTCCAGGTGGGGTCTCATGAGAGTGGAGTAGAGGGACAGAATCACCTCCTTCAACCTGCTGGTCACGCTCCTTTTGATGCAGACCAGGATATGATTGGCTTTCTGGGCTGCAAGTGCACACTGCCGGGTCATGTCCAGCCTCTTGTCTACTAGCACCCCCCAGTTCTTCTCAGCAGAACTGCTCTCAATCTGTTCATCCCCCAGCCTGTATTGGTGTTGGGGGTTACCCCAACCCAGGTGCAGCACCTTGCATTTGGCCTTGCTGAATCTCATGATAGTCCCATAGGCCTACTTCTGGAGCTTGTCCAGGTCCCTCTGGATGGCATCCCATCCTTCAGGTGTGTCAACCCCGCCACTCAGCTTGATATCATCTGCAAATTTGCACTCAGTCTCTTTGTCTGTGACATTAATGAAGACATTAAATAACCCAGCTCCCCATATGGATCCCTGAGGGACACCACTGCTCACTGATGTTCACTGGGACTCTGAGTCATTGACTGCTACTCCCTAGTCTGTGATGAGACTCTTTTTAACCAATCTGGATAACCACTTTCTTATCCATCATACAGTTCACCCATCGAATGCATCTCTCTCTGCAGTTTAGAGAAGGATGTTCTGAGGGACCATGTCAAAGGCCTTACAGAAGCCCAGAATAAATGAAATCAGTAACCCTTCCCTTGTCCACTGATGTACTCACTACATTGTGGAAGGCCACAGGACCTGCCCTTGGTGAAGGTCTCAAATCACCTCCCTGTGTGATGTGCTTTAGCATATCTTCTAGGAGGATCTGTTCCATGATCTTCCCAGGCACAGAGATAAGGCTGACAGGTCAGTAGTTCCTGGAGGCATTATTTCTATATCTTTTAAACATGGGACAATGTTTCTCTTTTTCCAGTCACCTGCAACTTAACCTGACTGCCATGACTTTTCAAATACCGTGGAGAGTGGCTTGGCAACTACATCAGCCAATTCCCTCAGGACTCTTGGATGCATTTCATCACGTCCTGTAGATTTATGTACATTCAGGTTCTTCAGGTGGTTGTGAACCTGATCTTTACTTGAAGTGGGAAGGACTTTGCTGTCCCAGTCCCCATCCTGCTGTCTATCTGCTGGAAAGGTGGGAAGAGACATTACCATTGAAGATTGAGGCAGAAAAAGTTTTTGAGTACCTCAGTCTTCTTCACTTCTGTTGTTACCAGTTTACCAGCAATGTTTATCAGGGGAGTACCCATTCTTTGACCTTCCTTTTCTGGCCGATATACCTGTAAAAGCCCTTCTTGTTATTCGTTGTGTCCCTTGTCAGGTTCAGTTGCAGCTTCACCTGGGTCTTCCTCAGCCTATCCCTACACAACTAAACTTCATCTCTATACTCTTTCCAGGTTACCTGTCCTTGTTTCCACTGCCTGTGCATTTGCTTCTTTTCCTTTAGTTTGATCTGCAGTTCCCTACCAAGCCATGCCAGTCTCTTGCCTTCCTTACCTGATTTATTGTTCCTGGGATTGCTGGGGATTGCAGTTTTCTTGACAGTGATTAGGCCTCTGTCAGGTTACTGCATTTAGTTTTGGGTACGACTTTTACAAAAAGGCAGACAAATTGGAAAGATTTCAGAGGAGAGCACCATAAATGATAAAAGGTTTGGGAAATAAGATCTACGGGAAAAGGTTAAGTGAACTTGGCATGTTCAGACTAAAGAAAAGAACACTGAAGTGAGGCATGACATGTCTACAAATACGACGAGTTGCTATAAAGAGGATAGGGACAAATTATTCTCATTAGTCAGTGAGGACAGAACAAGAGCTAATGGGCTTATGCTGCAGCAGAGAACAACTAGGTTAAGTGTAAATGAAAAACTTTAACTAATAGAACAGTTAGAAATACAACATGATGCCAAAGCAGCCTGAAAAACTCGCTTTGATGTTCAGGTTTTAGCTTATCCTTGCTTTATATCGGTAGAGGAGGATCACACAGTGGTTAGGGCTCTAGCCAGCTTCTTTCTGCACTGCAGATTTCTTATGTGACCTTGGGCAAGCTGGTTAGCAGTGCATTTCAGGTCCCTAGCTATAAAACAGTGAGAAAAGCAATTCCCTAGCTCTCAGAGATGCTGTAAGGATAAATAGTTAAGGATTCTCCGACACACTGTGAGCCATCTAAGCAACTATACAAATTAAACATTCAAACCTGCCACAGTGCAAACATACCTGTAGGTCCCTTCCCATCCAGAAGGCTTCCGTGAGTGCTGCAATGGGCTTTAGCTAGCACATGCAGACTAGGATGTATTAGGATGATCCTAATACATAATAATCCTAAACTGTACCTGAGAAAAGAAAAAGCACAGTGTTAACAATAAATCAGTGGCTGGTATGACAGCTCACTAGCAGCTCAGCCTAACTACCTCCTGAAATCAGTGGACTCCGCTGTCACAGTGGAAGAAGGATCAATACTGAGTAGCAGTCATGAAGTATGGAGAGTTATCAGGGTTACCAGTTACCAGGGTTCTGTCCTAGCTGTCTGCACAAGTTCTACCACAGTGATGTTGCTGAGATCAACTCTGGAAAGCAGATTAAAATCAAGTTAGAAAGGCAGAGAATATTAAAAGTAAAAAAAAAAAAAAATTAAATAAACAGATTTTTTCTTTGTTTTTGGTTATACATTGAGTCAAAAGTTTATTCCTATTTGCTTAATTTCATTAAGGCAGTTTTGATTGCTAGAAGGGAGTTGCATTTCCTATCTAAAAGTAATTATCAATAATAAATGCTATTCAAACAATCCATGAAAAGATTTGAAGTTTTGTGATACCAAAAGGAGGTGAGATTGTGAAAACAAAAATACTGTAAATAAATGTAATCAGTTTAAATTTGTGATTTATTTACTGTATTTTACCCAGCATGGACTCTGCAAAGAGTTTAATTACATTGTTGTTGTTGTTGTTGTTGTATTCCCGTGCAACAATTGTGCATTTTTAGCTTACTTGTTTGGCTTTACAGATAGATGGAATACACATCTCCCTGGCTGTCAGTACAGTGAGACTCACAATAACAAAATGCTGTATTTTCCAAGCTGTTTTGTCCTATAGCCCAACTATTCCTGCTCCCGTTAGCTCAGCTGAGAGATCAGACTGGGGTTACCTGTAATACATGCAGGTACAAGAATTACTTTTCCAAACACGTCTCACAAATCCAGGCTTTGCTACTGTAGTAGAAACATTCACTTTGAAGAGTTTGTACTTAAACCATGCACTATAAAAAAAACTAAGCATCCTCTAACTCCTCCATTGCAATAGAAAGCCCTGAATAAACATGTAAATAAAAGAAACTGATTTGTTATTAGTGTGTAGAAGGCAACAAAATAAGTAAAAAACACTGCAACCTAAAACATTTATGTAAAAATAAACTGAAACCATGTCAGATTTCAAGAGCTGAAACATGAAATGGAACACATTTCAAGAAAAGAATAAATGTGTATCCCCATGGGGCAAGTGGTTTCACTGACTAGCAGCTATTTAGAAAAAAAGTGATGTAAATGACGGAATAACTGGAAAGTAAGTCATGAGCCCAGCTGGAGCAAACAAAAAGCATGACACAAGTTCTCAGAAGACCTTGACAAGCTACATTAACCCAAATGCTATAGGCATTTCATCTAGGAGGTTAAATGTTTACTCCATGAGTTATGTGGTCTATGCTTATTCATATGCATCTCTACACTCACTACAAAAGCCTTTCAAGTAGAATTGTGTGAACTGTGGATGGTTTTTCTTTTTTATTCACTTGAGAAACCTACAACAAAAAATCAGCTTAATATTTGGCTTTATTTTCAAGTTATTTCAGCAATCTTCTAATCCTCTGGGGGAAAATGTAAAGCAGAATGTGAAATGAAAAAGTTTGTTTGAAATAAAGAGCTATAACGGTGTTTTTTTCAAAAAAATGAAAAGTAGAAACAAGAAACAGACTGGTAGGGAAGAAAAAAATCTCCAAAGGGAAAATAGAGATGCAAGTCTAACTTTGAACTTAGACACTTCCCACAATGTAATCAAGTGACTTACCAGCCAACCACACATGTATACCAGAGAAACAAGTGAGAATGAGACTGTGGGAAGTGTGGTAACAGTTCTGCACTCATAGTATTTTCTTTCATCTCGTAATACATATATTTGTGCAGTTGATATGTTAACCACTTGTATTTTTTTCATGTTGCAGACAACAGTTTGCCCAATAGTTTGTAGACAGTGTTTTGCTAATAAATAAATAAAAGAAAAAATTAAAAGACAAACCAAAACCAAAAATCCAAAGTAATTAAACAGTTTAATAACAGAGAAGCAGCTCTTGTACACACACTGCACAGAAGGTGATCTGTGAGTGTTTTCACACATGTAGTCCACAGTGACTCAGTTTTAGTCAAATTATTTTCTGGATTTCGATCAAAAAGGAAGTAATTGAATCCTTACTTTTCTTTTTGAAATGTTCTTTAGAGATTATTTATCGTAGCTCCTATGGAATAAAACAGATATTCTACTTCAGACTTAAGGAACACTGGATGTCATTATAAAACATAGGAGGTTTCAAAGTATTTCCTGGCATTGTTTAATATTGAATCATATTGCAATACATAGAATCATATAGTTGTTTAGGTTGGAAGATCATCAAGTTCAACCATAAACTTAATGCTGTCAAGTCCACCACTAAACCATGTCTCTAAGTGACTCATCTACACAGCTTTTAAATACCTCTAGGGATCATGATGCAGCCAGTTCTCTGGGCAGCCTGTTCTAGTTGACATCCCTTTCAGTGAAGAAATTTTTCCTAACATCCAATCTAAATCTCCCCTGGAGTAACTTGAGGCCATTTCCTTTTATCCTATTGCTTATTACCTGGGAGAAGAGTCTGGCTATCACCTCCTTTCAGGTAGTTGTAGAGAGTGATAAGGTATCCCCTCAGCCTCCTTTTCTCCAAGCTAAACAGCCCTAACTCCCTCATCTGCTAGTCATAGGACTTACTCACTAGACCCTCCACCAGATCCATTGCTCTTCTCTGGACTTGCTCCAGCACCTCAATGTCTTTCATGTAATAAAGGACCCAAAACTGGGCCCAAAACTATTCAAGGTGTGGCCTCACCAGTGCCGAGTACAGGGAGAAAATTGGTCCCTTAATCCTGCTGGCCACACTATTTCTGATACAAGCCAGGATGCCTTTGGCATTCTTGGCCTCCTGGGAGTACTGCTGGCTCATATTCAGCTGGTATGTTAGGCTAAATCCATAATTAAATATTTCAATAAGTTTCATGTATTTATTTGTATTTGCTTTCCTTCAAGCTTTATGACTTGAATGATACCTGTAACAGAGGGGAAACATATTTGTCTTTCTTCACTGTCACTGATGACACAGATAAGTAAAATGGAGGTAGGTGTTTCTATTTTGTTTCTTACTAATGGGGCTTTTCAAGTTTTTCAATAATGAAGAGTTTGACATTCAAAATGTTTGCATCTATTACCCTCAGCAGGGTGTACCATGAAGAAGAATCCCAAAGTTCTGGGCTGATGAGAAATACAGGGGTAATCCAACAAAGTCAATAATAGTGAAGGAAAAAAATATGAAGAAATGTAATCCCTCATGTTTAGCGCAGCAAAACACATGTGGAGGGTCCCTTTGACCTACAAATAATGTATTGCCACCAGCGCAGCTAGGGAGTGGTTAGAAAGTGGAATGACAGTAGAGCCCATAGGCCTCTCAAGAGCTAAAATGAGAGAATAAAGAGGCAAAAAATCAGTATTTGCTGTTAACTGCTGTTCTTATCTGTTTGCTTAGGCCAACGCCAACTATTCTACTCCCCTACATACTATTAGATTATTTGACTTGATCAATTAATATGATTTTACACTGCTTTGGGGAAGGGAAAATCAGTTAGAGGAACATATTGATGGTTCAGATATATTTGATTCAATCTTCTCTATCTACAACAAATGCATAAGGCACAGTTTCCTTTAGCTTAATGAGAATCAGACAATGCAGTTTCCTTGCTAACTGCTTTAAGCTCTTGGTAGGTAACATTTAGCTTCAAAAATAAGCCTTTCTACTTTGTGTTACCAGCTGCTGAAACCATGCGCGTTCCTTCCTTGCTGGCATGTTTCTTTCCCCTTTTCTCTGAGCTTTTGCTTCCCTGTCACAAGCTTTCAGACCCCTAAAACACAAAAGCCAAGAAAATCATTCCACACTGGTATGTATTTCAAGTGTCCTGCTGGCGAGTGCTCGTTTCAGTTGTCTGGTTCCACTGGGGCATTTTAAAGGTTCACACCTTTATGCCCAAATGAAACAATGCTATTTACATTCCCTAATGAAAATAGAAGGCATAACCACAACATCGAACATATCATGAAAAATTACTGTGCATTAAGAATCCTGATGGAAATAACACAGCCCCAAGCTAAGCTACAAGAAGAGGGCTGTTTCGAAACAGTGTCTTAAATAGTAGATCAGAAGATCACTTTTGTTGGGACTGGAAAAGAAACCTGGCATATGAAGACATGGAAAGGTACTGTCAGAAATAACATTGTTTAGACCTCCAACCTTCTAGCTATAGCATTGGCTTAAGAAGGTAAGAAAATCTGTTTAAAATGTTGACTTATAACACTTTTTCTCTGAAAAAAAAAAAAAGAACAAGGACAAATGACTTAAAAATAAAAAGAAATTATAGCTCAACTTTACTGTCCCTAGTTGCTCCAATCTCACTTGAGTTTTAATATAAAAATGGTTATTTTTTTCCAAGTGGAGATCCAAAGCCAAAAAGAAAAAATTCTCACCAAAATTTGTTTAGTTCAAATGCATTTGTTTTCTCAAAAACTGAATAAAAGTTATGTACTGAGCTGTATTTGTTCTCTTCCTTCATCACTAGACAATACTGATATCCCTCCCTGCACCTACACAAAAAGGAGATGCAGCAGCTCCTGTAAAAAGACTAACCCCTAGAAAGCCAAGAGAGACTTGACAAGAGCAGCCTTCCCCATGTCAGAGATTGAGGTTTCATCAGCAACATTCATGGAAATAATACTACATAGGAGAGTAGATAACAAAATGGGTTTCATGTCACTTCTCTTTAGATGCCTATACTACTTTTAGACTTCTGCTATTAGACACAGACCTTTTTTCTTATTCACCCTTTTCACCTTTTACAGTCAATAGAGAGGAACAGGAATTTTTAAGGTGTTTCTTCTGACCTGTTTTAAATATTTACATTAGGATGAGATAAACTGTACTCCAGTAGTGTCTTACTTTCTCTAGGGTGAGTCATAGGAGTTCAGACATGGACATCTACGTTGTACACTTTCACTGTAGATATCTGTATTTTGTCATATCAATCTCAGCCAAAAAGAAAACAAGACCAAGGGAGAAAAAGAGATAGAAAGACTAAGGAGATGTAATAATACTAGAGTCCCCAGTATGTAATGTAACCTAAAATTTAAAAGCTAAGAAATAACAAATTTAAAGTTTAAAAAGTTAAAAAGTCAAGCAGCATCTGAAAAAGAACTCAAATATTTTAGTTCATCTACATGAAATGGGTCAGAAGAAGCATGTAGTCTTTTCCACTTAATTTGAGACTGAAAGGTCACCCAGCTCATCACCCCATCTGCGATACATCTGTTAGTGTCCTCATAGGTTTCAAAATATATGAACTCAAGGAATGTTACTCTTTTCCTAATGAAAAAAAAAATGAAGCTATTTTCTAAAAGAATCTTCAATTTATTCTTTATTTCTGAAATTACTGTGAATATTCTTTTTCCTGTTTTGGTTCCATTTCCTTCGAACACCTTCCAAACAACTCTGTTTGTTTTCAAACATGTTAAACTACTTACAAGTATTAATTCTGGAGGAAAGAAAATGGGTTAAACTTAACTGCACTGCTGCTATAGCTGGACTCAAAGCCATCAACTCAGCAAGGGGGTAAAAGTGCAATTAACAGATTTATAGATGAAATCATATAATGACAATAAATTACAATTACTACAGGGGATTTTTTAATTTTCAAATTGCCATATCATACAAACTCAACAATTTGAAACATTTCCCTGTTTTTCAGAATGGAAAGCAATTCAAACAATGGAGACTGCAAAATAATATCAAATAAAGAACAAAGAATAAATAAATAAAGATTGTTAAGAAAAGAAACAATGCAGAAAATTTTCACTCTGTCAGTAGAGAAGACTACTTTTTTCATGCAATTACAGAAAAAGGAACATATCAAAGCTTATCTTTTCCAGATTTATTCAATTTACACTTTTTCTCATTTTACAAACAAAAAGAAGTGTGTAGTATTTTGTAAAAGATCACTTTTTAAAAGATCACAGTTTTTGAGCACTATTTTTTAAGTTTGTAAAGTTTTTTAACAGCAACAGAGTTTGATAGCAAGAGTATTAATGGGAAGAAGAACTGAATATGACAGGGGAGTTTGTAGAGTATTTTGTCTCTTTTAGACTTGATATATTTCAGTACTTCAACTATTCCTAAATACTTTTTTTCTCTAAACATTTTAGTATTCAGTTATGCAATATTGCACTTCAGGTAATCTTATTTGTAAATGAATCTGTAGGGTTGATGCTAATATGTAGTTTAATTTGTTAGGTGCAATCTTGGAAAGTCATAAACTCACTTTGCATCTTTACCTACTCATATATTAAAGAAGTGTAATTTATAATAAACATCTGCTTTACAATACCGATGTGACAGAAGGCATTAGACAAGGAAAATTGACAGTAGGTGTGAAACACCAAACACAAATATGCACATATATAAGTGAGCCTTTAAAATATAGCTGACTGATTTTCTTATGCCAGTCCAAGGATTATTAATATACTTGTCAATGTCAAATTTAATAAAGCTGTTTCGTTAATTGTAACTATGGTGTCTTGTACTAACACCTGTCAAGGTGTTTCTGGTGCAGAAAATCTTTGTCATGAATGAGCTAGATAACATAAATTATAAGTGAACTAGCCTTCTACCTCGGGAGATCCAAATTCAAATACTGCTTTTAGTCTCAAATGAGTTGTTTGTCACACCCCACTGAACCTCCAAATATGGCACAGTTCTGCATGGCTGGAAATCCGGACTCAGGAGACGTGAAGGATTAGAATATCAGGCTGTATCACTAATCAAGATTATGGTGTACTTGCAGAGACAAGTAGGAAAGTGTATATGTGTGTATAGCAAATGCCAGCTCCTTCCCTCAGAAGCCAGCACCATTCATGTCTTAAATTCCATAAGCAGGATGTTTGTCAGCAAATTTTGGACAGAAAAATAGATGCTGTTACTAATTACAGCTTTTGCAAACCAACCTTATAAAACTGGCAATGATATTCTCCCATCAGAAGCAATGGTACCCATGTGTATGCCAGTCAGTGCTACTTAGCTCTGAAAATGCTGAATATTATTTTTGAAGCCTGAAACCAAAGATCTAGGAAGACTGCAGTCTTATAATTTTCAGTTTTCTACAGAACAACTCTCAAATAAAATTATAAGGAATCATCTCATCACGAAAAACAAAGTGTTTTGTTTAAAATTCCCAATGGCAAGTCAGTAAAAAGTATTTTTAGCCCAATAACATTATATACTAATATCTCTTTGCAGAAATTATACCCATTTAAAATTAATCCATCCAATTTTTACTGGAGGTAAGACACCGTACAAAAAGACTGTCACGGTGCTAGATCTGTCCAAAATCACAAATCATGTTCATCTGTGCAAACATACAAAGCCAGCTAAAGGCAGCTCCTGACATGTTCTTGCACACAATATACAGCAACCATGGGAGGATAACACCACCTTTACTCAGGAGGCAGAAGAAAGAAGAGGATGCTGGCAGCATGCTAGACCACACAAACTTTAGTAGAGGCTATCGTGAAGCCACATTTCAACAACTGAGAGTATCTCATCATTGTATGTTCTCTTTTTTACACATCTAACTAGACCTAAGCAATACATCATTAAGTCTCTAGGCTGAACGCAGAGATGCAAATCTCCAACTTAGGAGTAAAATGCTTATATTTTTAGAATAAATCACAGAAAACCCTTATTAGCATAGGGCCAAGTTGTCAATTTGCAAAGCCCTAGGTTATTAGCTTTCATCCCAAACACAGACTTGTTGTACCTCAAAGAAAGCAAGAAGGGAACAACATACTCTCAGCAACATCCTTACTTACAGCCTTGCCTATCTGCTTCTCTGGAGTTGCATCTCTCTCACACAGATGCACACAGCTTCAAAAACAATAACTAGCAAAATGGTTGCATCCATATGAGCACATGCACATGCTCTCAGTTCTTTGGATAGTGACAGGTGGTTGGATTTGGGGTGGAGGGTGCTGTTGTTTCAACTATCTGGTTCCATAAAGTATCGTAACTATCAGTCATAATTGTCTTAAATTATCTGAAAGAAAATTTTGTCCAGTGAATAAAAGATGCAGATTTAAAAGTATACTTTAAAACAATTCATTAAGAACTCCAACATTACTGCAGTACTGCATTTATTAGAGGTATGAGAGACTGAAACAATTTTAGGAGTTTCACATTCTCTTTCAAAGAACAAAGAAAATCTCAAAAATAATAAAGACCAATCAAGAATGAATCCAACTCATTGTTCTAAGATCACAGAGTTACTAGAGTGAGTGCACTCCATGGTCACTGAAGTGAAAAAGAACTCACAAGTTTTTTACTGAAATATAGGTGAAGAAATTAAGTGAGTCTTTTAGAAAAGTAAAAAGAAAAACATTAAGAGTATTTAGACAATCCAAATATTATTTTGTATTGTATATATAAAAAGATTTCTGGCATATGTTTTTAAGCAAAAAGCCTACCTTAGTCCATTTACTTGTCTTTTGATTCTGATGGCACAGAAAGTTCTAAGAGTGAGAAAGCTAATGTTTTGATCTGGAAAAAAAAGACACAAGAATATAACCCATATCTCTGGAAAGCCATGGAGAAAAACAGAGCAACTGTTTCAAATTAAACAACCAAGCATGCAGATTCCTGGGGCTAATGAACCTGGAAAACATGGCAAGACAGAAAAGGTTATGAGTATGCTTTTGATGTGGTTAAGGCTGATCGTCATGCCAGCACAAAATGACAGAGAAGACATACAAGGAGTCCTCAAAACAGTAAAGCATGAAAGAACATTTATAATGAGAGCAGGAGTGTCTCTGTGAAAGAAAACCAAAGACAGATATTTGCAAATCTTCATAAACACTTTCAAAGACTTTAAGAAAAGAGTACCTAGTCCAAAGAGGCCTTGGCAATGAAAAGGAAATTGTCTCCAGATTCACACCGAGTCCAGTAAGAGCAGTCAGGTCCCCATCAGATAATGAGTCATAACTTTTAATGAAACCTGCATGTCAGTACAGTGGAACACAGAAGGAGACTCTGTGTAGTCTCAGTAACAGGATATGGCACGTCTCATGTCTTTAATTGCAAGAAACCAGCACTATTTGAAAATAAGTTGTTTGTTTTAACATATGTTGTTAAAACTTAGGCATGTGAAACTCCAGCAGACAGGATCTCCCTCTGGAGGTGTTCACAAGCAGCTACTGTTTTTTAGTGACTTCAAGGAAGTGAAGCATTCATTTTTAGAAAACCAGTTCACTAGCTGATAAAATGCAATTGCTGGTTAAATGACTAAGTTCGAACAAGTGGATCCCATTTCCTAAAAATAAAAAATGTATTTTTTTATTACAGTTTTCAGATCTGCAAATCAAACAGGAGTCTAAGAAAGATTCAAGAGCTGCAGACTCTCTTTCTGCAACATTTGACAGGAGTGAGGTAGAACAGATTAAAGTGAGAGATAGTGGTACATCAAACTGAATTTTTAAGAAGTAGCCTAGAGAAGTATGGAAATCATGATTCTCAGAATAATTGCGGCACAAAGCGGTCCCAGCTCCTGAGATAGGAATGATCATCACCTGTCATTAGTCTTATCTGAAGCCAGAGCTCTCAGGTTTATGTGAAATTCTTTAGAGATACCACACATGGTGAACTCAAGAGTAATATATGAAAAAAATGTTGAAAAATGTACAATAAGACCATTTAGGACTACCAAAACAGGAGACAATGTTTGGAAACAATATCTGTAAGGTAAATATCAGTGTTTACCTCATACAGCAAGAACAAAAGCCAAGCTAAAGAAAGAACTCATGTTTGTGACAAGAGGAACTGCAGGTAGAGCTCAAATCAGGCACAGATTTGTTTATGTTAACTGAAGAAATTCATTGCTCCTACGCTTATAGTTTTATTTCCTTCAGCCAGCTTCGCAAATGGATATTACAGCTGACTATATGGTTCTGTATATTGTACCCATTTCTGCCAAACATACTACATTTAACACAGCAAAATCTAAATATGGATGTGAGGATTTTGGTTACAGGCAACAGAAAAACTTGCAGAGTTTGGCATAGACATGCACATGAGGGCAAGCAATTTGCAAACTGTAGATCTAGAGGTGTTACATCCCATTTTTAGCTGTCTTGTCTTTTAAAAGTTTAGACAAGGCTTTTTTCACTGGTTAGAATATGTTGTCTGAATATATAGCTCAATCTCAGAAAGCTTGTGAAATCAGCCTCTGATCATCTTATAACATAATTAAGTTGAAGGATAACATCAATGAAGCATGAGATCATTGCATCTTGACTATTTTTTTATGAGAATTAATTATAAAAAACTGAAAACAAAACTGTCTTTCATGTAAGAAACTTATAGTTAAAAAAAAAAACCAATAAATTTGCATAAGGATGCAAGGGCAAATTCAAATAAAGAAGTGATAAGAATGGCAAGTTGCCAACAATTAATGTAAAAGTTAAATGAATCTAGCACATAACATCTCTTGCACCTAAATAGTTTTCCAATTAATTGTTGTTCATCAGACAGGATGATAGAATGGGTGAAACTTTTTCAACTTTCCTGAGAATAGGGAAATAAGAAATGCTGTCTGCCATCTTGTCTTACATGCTTTCAGCAAGGGAACAATTTCATCAGAATAAGTCAAATAAGAGATCACACTATCTATATGAACAGGATAACTGGTTTTTGCCAACAGCACTTTCATATCTCCAGAGAAACTTGCAAGTACAAATTATTATTGAGCAAACCCTGTAAGGCAAAAAAATTAAGATCAAAAATGAAGTTATAAGCAAATTTAAACTACACATAAGTATTGCTCAAATGAATATGTTGAATTTAGAAAAACTAAGACACTTGAATGTATTTTTCCATTTTGAAATGGAAATTGCATTAAAAAACAGTTGATTTTATAAAACCTCTGGAAAAGAAAAAGAGGCTAATTCAGGACATAAATTATTTTTTGTATTAAAAGAAATTTGTGGAACTTTTCATTTTTCTCAGACCAAAACATTTTCCTTAGAATGAAACCAAACACAATTTTTCCAGTGTTGTGATTTAGCCACAGAACAAAAAGAAAAAAAAACAGTCTGAGCTTTTCATGATGATCCTTCTTTTATTTAAGTGGAGAAGGAATATGTAGCCATTATACTTTTCAGATGCTCACATCATGCAATGAGAGTTACATTACTCAAGCTGAAGTAGTACAGACGTAATTTTAACTACAACACAAGTGAAGCAACTCTCTGCTGATCACCCCATTTTAAGATGACCATTATGTACTTCATGGATACCTCAGCACTAGCATTCAGCAGATAATGTTTCCTGATATTCCAGTATTTCAGCAAAAATACTAGCAGAAATATTAGCAGAATATTAGTTGTTTCATTACGGAAGGAAAATTTGGAGGACATTGGTCAGCAATGTGAATATGAGTAAACTAATGAAAGATTCTTTCTAAATACCCTTTTAGTACTCTAAAATAAAGAGGCTGCTTTTGTATTTCACCCTGAGTTTCATAACTTTGCAAGCATAGAGTAGAGAGTGATAGAATGGCACAGTATTTGAGTGTGTGAACAGCAATATGCAGTGGATAATCAAGTAAAAATGTGGGTACTAACTGCAGGATCATTGATGGTACTGTATGCATCACAAAATCCATGCCCAGCCTACAGGCTGAGATTTTAGAAGTAATATTACTTCAGTTCTTTTAATAATATGTATTCTTCTTCACAGAATTTATCAGCACATGAGAACATAACAGCATGTTTTTATACAGCCTATAGAATGTAGACTAACTCTATCTGCAGCTGAACCTAAAGTTATAAATCAACAGATCCCTGCTAGTGCGATCAAGAACCTATCTTTCTAAAATGCCAGGAAAGTGAAGGCCCCCATACAAAGAAACATTATTTGCAGCTCTCCATCAGTGTTACAGACACCGCTCTCCAAGGCTCCATCAGATTTTAAACAAAAAAAAAGGCAGGTCAATAACACAATGATCAGAAAATTGAAAGAGTTCCTCTCTACAAAAATAAACCCCAATACATTATCGTCGTCGTTGTTGTTGTTATTTCAGCTTTGATTGTGGATAATATTTTTTATAACGGATTCTGTAGGGTTAACACTGCAAGACCTTACCTAGTCCATTACCAAACAATGGGTACAACTGAAGCCTTAATGAAAGCCTGCTTTGATTTACCCAACAAAGTTTAATTTCCAACTGTGTCAAACCTTAAATGATGTATTTACCGGGTGTGAGGGAAGGTAATATTATTGTAATGAGCATGTATATACTTTCATGACTGCAAACCTAGACCTCACACAGATCACACGTGTTCATGTACTTATGACAGAAGTGCACACATCTGCCTAAATAGATACAATCTTTGTGTATGTTTATGTCACTTCCAAGATACCAGTTAGTCCAACAAATAACAGAAAATAGCATAGGTGGCATTTTCCCCTGAGGCATTGAACAACTTTCAATAAAGTCAGTATGAAAATAAAGACTAGTCTAATGAAGTAATCAATAGCAAATCAAGACATTTCAGGCATATCTACAACAAGCAATGGAATGTGATATGAAAACCCTGGAATAACCTATCACTGTTATGTAGTGAGCAAGACGGGGTATAGAACAATCAACAGAACATATTTTAAAACCAGCTAGTGCTGCTGAGAAGCTGGGATTGCTAGCTCAGTCACAGCTGTCACTTGCAGCACAGCTTTGGATATCTGAGCTCATTCCTTGGCACAGCTCTGCTCTTCAGGATGGCACACCAACTAGATGAACTCTAGTGAAGGGTATCTCCAAAGCCAACATGTAGAAATGTTGGCTGTTTTTATACTTGACCCTGTGAGCAATCTTGAGTGTGCTCGCCAGCCACTGTCATATTCTGCACCATGTTTCCTTGTGCTTCTTCCTTGAGACCACCACACACATGAACCCTAACCCATTTTTCTTGCAGTGTAAAGTAATTGACAGATTATGTCTTCAGTTGGTAGCCTTTCTATACAGAACACAATTGCTGATTTCTCTGAAAGGTATGATGCATGTAGAACAAAGGTAAAAATATATGCTTAGGTTTTTTTCTTGCTTACTTTATAGCTTTAGCTGGGAAAAACACACTATCTACATGCCTGGACTTTAGAAATAGGGAGGCACTCAGAATCATCCCTTTCTTCCAAGTTTTTTTATGGATTGCCTCTAGACAGTATCTGCACACTATGCTACTTACTATGAATACATTCTTCAGGTGTTTGTCTCTTCCTGCACACTGCACAGAGTGCAGGTGCCTTAGAGAATCCTGGACTGCAATCCAGGGTCTGAGGCATAAAAGTTAGGCATTGTAAAGCTCAATATTATGTCTCCTTCCTTTTTTTTTTTTTTTTTTTTTTTTTGGATTGAGCTTTCTAGCCTCAGGCATGTTCAGTCTGCATCGACACCTAACATATAAGCCATTGCAGCACCTCACGCAAGACCCTTACAGCATTTCCCCTCCACAGCTTTTATTTCTTGCCTGCAGCATTCCTACTCTGCAACCCCATCACATAACCCTATACAGAGTACTGTCTGACCTCAGTCACCAAGAATTCAACAGGACACTTTCACTGCACTCTGCAATGCCCTTTTGACTTACTTCTTGTGCTTTTTAAAGATAAAAGATAGCAGATAATTAGCAGGAAGGCCACAAAAAATTAAAATCTCATAGGTGCTTTTTCCTCTCTCTAAAACATCATCAGGAATGGGACAGAATTTTACCTTTCATTTCTGCACTTGTTGTTGCTTGGACTAAAAGAGTTATATATATGTCATTACCAAAGCTCTGCCGTGCTGTTGTTTCCCAGGACTGTGAAATCAATACATACTTTCCGAAGCAATAGTTTTGAAGCCTAAAATGTGAATTTCTTAGTTTATATATTTTCCCAGGTTACAGATTTTCTTTTACCTACGCTTCTGCAATTTGTATGTTGTTAAATGGAAACAAACTAAGGAATCTTTAGATTTTTGAGAGCAATAGATCATAATAATTCTAATCTGTTGTTATTAAAACTAAGGGAGTTTTAATCTGCAGTGTATCAAACTACCTCCTTCAGAGAAGTTGCAGTCTATCATTACAAAATAATCTACGATCAGTATCCCACACCATACACAGGTAAGAAAGCTGAATATTAAAGCTATAATATTAAAGTAATGCAGTCACATTGTATGCAAGGCTTCTTCTTGCTAGGTCTCAGTATCCAGTGCATTTACTTTTCCAATAAAAATGTTCAAACTTTCATCGTATGGTCTAGTACAAAGAACATTTTGTCTTAACACAGAAATCTGAGCAGTAAAAATACATGAAAAAAATTTGTTTACTTCTTTACAGCTTCTGTACACATTTCAGACAAGCATATTAAATCTATTTACAAGCACTAATGAAAACTTCCAACACTTCTGTAAGACAGTAAGATAAACTATTTTTAATGCATAGACAAGGGCTGTAAGCTGCAAGACCAGCAAGGATAGTAGATATTGAATTATTGTTGTTGTCATTATTATTATTACTATTATTGTTATTGAATCCAGATCCATATTAGTTCATTAGCCAGATTACCCAATTTTTATTGAATTCAGATTCATACTGGTCCGGATTAGTAAATTATTGTTACCACTGAATTCAGATCTTGGATTCATATTTCTTTTTGCTAAGACAAATAACGTTCTGACAGAGTAGCCCTATATTATGATCAGTAGGATCTTACATAATTCTTATTCCAGGAGGTTATTGATAGAAAACAGCAACTAAAGTAAAGGAAGAAATAAAATCTGGAGGCATAATGGGCTTTCTGCCCTGCTCCTCTCTTTTCTCCACTCCCATCCCCTGCCTCCTCTCTCTCATCTCCTTGATCACTTTGTACAAGAAATGAATTCCAATAGAAATGTAAAATTTGAAACAAAAAGAACCAGAAAGAAAAAAACAAAAACAAAAACAAACAAACCAATAAACAAAAATCCTAGGAGAAATAAAAGGTCACAATTCAGCTGCATAAGGAGACAAGCATGAGAAGAGCATTGCCTGTCTAAATAAGCAATCTTTAGCTCACACAGGAAAATCTGCAAGGTAATCAATTTAAAAAGGATGCAAACTAAAACTGTCTCGAGATTGGAGGCCAAGATTATGCCACTTTGTCCTTTCCCTTGATTGCTCAAGCTGAAAGACAAAAGTGAAGCAAACCATGCCCCTCCTGCAAATTCAGATTTCTTTCATATGAGAGCAAGGGCATGGGGAAGCAGGGGAGGAAATGTCATTCCCAAACTGGAGTGACAGTGCAACAGACAGATTCATCAGGGCCTGAATTTGAGAAGCACTCGTATACTCCTCGGTGTAGAAAAGCCCAGGATGATATTCCATAAATTGCAGTGCATGGTCCTATATCTAGTGGGACTTATGTATCTCAGTGAAAATCCTAGATAATCAAACAAATCCTCAGAGAAGGTTTATGTGGTCCCAGAAATATTACAAGAATTTTATCAATCATTTAAAATGAAGACTGATAAAAATTATGTTGCTAAATTTCACAGGATGGCTGGTGTGTGATTCAGAGGTTTTAGGAATGGCCAGGGTCTGGTTGGGATGGAGTTAATTATCCTCATAATATCCCATACTGTTCTGTGGTTTAGATTTGTGAGAAAAACTGTGTCAATAGAACACCAGTGTTTTATCTGTTGTTGAAAAATGCTTGCACAATGTCAAGGTCTCCTCTGTTTCTCACTCAGATATCTCCACAGCAAGTGAGGTGGGGTGTGAGCAAGAAGCTGGAACAGCGCACAGCTGGTTAAAACTGACCAAGAACTTACCACATACCATACAATGTCACGTTCAGCAATGAAAATGTGGAGGGAGGGAGTTCTTCCAATGTAGCCATTGCTCAGAGACTAACTGGGTATCAAATTCCTTGTGGGAGGTAGTGAGTAATTACCTTTGCATCACCTCATGTTTTCCTTGGGTTTTTTCCCTTCACTTATTAAACTGTGTTTACCTTGACCCACATGTTTTTTTGCTCTCTGTTTCTCACCCCCATCCCATTGAGGTTGGGAGTGAGTGAATGCCTCGGTGGTGCCAGGTGGGGTCAACTCAACACAAGAAGATTACTTAACCTATGATAAACCAGTAATAGAGATGAAAGATAGAGCAGCTGAAATGTAAATGCTCAGGAATCCCAAAGAAGCTCTGCAGAAGGCAACAGGTACATGTAATCCAAAGACTAAACACAACCAAGTGCAGAGCTTTAGTGGAGCAGATAGATGAGTAATTTACTGATATGCATGGAGAAAGCATAGAAATAAGGAAGAAACACCAAAAACTTACCAAATAATCAAACAAATATAACTCATTGAAGTATTAAGGCTACAAGGAAGACTTGAAAGCTCAGTGGTGGAAATGCTTTGCATATGACGACATATACAACTGTTGTCGTAAAGAAAAATCAGTCTGCTAAGTCAAAAAAAGTAAGTTTTGATACAAAGGATTTTTTTTTTTTTTGCATATTTATCACAGTAATGCAGTGGAAATAAGGAAAAATAAATGGTTTATATAATGTGGACTATCAACTGCAAAACCATGATCATAAAAAACATAGGTAATCTAAGGGCAGATAGCAAGTTCACTACATGATTTCCTTAGCATTACATAAGCAAAAGAGCCTGCAGTCAAGCTAACCTGTTTTAAAATTATGTGGTGATATTTTCAATAACAACTGGAAGCACAAAACCAAAGAAAATTATTAATGTTGGAATTTCAACCATCTTGTTTAACATAGGAACAGTGTTTTCAGATAAAAGGAGTTAATTAAAAAATTTGCTAGAGTTCAGGCAGAGAGCAATGATTCACAGTCTAATCAAAATTTAAAAACAAAGAAACCCCAAACACATGGAGCAGACAAACCCACTGTGGTACTTGTTTGCTAAAAGTTAGCGTGATGTTTTAGAAAAGCTGAAATGGCTTCTTCTATGTCACACACAAAGACAGCTGAAGCAGTGTTGGAACAGCACCTGTCTTTCAAAATGTCCAATACATTAGAAAAAAAAATATACAAAGAGGAGCAAATAAGGATGTGAAAAATAAAGGCATCATTGTGAAAGTCAGAGAAAGCATTGGCTAAGAAGTATGGTAGATATTGAAATGTCAGGCAAAATGCACGTTTGTGTAGACTCAAGCTATTTGAATAAAATACGAAATGTGCTTACTGCCAAATGTCTACAGTCATGATATATTGCCTGTCTTGGCAAAAGCAAAAATTAAAAATTACAGGAAAAAGACCTGGTGCCAAATTCCAAAATGCAAAAGATAGATATTGGCAAGTATTCCTGAGTAGCAGAAGTGGCTACCTCACCACATTCTGTGCTGCAGAAGTGTATCCAAATTGTGTGAGGATGTTCCCCAGAATGAAAATTAATCCAACTATATCATAGCTGATGTTAGACAGACACACTATTGTAGAGGTAATTGTAAGTTCCTTTCTGTGATACAGGAATAAGGGAAATCAGTCACAAACTGCAAAAGTACAAGATGTCTTCATGATAAGCAATGCTCAGTGCAGTGCAGGTCACTTAGAATGGTCCTTTTTTTCCCAACACCCTGAAATCTAAGAAAGTACATATAAAGTGAGAAATTTCTTTACTTGAGATACTAATTGCTAAAATGCTACTAGTAATTACAAACTGCATTTATGAGGAGGGGTAAACAACCTGTGTGTGCAAATTGTTGAAGCTACTGCTGAAAGATGCCATATGACAAATAGTTCAATAAAACATAGCCATTACATGTATCAATACAGGTATGTGAACAAAGAAACTGCTGCCACTGGGTGCCAGTGAGATGGGACACAGGGCAGTACTCTTACAGAAGAGACCACCTGAAGTTAAGTCTGGGATTACTAGCATCACCCAAATCCAAATAAGTCAAAATATAAAAAGCAATTTCTTGTAACTGTGTTTGCATGGAAAAAGTTTGAACAATATGGTCAAAGATAGAAAACCTATTCCAGTAGGAAGTACCCATAAATCACTTGGGAGTGTTTTTTAAAAAACACTGTCAGTCACAGAAAGCCTTTAGTGTATGCTACTGAAACTGCAATGTGTAAGCATGAGAGAGACTGACAAATACATTGCTGATTTCTTATCCAGAGCAGCCTTGCAGTGCACAACTACAGCAACTTATCAGGAACGTGAAATCCCTAGCCTGATATTAATGCAGAAAATGCAGAGAGACAGAAGCATCAGCCAAGTCTGCTATGTGCAGTTTCAAGGTAGAGGCTACAACATATCTAAGAACAAATGATATAAGACACAGATTTACAAGTGCTTGCATCTATCATTCTGTCACACTCTGTCAGGACAGCCAGACTCTGTGGAATAAGCCTTGTCTGCTTCCCAAGAATACAAGAACTGCCCAGATGAGCTGAGTATCCAAGATAGCATCATATATAAAGTCAATTGAATCATAAACCCAAGGTCAGTAAAAATAAATTCCCTCAGGTATACACTGAAGCCCTAGAGGAATAACATCCTGTTCCTCCATAATGCAGTGACATTGCATGCTCTGCAGCAGTGCTGCACTAAGCCAAGACATTTGAGATCTCAGGAGTAGCTTTGTAATTCTTATGAAAGAGAAGATAGGCTACAGGACACCATGCCAGCTAAAGGTTCCTATTTTAACGACAGTCCTTGATAAAGGGCAGTGAAATCACACAACATCCCAATGGGCTTTGGAACAGACCTCAGTCACAACTATAACTGGGTATTTTGTTCACAAGTCGACACGGATTATTTCTGCATTGAAGCCTGCTATTTGAGGGGCAAAATTCAGATTCTCTAAATTCTGTTTGAAAATGTAGGCACCTACATGTGATGTAGAAGCACAAAATCCTGTTACAGTTACTGGTCATATAACCAACACAGACAAGGAAGTCTTTAGGACTGTTCATGTGAAGAAATATTTCTGCCTATTTTACAGAGAATAATAAGTCTTCAGTCTCCAGACTGATGTGTTGACAGACCACTACCAACTGGTTTGGAACTTTAGGTACCTGATGCACATATATATGCATGGATCCATTACACATAATTTAGATATTTTAGCCTTGAGCTGAATTGCACACTAATGACATAGTCACATCACTTCAGTTTTCTAGAATACAGCATACAGCTTCTTTCTGGTGACTTCTTTCTTTCTTTCTTTCTTTAGTCACCAGAAGGTCGAGAGCTAAGCCAGAGGTTGACTCATCAAACCTACTAAGGCACCTCTCTTAAGGTATCATATGTGTATTAAGAGATACCTATTTCTCCCTACAGACTACAGAGGCAGTGTACTGAAGGAGGCTAGGAAGGACTAAGGTGGAGTGAGACAAATCCCATCCCAAGACCACTCCCATCCCATAGCCACTACAGCCAATGATGTAGTGACACATTTTAACAGGATGGTATCTTATATTTAAATGCATAAGAGCAGGAGCAGAACAGCTTGGGTTTCCTGCTATCCGCTGTGCCCACATGCTCTCTGGTTGGACCTGAGGGCTTATCCCCATGCATTACATCTTTCTAAGCAGCAGAAATAAGAGTACACTTAAAAGATTCCTAGGAAAGAAACAAATGAATGCACAAGAAAGACAGGAGAGCGTTTTACTGAGCCTTGGGAGCATGAATTGTCAAGCTCACTAGTGAGAGAGGTGCAGGGCAAAATGTTCAGGGAAACCACATCAAAGAGAATTTAACATTTCATTCTGGGAATCAGACACTTAGAATTCACTTATTGAAACATTCATTCATTAGAAATGGATAAATGGTTTGCAAAGGTTTATTAACTAAAATGGTTAGTCATTTTTTAAAGATTCTAATGGAATAGTAGACAGCTTGTATCTATCTATAATAACTTCTAATGAACAGATTATTGCCATCTATACAGTATTTATTAATAGTTTACCAGTGTATTATGGACATTAGTACCATCTGCTGCAGATAATTAGAACCATGTTGATAGGTGGTTGAACTGATTATAAGACACATATGACTCAGACTTCATTATAAATGATTAACCATTTGAAAAAATATTTTTGTAAATTTATTATAAACTATTCATAAATTAATTTTTATTTAAAAGATCATCAGCTTCGGTTGTTTTTCAAGATCAGATGATAGACATCTAAATCTATGTTTTGCAGTCAAGAAAGACTACCAGGTTAAGCAACAAGCATTTAAAATATATATTAGGGTCACACATTGAATAAAAATTGCCACAAATACACATAAAAAGATTGAATTATGGAGTAGCTTTTCATGATATGTGCAATCTGGTATGCCGCTCATTTAAGTGATTGTCATGACTAATTTATGTTCACATTTAGCTTTTGTTGGCATTGTGAAAAATATGCTATTAAAATTACACAAACCAAGGGCATAGAAAAGTGTCTAGGTTGAGACTATTTATGCCAAGCTTTGTTCTGGATTGAAAAAAAAAGGAAAATTAGAACCTTTAGTTCAATTACATCATGAAAGCAGTAAGAAAATTAAGGTTTATGATAAAAACACTGACAAGAACGGCAGTATAAATGAGCACTGCTAAAATATCCTCATCATTGAAAGAAAATGTTCACATACAACACAGGCTTGTACTACAGATGGACACAGCTTAGCTGAGACATTCTCAGTGCTTTAGCTATTTACTTAGGCAGCAAGAGTTCTAAGAAATAGTTGCTATGCCAACCCGTCACAGGTCTATATATATACATTCATGACCAGGGCTTATTTTGAGAGCTCTGTTACCCTTTCTTCCAAAAGTTTAAATATGCTACTGCTATATGGTCTTCATTAAGGCAAAACTCTGTAGTCTGTGGATTACAATTCACAATTTTTCTAAGATAGGGTGTGGAGTATCTAGAATAACATGAAGACATTTCAAATAAGAAGCAGAACAGCCCTTTGACGTCACATTTCTACAATCACTGAACAGACTGTTCTATTTGCAAGCCTCTAAAGATTTGGTGTTCAGATGATAAAGGGCACTGCTTTTTATAATCTATTATTAACTGTCATGTGTGTATTACTGCAGGAGTTCTCTGAAGAAAAAGCAAAGCATGTTTTGGTGGTGTGATGAAGTGCTTTTTTGTACTATTTACTAGAACAATTTTCCATATTAACTCCATCCAGTCAGTTTTCTTTTTGTAATACAGGAACAAGGCATAGTAACTTACCTCTGGAGCTTAAAAGTGATGTATTCAGATAAATCATGCCTTTAAAAAAAATTAAAAATCATAGATGGAGATCTTTAATTACCTTATTCTGTTCATATTACTGTGCTTTTTTTTTAAATGCATTTGAAATTTCAGTCTATTTATTTCATAATTATTGGGTGACTACATGCAGCACTGCAATTTCAATTAGATTTTGATGGCTGATAAAACCATTGTTGACAACAAGTACGCAAACGAATGAAGGGAAACCAGATTAGCAATGTTTGTGTCATTGCATTTAAATAAAACTAAATGTTCTGTCAGAAAGGTGATAAAATCTGAAGAGAGAAGAAAAACAGTAAATGGCATGGGAGGGATGGAATCAGGTCAGAGATAATAATCTTTCTTTAGACATCTTGGTTTTCTGAAGAAGAGCTATTCCCTTTTGAGACATAATTTTAATTTCCAGAGAGTGTAACCACTTCTCTTTCATACTATAAACGCACAAACATTTATATATGTCTTCTAAAAAGTATTTTGAAACTAGACAGACTTCTTGAAATGTGAGAAAAGCAAGAAGATAGGAGAGATCTTAATGCAGATACAGAAAGCTCAACCCACTAGAACTGATAAAGGCAAGAAAAGCTATTGTGATAAATTCCAAAGGTTAAGACATTCTGTCTATTCTAAAGATCAGTGTGAAGGCGAGAGGAGAGGATGAGTGTGATAACACCGTTTAAGAATGAGGATACACTTGCCAGATGAGAATCTGCATCAGGCAGTTGTTCTTTTTAAGAGTAAAAGAGCAGCACTGAAGCAACTGTCTCTTGTGTCTCCCTTATTGAAATGAATGACATATTTTGTATTCATTCAAATGTCTATAGAGAAGATACAAGAAACTAGGGGACAAGGAAAAAAATATATATTAAATGCTCTGAATTAAAGTTGATACAGTTGGTCTATCACAGCCTGAATGCAGTTCTCTGCTCAGTCTCAAAGCCTGATTCAATTCAGTGGTTTTTTAGTTATTACAGGACTGTGGGGGAGGGGGTTGTTAATATTTCTCTAGGAAGCAACATATTAAGACCCTTTTTCAGTGAACTAACTTTATTTTAAAGATTTGCATGTTTTGATTGTTAGAAAAATCATACATTTCTTGCTAAAAGGTATATATAATTCTGAGACTACTTAGAATTAATTTGTTTTGTTTACATCTCATAAAATTTCATTAAATCCTTGTCTTTTAGACTTATTTCTTCACAAATTTTTTGCACATCATTATCCTGTTTCTTGCTGTCCTTCATAAGAGAACGCAAACTCTTTGCAGTTCCCATCCAAAAGGGTTCTTACTCTTTGTCTTAACCCAGTCCCTACAAAATTTCACAAATCAAGCCAAGCCCAGTTCACAATCTTTATATGAGCCTCCTCGCTTAGAAATCATTGTAACACAATTTTGAGGAGCATTAAAGAAAAAATACACTAACTTATGCCTCTCACTAGCACGAAGTGTGAGCTTACTAGTTCAATATAAAGATCGAAGATTCTTGAAATTGCCTGCAGCTCCACCACAAAATTCAGTCTTCATTGGAGAACCATGAATGTAGTCCATTAAAAGGCAAATAGGAAGGACTATTGAAACACTGCTGTTCAAAATCCTCATACCAGGTCTATTGTAGCTACAGATGTTCAATACAGTAGCAATACAGAAAAAGAAGAGCTAGCTCAAGGACCACATCATGTGGCCTGCTAGAGCCAGTTCAGACTGTGCCACAGTAACCAGCCATCCTCCAAACATGCTAAGCAACACCTACCTTTGACTGTCAACAGTGTCAAGGTACTTGAGCTCAGAGCAGAGCAGCCAGTGAGAATTTCTATTGCAGAAGCTTTATATGTCTTTGAGGCAAAGAACAAACAGTGTAGATACTGTAAGTAGTGGAGAGGGACCAAGGGGTTGTGATTAGCTTTGATGTTGAAAAGAGTCTTGAAACCTGGATGACTCCCAGAGTAATTGCAGAAAAGGATGGAGAAGAGGAGGAATCAGTTCTGAAGAACATCACAATCCGCTTTACAAAATAAAAATAGACTAGATATCTACAATGTAGACAAAATCATTAGAATGTATATATCCTTAGTTGCTGCTTGACCTTTGAATTGCTGTTAAAGAGAGAAACTTCTAAATAAATTTGGAAATTTAAATGCGATCTTAAATAAATTTATCTGTTATGTTTACCACTACAACTTTATTAGTTTTAAAAATGATAAAAACTTTTGTATATATATTTTTACATGCAGAGGAAAGAAAAGTTCTTCCTACTGTACGTTCCATCAAATGGTCACATTCAAAACAGTGTGCAGGACTTATCCTAAAACCACAATATAGTAAATCAGCAATGGAGTAGAATTACTGCAACACAGGGAGTGTTGGTTTTTTCCCCCCTTCCTTTTTAAATATAATATAACTGACTTTCCTAAATGATTTATGGGTCTGGGAGTCCTGCCTCTCTTATTCTTTCAGGAGCAATCACAGTAGGCTGGAATAATTTGAAAGGCTGAGCTAAGGGAGAATCTACATCCTTATCCTTATAACACTCTGGTGCTCACTGAACTGTTTTCTCAGACTTCTATTTGAAACAAAACTGCTGATCTCAAAACAGCTGCATTATTTCTCTTTTAGTGTTCAGTCTGTAAAGGGAGAAAAACATGAGAGATTAATGAGATCTTTTTCTTCTCATGTTACTCTGTTTATCTCATAAAATCTATTTCTCAAGTCTTTCTTTCAAGATCTGCCTGATATCTCCAGCACCCCTCTTCAATTTCTATTTTTTTTAGTGCTCCCTCAGCAGCTTCTCAAATTACCATATTATGAGAGAAAGGTAATAATTACTTTCACATTTCTTGATAGATTCCTCATAGTCACATATATATAAGTACAAAGTAAAGATGAAGTAAAAAAATAAAAAAAATTCTGCTGGCACTAAGGAAATTTTTATAATTATGCATTCTATTCCAGTAAATTAGGGTTTTTTTAGTTACTCATAGAAACAGTGTAAGTCAATATGGTTGAATATGAAAGTCTCTTCAAAAAGTCTGAGATCTATAAAGGACATTGTAACATGAAACTAAAAATACGAAAAAGAGTAATATACAGTCATTCTAGTCTCTTTTTTATTTTTATTCTGTTATAATCAAAATTGATAGCATTGCTGAATTCTACTAACTGCCATGATTATCCATAGTTCATGTATTCCTATGAAGTAAATACCAATGAATCTTACTGCATTATTGCACAGTGAAACTCCTATGCTACTGCAAATAAAGAAATAGTACATAAGAACAACACACATACACACAAGACAAACACGAAACCAAATCAAGCAGCAAACAAAACAGCAGCTCTACTCTGGAACACAATATGTTTGTGTAAAGCAGTCTGTGGTTCCCTCTCAAAGCACAGAAGAAATTCCCAGATACTGTGATCATTACATGAATTTCAGCAGCTGCCATTTCAAATCCAGTAAGGGTTAGCTTGATCTTACTTTCAGTCACAAATATCCATGGTATCTCGGGCATGAATTATATAAGTATGTGCATCTTCCTAGATCAAAAAACTGCAGAGAATTTTCCACTTGAAAGAAAGAAAGGAGCATAAGATGTGACAAATGATAGTCACATCTATTAATGATCTTCTGGGATATACTCACCTATTGCCCAGGTGAGGGCTGTATAAGAACCTGGGTAGAATAGAGCAGAAAATTTAATAAGTAATTAAATACAAACCAGATCCCCTGCTGCAGTTTTTCAATTAGATACAATAATCTTTTCTGCTCCCCATTATGCATTTTTGTGGTGGTGCTCTGCATTGTTAAACATTTACTGAATTTGTAATAGAGATGTGACTGTGTCTGCCCTTTATCAAGCTATATGTTCATTTTATTAAATGCATTTTCAATCTTTCTATATGAGAAGTGTTTATACGTATAAGTCATTGTCATTCCATCTACCTTTAGAATGCCTAAAAATAAAAATAGTTTGTGATATGTGATCCATCCCAACAGAGTTCAAGGGAAATTTTGTTAAATTAAAACTGGTTCCCAGTGACATAAATGGTTCCATCCATAAAATCTAAGAAGGACTTTGATTTTAACTACAGTGCAGGAAATCATAAATAATGCTTTCATTTGTTTGTTTGTTTGTTTGTTTGCAGAGTCATTCTAGATGTTAAGTAAGATAGCCTGTATGGTTACAATCTGCCTCTGTGCTTTTCCACACAAATACATGTCAATGCTGGTTTATTTCAACAGTCAAATGAAATTATTCTTGCATTTCATCTGTGCATCCAAAATTGCTGCTGTGAAGTCTTCCTTCAAAAGAAAATTAAGGGGAGTTTGATGCGTGAGAAAACCTCAGTTGCCACTATTTGAGTTTCATATGAATTAGTGTATTTCATTTATTTGATTCACTGAAACAAAATGGTTTTGTTTTCTTTGGTGTCACTCAGAAGCCTGGAATTCAATTCCAAAGAAGCACTAAGAAACTGTATTAACCTGCTCTAAAATACTTACTGAAGATACTTCTTTGGTAAGCTATGCTTATGTCTACAGAAAAAAAAAAAGACACACTAGAGATCCCACACCGAGCAACAGGAACAGAAGAAGGATGGAAACCTGTGGTTCAACTGTCCCCCTAGGTGAGTAAAATTTTATTACAGATATCTCACACAGCGACTGTACAGCTTGCCCCAGTTGGCACCAGAAAAATCTTGGCTTGTAAGGCATAAAATTTCTGTCTTCTATAGAAGTATGTGCAGCTTTAACAGCCTACAGAGCCTTTGAATGCCAACACAAAAGCTTCTGGGAGTTACTTCTGATAGCTGTTTAGGAGACAAGTAAAATGAAAATCCTTATTTTATTACTAAGTGTGATGTTTTAAAATATATTAACTCAGGGGAGATACATTTTAGGTACATAAAATATATCCCTTTTTCCCCCTACTTCTCTCTTCTGTGTTGGAGAATGCTAACTTAATCGTTGTATGTTTTCTATACATGGCAAATATTGTATGGGGTAAATTAAACTTTGTCTCCATTCCAAAAAGCAGAAAAGATAGTGTTATATTTTTACCTATCTTATGATGGATTGCAAGGGAATCTGTGGTAGCAGTCAGGCCAACTCGGTAAGGCAGTTTTTAAACTGAGTCAGGTGGAGGGGTGCAAACTGGCAACTCCATTGCAACCAGCTGGGGAACAAGCCAGGACAATCGAAGCAGTAACAAATGTTCCGTAGCTGCTTTCCCACACTTGAAAACCAGAAGATCAATCATCTTCAGATGATGAGTCTCTTTGTACAAGGAATCACATGGATAAGGCAAGGTTTAATGGGTACAAGTTACTCCTGAGGAGTTTCTGATTGTACACAAGAGGAACATTTTCCACAATGAGAACAATCAGCTAGTGGAATTAACTCCCCATGGAAGTGGTGAGTTTCCCAGCACTGGACACTTTTAAAATTCAGGTGGACATGGTGCTGGAGCATCTTGTCTAAACCAAGCTTTTACCAAAAAAGCTTGGACAAGATGATCCTTGGGGTCCCAAACCTGGTATACTATGGTCATACAATTATCCCACATAAATAAAAACCAATCAGCATTGTCAGATGTATGGACTGTCCCTTCTTTGCTCTTCCAAGACCCGCAGTGCTCCTAAAGGAAGAGGTTTGAAGAAGATAGAGATATGGCTAACTCCCACCACAAAAACTAATTTGAGTAAAGGCAATAATCACTTTGAAAGATGTTGCATTGCAACCACATATTCTATGCATACACTGAAAATTTTGAAGAGTTTTGCAGAAAACATTCAAGCATTTCTCCTGAGGTGGTGTGGGTCAGGTTTGGGTTTTTTTTCACGTTCCATTAAAACAGTCACAGTGACATTAACGGATACTATGCAGAGGAAAAAGTAAATTAATGGGAAAGCAGGAGGCAAGAATTTCATAATGATCTTGATGAGAATGCCTTTGGCACTGTACAATAATTAGCCCAAATTTGCTACGTGGCCAAAAAAATGTCCTGACTCATATTTTGAATCTTCAGCATATTTCATTTGTGTCTTTGTTTTGATGTTATTTTCTTGATAATAGTAAGTAATATCATAAAGACAAATTTAAATAATATCATGTGTATTGTGTCTCTAGTATCTCATGCTCAGACATGATGCTTATTAAAGGAATGAATGAGTGACCCCTTAGTATTAACACACCAGCAACTAGACAAGCAGAAGATAGTCTTTCATTATGAAGGCGAAAATTCTGCTAACAGCATTCTATCTTACCCAGTTTGATATCAAGATTATTACTGAGAGTAATATACAGCTTACTGTCTTGTTCTAATATTTTTTTTACTACACTTTCAATGGTACCCTAGAATCTCTTGAATGTAATTTATAAAAAGATTCTAAAGAAGCTTGCTCTTTCCATTGAAAAGAAATAGGACTCTAAGGTGCTGTGAGGTGCTCCTTAGCATTCTGCCTCTGGTTGATAAATCTGAGGCATTTTTTTCCTGTGACAATTGTAACACTGGGAGAAAAGCTCCTGACTGGGAAATTACAAGGAACCTTAGCATCAACAATACTAATACTTTATGGTGGATACATGCCTAAAGAGGAGTCGGTGGGATTTGGATTTCTCACTTAGGTGTAACTGTCTATCTGAACTAACATCTAACTGAAGTGTTATTTCAGAGTTAAATAAAAGAAATAAGCATCATTAAAGAAGTAAAACTCACCATTAAAAGTGAAATTTAGAACAACTAGTCCAAACTTGTTGGAATGGGAGAAGACACTCTGGAGATAAAGTCTGTTGGCTCCACAGGGTAGCATTTAGCTCAGACCAGATATTTAACTTTTCCATATATGAAGTATACAAGATGAGTAAGAGCTACTTGCAAGACTTTTGATCTTTGCATTGGTGTCTAAAGAACATGGGGTTAGAAGTCCTAAGCATGTTGAAGTGAACTGTAGTGAGACCAAAAATCATAGAAAGATTTGAAGATATAATGATTTTCAATTTTAAAGTATATGAATTTTGGGGGTAACTTTACTTTCACAGGAGTCAACAAAAGCCCTTTTGCATTCAAAAAAAAATTACATGACAGGAGTAAAAGTGTTGCTGAAAAGAAATACAGAAAAATTGAATTAAGTAAATAAAAAGGATGAGGAATGACTGAATTAGGACACTCATACATGTCCAGGCAAGTTTACAGGACTGCTAAAACAACCAGAGCAATGTGCTCTTACAATGGGATGAGTGTGTACATTTACACTACTGTTACAATACTGTATTACTGATCTGATGAGTAGTTCTGAGAGAAAAGCTGGGTATCTATTTTAATAAAGCATTTTATTCATTTGGCAACTTATTTCTTATTCTTACTTTTTAGGATACTTTAGTTATCATTCGAGGCCTTCGAGATAAGGCCTTTGAGCCTGCGCAGTGGATTTTTTAGGTGACACACAGTGTGCGTGGAACTGAGGCCACCCTTTAATCCTGAGGTTCGTC
>JAWWES010000001.1:59313684-59377597 GCA_035583135.1 Lophotriccus pileatus
ACCCTTTTGGGGCAATTATAACCACAGTCAGCAGGAGGCGATGTTGAGCCGCTGGGAATGTCGAGCCTGCAGTTGTTTGAGTCAGCCAGCAGGGGGCGCTGTTGGATCACTGGGAATGTAGCACCTGCAGTTGTTTGAGTCAGCCAGCAGGGGGCACCGATGGGTCACCGGCAGTTGCCACGTGTTGATCTCCACGCGCTAAGGCAAGCTGGACAATGGAGTCCTCCCCGGAGGGAGGGAGGAGGGGGAAGGGAAAAAAAACCACAGCTCCCAGCGCTGAAGCAACTCACTCTTTCCTGCTGATCCCAGACGTGCAGCGATGTCTCTCTCTCCCCCAAATGAGAACAGCTCCAAACAATTGATGCCCGTTCAGACCGCCCGGCAAAAACTCCAGCCACTTCCACACACTCCGCTGAGAATGAAACTGTCCCATCACCACCCAGGACACACTGCCACTGCCCCAGAGAACCTCCCAGCCCCTCCTCCTGCTTTTCTAAGAGACAAAACCAGGCAATTAACATATCAATACTGTTGTCTTGGATTGTTAACGTGAGCCATCAGGAGCTTGAAAGAAAACCAGTTGGACCAGCTCCCCTCCTCCAAACACAAGCAGGGGAAAGGAACAAATTTTCAACTTAAGTTTAAAAGCACAAAAAAACCCATGACACTTTCCAAGCAGTTAGTATTTGCCTAGAAGTGATGAATGATAACTCACCACTGTATTTTTCACTCTTATTTTGGGTACATAAGCGTGTGGACATTTCTGTAAGAAAATTAAAAGTGTACATAGGCACTTTTTCAAATCACTTTTGAAGAAACCAAATGAATTTAACATGAAACAGGTGGAGGACAAAAAATAGAATTCTCAGCAGGATTATCAAACCTGTTGCAACTTTGTTTTTTAGCAGAAGAGAAACAACTAAACAATCATGGAAAAACAGTGGCTTACTAACATTATAAGCTTGCCATAAATATCAGGGGAAAGGGCACAAAATATCATTTTATTGTGCTTTTAAGGAGAATTTAACCAAACAGAATCAGTCAGCACTGGATTTGTACTGTAAAAATGTTAAATGAAGAAACTGACATACATTATAAGAGTTGGATGGCACATTAAATAGAACAACGAATTTAAGATAACTGTCTGCAGATATTGATTCTCAAACATTTTGAACTACTGCATCACCACCAAAGTTTAAACTTCCACTGGATGCCATACTTGTCTTCAAGATGTTTATTTGAAAATGCTATGCATTTTATTGTTTAATCACAGGGGTATATGAACTGTCATGTTAAAGAGAGAGAAAAATGTCATGCCAGGAGCAACCAGAACTTGACAATTGTGAATTTCTTTGTACCTTAACATTCTTTTTCTCCAAGTTATTTCCTAATCACATATTGCACATATAAGAACTATTCCATGCCACTAAATGTCTTCTGCTTTGCTGCAGTCTTGCATTTCTTTCTGCTTTTCCCCATGCCTGAAATTACTGGGGTGAAGAACGGCCTGTGTCTTAATAGATGCCATATTTTCAGATAGGCTCTATCTAGAGTAGTAGTAGTGCCAATTGTGCTGTACGAATTAAGGATCTCACAAAAAAGAATTCCCTACAGACTGGACAGAGTGAATTGATTTTTTTTTTTCTGCTCTCAGAAACTAAGCAATTTTGATATTGCCATGTTGCCCAAGTACAGGAAAAGACCTTAGGTGGGATTCATTTGACTAAATGCAAACATCTACTATGTAAACATTTAGGGGTATTCAAAGGTTCCCAAGACTAATTCATACTCTCTAGCTTCTATCAAGTCATGTACAAGTAATGACTTCTCTGGCAGGAGGGAGTTTGCTGCAAGAGTCCAAAACAGAGCCAAGAACTGAGATAGCAGTAATTGCTGTTCAAAAGTTTGTTTCTTGGGTCACTTTTGGTGAGCAATGTACAGTTGCCTTATTACTGAGATGGGCGTAGTAAGTTTCTTTCCAATTATTAACAGTAGGTAATTCTCAGCACTGATTCATCTACAGTAATTTAATATTTAATGTTAATCATGCATTAAAAGATCTATTTCTCACCACTGATTACAAAAGAAGGCTATAGCAACTAGTTGAGCTACAGAAAATTGCAGTGGTGACCTAAAGTTGGCTGAGATAAATCTGACATCTGTGGTCACTAGACCACAGAAGAAAAGGTGGTCTTTCAGAGTTCTGACTGCCCCCATTCATTTATGTTACATGTTGAAAAATCTCAAGCATGTTTCTTCTAAAGCAAAAAAATAGGGATATGCTGTCAAGTGTGTGTGAAAGTTCAAACAATTTCAGAAAGAGTACTATTGTATATATACATGAAAGTTCTACATTTGGTCTTTAGCCAAATCTGGAAAAACCCTTTGTACCAGAGAAACCTTTAGAGAATGATTAACATAGTAATTTACCCACCCTAATAATTTGAAATTTTATTATTTCAAATAGTAATTTTAAAATATGTTATAGTTTTAGCCTAACAGAAAAATGTTTTATATACTTGGACATACTTGTATGACAAGTGAGGGATGATAATGCAACTTCCGTTTTATAAAAGTATTTTTCAAGTGGGTAATTTCATTAAAATAATTTTGGGCAATATACTTTTCATCTCATTTTAGACACCTGTGGTATAGGCAACTACAGCTGAATCATTCAACTGAAATTCCATTTTCAGTCAAAGAAGAAAAATGGGCATTTGAAGGCACAAATCTTTTTACCTATTTTAGAAAGAGATGATTCATACCCTACAAATGCCTGTTTCTCTTCATAAAGGGAGATGACTAATTTGGATGGAGTCCCTCACATTCTATACTTACATTCAGTGAGCTGGTTCTCATTCCTCAAAGTGTGTCTGCAAAACTTCATATTGTTTTCTTAACCCAGAGAATTAGAGAAGATCTGAAGATTCAGTGTTGTGGTTTTGGTTGCATATCACTAACAGATGAGAGGGACTATTTCCATATTTTGGGAGGGGGAATGAGTCACAGGGGAAAATAGTGTGTGTGCATATATATATATATATATATATATATATATTTCAAAAGATGATTTGGATTTTAGTTTTACGTGGACTTAATTTTCTTCTGCATAAAGATTCTCAGAAACCGCTATATATTTTTAATTCTTCTGGCCTGCCAAGGATTCTTTCCACTCGCAAATTATTTTCTGATCTCCTAAACAGCACTGTATCACATTTTTATCTTTAAATAAAAGGAAAACTTCAGTAAAGGCACTCTGTATGTTTTGGTATGTATTTTTTAAAAGGAAATTCTTCCATTTTAAGTGCTGCAAGAAATTAACTTACAATTTTGCACTGTGAATTGTACCTAGATATTTATATTGTACTTTAATGACTAAACCTATTGCCCTGTGTTCTTTACACCCAACCAAAATCATCTAGACTTCTCATATTTCTAAAAACCATCCTCTTTGTCATGTCATTCTTTAGCATAAACAGACACTAAATGCAAAATAAAGTACAAATTTATGTAGAAATGAATGTGATTAATTCTATTATTAAAAAGCGAGTAGACTACTCTGCAGGCAGAGAATTTAGCTACGACAAAGTGCAGACACTTTATTATGTGTTTCTTTATCTTAAATTTCAGGTTTTGACTTAAACCAAATCAAAATAAACTCTCTATTTTTATGGTAAAGAAGACAGGCTATGCTTTCCAGCATAATACATTCATATTGATATGGCCACATGCATAGAATTAATTATCTGTGATCTTTCTCTGATAAGTACAGTCTTCAGGATTTTATTATCTTTTGATACCAGTTTGAATATTAGTTGTTTTTTCCCTCACAAACCCCCACCTTCTCCTGCAGTGTGCTTGAATTTTCACAAAAGGTTTGGGTGATGTATTTTTTCTCATTTCTTTTATACACTAAGTTGCATATTATTCAGAATTTATTTTTTTGGTGTGTGTTTGAATTTCACAAATTTAACTTGTTGAACTTTTTATTTATCTGGTTTTGTGCATATCATACTGTCATGTGGTAAATCAGTTCCCTTCTGACTTGTAAAATTTTCTAGATTTTATTTTTTAGTGTGCAATGTCTTGGATTCAACTACAAATATTCAGTAACATTTTCCCATACAAGTAAGCATTCACTCCACAATGAAAAACAGTATCATATTCTCAGCAAAAATCCTAGACCACTAAATGTTTTATCAGGATTACTACTTTAGGTTCAAAAAAGAGGAAAAGAAATATATTTATCATCGATTTTTGGTTTTTCTCTTTTGTACTCCCAAAATTATGAACGCTATATTAGACTTGTTTCAGAGTGTTACTAAATACTGGTGATGCACCTAGTGTAGTAGTGTATGTTAAATAAGTACCATTCATTACTTCCCCACGGACAAGGAATTTAAAATGCATCGATTCCTCACACGTGAGGCAGATTGCGATTTACATGTTAAAGTACCCCTGTGAATTGATTTGCATAGGAAAGACTTCTGGAGCACTGAAACAAAGGATCAGTGAGCATGACAAGAGTGCTATTAGCATAGAGAACACGGATTCTCTTACAATATACCCTTCAACCAACGTAAATATATTCATCATAAATATATAGATCTTTGTGGGTTTCTCAGCCAGGAATGAAAAAAGGTCTTGTCTCAAGAGCGGTAAGACTAATGTCATAAACTCTGGAGGAGCCTGTAAGCAGAGTTAGAGACAGGCCTTCCTTACACGAAACTCAGGTGGACTTTTGAGTTTGCTTCAAGTGGTAAGATGTAAACATTTACATCTGAGCTAATCTGCTAGATTTCCTTTTATTGACAGTAATGGAAATGGAATCTTAGTGGTGTGCTACATCTTATCCTAAGGCAGACCTCTAAAATAATCAGAAGAGGTTTCTCATACTATAATGGCATTTTTCTCTTCACAGTTATCAAGGTGTTTATTATAGACCATGCAGAACCTTTTAACACTGTCACTGGAGTGTTTTCAGCAGTTCATTCTAAGGCACATCACACATTGTCTTTTCTGCTTCTTCCTCCTCAGGGGGATGACTCCTCACACTTTTCCCTTGCTCCAGGGTGGGGTCACTCCCACATGAGACAGTCCTCAATGAACTTCTCCAATGTGAATCCTTCCCATGGGCTGCAGTTCTTCCCTAGCTGCTCTAGTATGGATCTGTTCCATGGGGTCCAGTCCTTCAGGAAAGGATTCTTCAGAATGGGTCTCCTTCTGGGTCACAAGATCTGTCAGCAAACCTGCTCCAGCATGGGCTCCTCTCTTCATGGGGTCATAGGTCCTGCCAGGAACCTGCTCCAGCACAGGCTTCCCACAAAGTCACAGCCTCCTTCAGGCATCCACCTGCTTCAGCATGAGGTCACCCAGGGGCTACAGTTGGATATCTGCTTCACCTGACCTCCATGTACTGCAGGGGCAGCTGCCTCATCATGGCCTTCACCACAGACGATGGGGGAATCTCAGCTCTGGCCCCTGGAGCATCTACTCTGCCTCCTTCACTAGCCTTAGTGCTTGCTCACATATTCCCTGGCTATCTTTCTGCAGTTTTTCCCCCCCTTCTTATGCCTGTTATCCCAGAGGTGCTACCACCATTTCTGATGGGCTCAGCCCTGGCCAGTGGTGGGTCTGTCTTGGAGCCAGCTGGCACTGGCTTCATCAGGTGTAGCAGGAAGCTTCTAGCATCTTCTTACTGAAACCACCCCTGTAGACCCTCCGCTACTAAAATGTGGCCATGCAAGCCCAGTACATTCTTCCAGTACACCCAAGGAATACTATAGTATAGTTTTAGTATGCAGCTTGCAACAATGCCTCCTCATTATTACTAAAGTTCAGTGGAATCTGTGATGGAAATCTATAGAAAAAACAAACCACTTCTAAAAGCACGCAATAATTTCAAAAGTGGGAATAGTTTTCTTACAGTTCCACATGGTTCCTAAGTTCAGCAGGCAATTGCTGGCTATGTGAAATGTTCTGTGAAATCTGTAGGTGATTTCTTCTTGGCAACTGTTGATCAGGAGTTTTTCTCTTTCCTTTTTTTTGTCTTTACACATATCAAACAAAATACTAGTAATATAATACTTCTCAGAATAGTCTCATTTTAATACAACTTAAGTGATATTCACTTAACTTTTTTTTTAACTGATTTTATGTTACATTAATGTGATGGGAATATTCCAATATAACATTCTACTGAAATGGGCTTTCTGCATACTCCACAGAGGAGTTACAATGAGTAGTGTAATGGTAGTAGGTTTTTGTATGTATCTTTCTACTCTTGCTCATTCTGCAATCCTTCTTGATCCAAATTTCTTCTGTTTATTTTTATTTCAAATGTGTGAAATATCTGGCCTGAAAAGCCTTTATAGATCAAGGTTTAAAATTGAAAGTTATTTCCCAGGAATTCAACAGCACAATGAGCACTTCCCTGCAATAGATAATGCACTATGACAGAGTAAATAATGCACTATGACAGAGTAAATAAAACCCAGACCTACAGCCAAGATATCCAAATTATGAGTCTTAAAGAGGAGACTGTGCAAAGTATTCACAAAGTCTGTCTTTTGCATTATCAAGAGTAGCTTGTCTAGGCTTTGTCTACAGTCATGTAAAAGAGTGATTTCTTGTGTAGTTGATTCAGAATAAAAATCTAATTTTAGATACTTTTAATCAGCCCTATCAAAACTGCTCCCCTCCACTGTATGTTAAAGACAGCCTTGGTAAAATAGTCTCACTACATTAAATCTAACCTTTGGAAATATTTCAATTTACCTTGCTTTAGATGATTTGAAGCATTACATATAAGTGATAATGAACACCTATGCCAAAACACCATCAACTCAATACCACTAGACCAAACCACTTCCAATTCTGGATTGTCTCCTACAAGCTCTAGTTTCACCTTTCACTGCTGTGGTCCCTATTGTATACGATATTAAACCACAAAGCTAGAAATATGCTACAGATAAGGCAGAGGAATCTCAGTTGTGGCCCCACCTTTGGTGACTTACCAGGGACCTCTGCTAGGTCACTCACATTTACGAGAGGTGCCTTCCAGCTACTGTATTACTCCTCTCTGTCAGAGTGACATGGCTGGCAGGACTACCCAGGAGCAGGGAAGACACTGGACTTTTACACGTTTCTTTTGAGTAAAATGTGGCCAGAAAAAAATTACCATCAAGCTGTAGGCTACCAGTTGTGAGAAGGCAGAAATTAATTCAGGGTCCTTGTACATTGTCATTCTGTGCTGATGGAAAGTTCACTCTGGACTTTACCTAACCCAGCTTCTGCTCTTTCTCGTCCAGGAGATTTGAGTATTAAATGGCATTGATTCTTCCTATGGAGATACAAGACTGCATATAAATTAACACTAAAAGGGATATGCTCCTGAGAAAGCCATTGTCCAAACACTGAGCTAAAGAACATCAACTTTAAAAGATTTGGCTGAGGTCATTGTTAATGATGTCTTAGTATTGTGGCACTGACTGAAATAGTAAAATTCTTTCCATTTTGCAACATATTGCCCAAGGCACTAATCCTACCACAATTTAGAAGAAAAGTATCTTTATACACAGTCACTATTCCACCAAAGTCAGATTATTTTAGGCTTCAGTCCCTGTTTTCTCTTTTTTTTAAATGATGCTGTATATCCATACATAGTGGTATTGTTCTCTTCAACTACAAAATAATTACAAAAAAAAAAAAAGAGCGTGGTTTTCTAATGGGCATTTGCAGATGCTTCACAACAAACCTTTTTATTCAAAGATTCTGCTATTAAATGTGGAGAAGGAATTGAGGAAAAACTTTATATTCATGAAGTTTTATAAATTATCTGTTGTATAGGAAAATTTTTAGTATACATATTTTTATTTTGCAACAACAAAAAGCCTGTTCTGTATTGCTTTTCCTCTATTTAGAACACAAATTAATTGAGGTCATGATTCTGTTAGGAGAACACAGTCATATTTCTAGCAAAAACACCATGAAAATTTAATCTGTGTCTGAGAGACTTTTGACCTTTCAAACTTGCGGAGTATCTATTATTCCTCTTTTATTTTATGTTGAGACTCCTCACATTCATCTGTTCTCTTTAAATATTTACATTGTAACTTCTCCGGGTAAAGTACCACATGCTTAGCTTATACATAACACTCATTATTTGTGTTGCTGCCCTCCTTGACCATTTTCCATTGTGTCAAGGGGTCTTTCAAAATTGCAAGAAAAAAGAGAAGTTCATCTTGACTACTGTTTCTTAATTATATATTATAAATTACCTTGAATAATTACTTCAATGAAGTATGAAAAGTAACTTATTGAATGCAATTGCAACTTTCCATTTCTAATATATGAGTCTCACCTTCCCAGTTTTCCCTGTGTGATCATTCATTTTCCTCTTTCTCAGGAAATAAATCTAAGTCTTCCAACCTCATTTATACTTTATATTTCATATTTTATTTATAATCTTTGTTTCAATTGCCTTTACTGGTAATTTATTCTACTTGCTCATTTATCTTTTTATGAAATACATTAATTCTGCCCAAATTCCCTAATTTTCCTGATTTGTTTACTATGTCTTGTTATATCTTCTAGATTTTAACCTCTTCTTAGCATAAAAACGTGTCCATATTCTAAATTTTTTTCCTATTAACAATTTTTTATTTCCCTTTCACTGTTTTTCATTTTATATAATTAAGTATTTCCCAATGCCTGTTAGATCACACTGAGCAACAGTGTTGTAGTTTTACAAAAAAGACTAGTTACATTAATCATAGAGGAGCAGATTTCTTACCAGTAACTTTAAAAATACTTAAGATTCTAGAACAGAACATCATTTCAGGTCTGATTATTTAAGTGCACATACTCTTTAAAGCACTGAAATAATATTTACAGTACAGTTACTAACATGAGCCATAATATTCCAGATTTTTTTTAAATGCCATCCGTATTCAATAGATAAAATTGTTGTATAAGAGTTTTTCTTCATTTGTTTTCCCTTACTACATATTATTTGATTCTTTTCTAGGTTTCCTGGTTAGTCCAAGACAGAGTATATAGGAACAGATTTTCACATCAGTTTATCTAAAATATTCTTCTTCTCCTTTTTGAGATCCTATGTGGTTATTTTGTGATAAGAAAGTATAAAATAACATCCGAAGAAAATGCTTTAAACACAATAAGTATCTGTATGAACTATACACAGATCCTCTGGACTCAGCCCTCTAGAATACAGGCAAGTGATCCTAACTGGTAATTTATACTCCTTCTTTAATCAGTAGAAAAAGATGGGAATTTCCACACAGAGACAGGTGCCTAAGTTGGGGATTGGTATGTGCTTTTAAGGTAAATAATGCACAGAATCCCTTTTGAGCACTGGAGCAGGACCATTGGTGGGTGGTATTAGTCTATTCAGACTTTGCCCGGCATGATTTAAGGCAATGCCAATTCCCACTTTTATAAAGAGTTGCTGAGCATATTTTGGGAACTGGAATATACTCAGGACTATACACAGCAGGTATGTGACCTGTGGCCACATGCTTTTGGTTCCAAAATGGTGGCTGCCAGCCTGCCCTGCTTCCTCAGTTCAGATGAATGTTCTGACAAATACAGCCTAGATGTCTAAACTTCAAATTACTTGAGAAAAATCCTATCTGCATTCACACAGAATCTCCTTCCCATGAAAGCAATTGCTAAAGTGACAGCAGAACTTAATTTTAAACGTTTGCATTTTCTTTAATGAAATTTAATGAATGAAAACAGGAGCCAAGGCTCAGATTCCTCACATCATGCTTCAGTTATTAACTGAGCCAGCCAGGTCAAAGATGAATCTCTACAGCTAACAGAAATTGGTGTTCTGATTTATTTTTGGTGACTGCACTCTGCTGTCCACTTTAGTCCATAGATAACCATTTTAAAATATTTTTAATTTGGCAGTTTTCTTTTCTGTTTTTAATAAATTTTAAAAAAGGAAAAATTATACCAAGCACATGCTCTTCTCTTTGGGGACATTTTAGATCTGGCTGTAATGTCCTTTCATCATTTAACAATTGGCAATAATATTCAAATGGCAAGAAATCCTCCTTAACTCTCTAATTTTGTTATATTGGAGAAAATGTCACCAGCTGTGGAAAGCATATGGATCAAAATTCTACACTAGCTTTTTTCTTTGCATTTTACTATGGAAAGATGATAATTCATAGCAAGAGCTGAAAGGAATGACAAGTATTATTTAACTTATATAGCAGCAATTCTCCTGGCTGTGTACTTTTTAAGACTCTTCTTGCTGTGACTTACCAATCGTTCGAAGACTGTGTGGGTTTTTTGCCAGCTCAAGTATCACAATACCACATTTTCAAGGGGTGTGCATTGGGAGGGGGAGGGGGGAAAATATACTTTTAAGATAAAACTAAATTTCACTTCTCATAACACACAAATAAGAAAAATTATTCAAAATTTTAGGCAAAGGGACAGACTTTCAAGGCGTTCCATACACAGCAGGTGTACCCAAAAAAAAAAGCTTTTTGAAAGTTCACTTTTTGAGGTGTTGTAGTAGAAGATGCCAGACTTGAAGTATTTTGAAACTCTGTGCATTATTTATGTTTACTGTAAGAACATGAGACATGCCCTAACAGACCAAAGGCTCATCAGTGCTCTCTCTATCTGTGGCTTAAACAGAGTTGCTGAGTGACCAATGAAAGAAAGAGGGTATACATGATGGAAAGGTCTCATCTTACCTAGGCCTTCCTAAATGTCAGTGATTTAGGGCATTCCTGATAAGGATGCTATTCCATAGGCCCTGTGGCATAAACCAAAGCCCACTTATACAAACTTTGTCTCAGACATATACAATACAATGGTTTCTAAGGCACGAACAGTTTGTCCTGCAACAGTAGGAAGCTGTTCAGAAAAGGAGGATACTAAAGAGAAATATGGTATTGTCTGCAAATGCACAAATATCTAGATTAGCTGCACTGTTTCACAGAAACCACATGATTTTGGTGGCTGTTTCCCTATTTTGATTCACCTTACTAGTTACCATATCATGAGCTTGTCTCCGCTTTTAAGGAATTTTTATATAGTTCCAGGTTTGGATTCTTTTCTTTCTTTATTCTACTGAAATATTTATGAAACAAATTCCATGCATTTTTTTAGACAAGAAAGGAAATAAGAAATTAATTCATCCCAAATTGATTAACACAATGAAGAACAGATCCTTCTCCACAGTGACGAAAATTACAGTGTAATTGCCTTTTCAGACAATTATTACCAGACCCTTGCCAAGAATAACATTAATAGAGAAAAGTTAAGGGAGTTTCCATGTAAATACGAATTCTTTTTAAAGAGCGGGAAAGCAAATTTATGAACTCCAAGCACAACTCCCGTGATAACTCAAAGGAACTGACTTCGTTTCCCTTTTACTATCTCCTCTGGGGTACTTTATGGACCAGTTCTCTCATCTCAAGTGATCCCAAGACATAAATTAATTTTAGATGCAATTTTTATTCTTTGTGTCTGCTAAACAAAATCATTGTTTGTTTTGGTTACCATGGAGATAACTGACTTCCTGTGGTGGCAAGAGCCTTGTTTGGGGTATTAAAGGGGTTTGGATCTGGGGATTCTCTAGTTTTCATGCAGTGAAGAAAGTACTTTCATCAAGAAAACCTTCATAAGATTTCTCTCCCTCATAATTTGAGCCGTTCTTATTACAAGCTTGTGAGTATTTGGGTGTTTTTTTCTCTTCAGTGTTCCCTTTGTAGCTCAGTTTGCACACTCCACAATGCTGACTCAAACAACAGGGAAGGGCAGATGGTCTATTTATTAATGCTGTACTTGCGTCGGACAGAAGCTCCCAACAGCCTATTACCTGATAGAACGTCAACAGAAAGAGAGATAATAAAACTTTTGATTATAACATAGCCTTCAAGGTGGACTAGTTAGGATTCAGAGACAGAAATTTCTGTCAGAAAATCCTGTACTGAAGTTGTGGGTAAAGAACAAAAACCAAAAGCCATTCAGTTTATATTAGCTGTCTTTCTTAAACAGCACTGAAATTTGGGCACCTCATACCAGACCTTCAAACTGGAGACCTCAGCCTGTGTCTACTCAGCAAAGAGAAAAAACTGTTCCAAATGCACAGTCTGATAACCAAAAAAAGTACTCAAAAGTACCTTCTAAGGAGTTCCAAAGGTAAAGATAGTGTGTAAGTCCTTGAACCAAGTGATTCCAATCGAAAGTATGGCAAAGGACTTTGTGCAACATTCTGCTGAGCTTGGGGGGCTTTTTTTGTTTAGCATATGAAAAATTATACTTCAGAAAATTGGGTCTGGCCAAGAAGGTACAAAGTTGGAATGGTTAACTTTGGTGAAATTATTGTACATACTATCCATGCCTTTCTTCTTGCCATTCACAACTCTTGTCATCTTCTCTTCTGAGGTCAGGCATTACCATGTTAATTATGAACAAAAACCTTAAATGAGCCAAAAGATGCTGGGACTAGTGTTCAGGATCCTGTTCAGATAGTACTGAGCCTACATAGGCTGCTTAGGATTTACACATTCTTCAGAGTAATCTGGTGCCATTCAGCATAACTCTGTAAATATGGCCAGGAGTCAGGATGGATGGCAGCATGGAGCTGGTGGCACAGCCACACCCATGTGTACAGCGATGGTCCTATCTGTATCAGAACAGAAGACAACATTATGTGACTGTCAACAGATGTGCTCCCATAATGCTTATCTTGAACTTGAGATGGTACTTCAAGTCCCTGAAGAATAATGCCTCTAAGTCCTCCAGCTGCAATGGTAAGCTCATGCATTTCCCAAGTAGAAGGCTTTCACTGAAGACTCGATAAAGCTTTTGGACAAATCATCATTAATAACAAGAATTAAAAGGGGATTTGTCTTGTTTCCACACTAACAGTGGATAAAAGCATATAAACACAGGGGGGATTATAAATAAAATCTACATTAATCCCATGATTAGCTCTCTGACCCTTAGTCCCCACCTCCTATATTGAGGATCATGCCCTTTAAAGCAGCAGATTTGTTACACTTAACAAAAATACCCTAAACAATAGCATTGTTTCTAAAGCATTGAAGGTTTTGGTCTGATTTGTTTTAAATTTGCTGTACAACATCAAAATGCTCACAGGTATTACATGCTCACAGGTATTACTTTTGCTCCATGGAAATTATGTCATTTGTTTCTAAAGCATCTCACAGCAAAGAAAAAAAAATAAAATCAATAACAAAAGTGGAAATATTTCAGAACAAGTAATAGTAAAACAAAACTTTAGAAACTCCTCTTAAGTGTACAACACAAAATCAATTTACCATGACCCTGAGAGTCAGCTATTCTTGCCCTTGTGACGGAAGAAGAAGAAAAAAAAAGAAAAGAAACAAATTAAACAGTACATAAAAGTCCTTTGCTTCCCAAAACTTTGGAGTGCTTTTGAGGTAGGAGAATGTTTAAAGTAAGCTTTTTAATTTTTATTAATACCATCTTATAATTTCTTTTTTAGTGTCTGACATAGCTTTAACCTTCTAGTGCATCAGTCGCTTATCTCCTCCTCTGTACATGGATATTGTTCTTTAGGCTGGCTGTAATCTGAGAATTACTATTGTTCCTGTAGTATCTCCACCTCCTGTGTTTATAGTCTCTCTCTATAATCCATTATTGTTTGTTTATTAAGGTTGCTTTTTTTATATTTATCAAAATCTAAATCCAAGTAACAACCCAAGATCTAAACTGGAAGATTCTAGACAATATTAAAATACTCAGACTGGACAAGAGGATACTAGAGCAACATACTGGATTTTTTCAAAAAACACGTAATAGGAATGTAGTTCTCATCAATCATGAAAAAGCAATTTTTAAGCAACTCTCTCAAGGTTTCTGGGATGTCTTTTTGTTCAGCTGAAATTTCTATTAATCTTTCCTTAAATTAACTGCACTGAAGCACTTAAGAATTCCTTCACAACATGTTCATTCCTCCGCAATATTTCCAAAAGAAGAGCCTAATACAATGTACATGTGAGAGATATGAAGAAGAGACAGAAATAGGAGTACTTAATTTTGATTTCCTAATAGAAAATGTTCAATCTAATGTCACTGAGTTGGGAAACCTGTGTTCTAAAAATCCAGTATGCAGAGAGTGTTCAAACATAATATCAGCTCTTTCCCACACATATGTGGTAAACATAAAGTTTTTGCATCTTAATATGGTTCAAGAGCACAGTACAAATTTAATGATTGCAAATAAAGTACCAAATAAGAGAAAATGCTAAAGTCTCTAGTCTTTCTTTCTATCCTACTCACTTCATATTTATTCTTCATCTTCTCTGAACTGTGAACACAAATATCAGGTTTACAAGCTGCAAGCAGAATAAAATTATGGGATTCCCCTTTTTTTTTTTTTTTACGAAATAAAATACGTCATAATTTTTTGCACTGAAAGATGAAATTCCCCTTCCAACATGAGCCTGGTAAGGGACCAAACTAGAAGCAGTAGCAGGTGTTTGCAATCCTGAATTTGTTAACACTGAAGATTAATAACCAAGGGTGGCAAATCCATTAAGAAAAACAAACAGCCGTTTAAACTTGAACATTTCCAGTCCAGTCACTGAACTATTTTGAAGAAATGCATCTTTCAAATATCTAAAATAAATAATTTTAGGCTTGCAATACAAACATGGTGAACTGGACACTCCTCTGATTAATATTGACACTATAGCTTCGGGGATTTGGGAAAACCAGGGATTTTTTTTTCCCAAAAATAAACCTACTTTTTTTTTTAGTAACCTTAAGTATGCATCACTTTGCAAAGCTAGCCAGTTAAGGTCTGCTACAGTTCTTCCTCTATCTCTACTCTAGCAAGTCTTGTATGCCCACACAGAACCATGGTAATGAAACCACATGGTGGAATAAAATCTTGGCAGTCAATGATATGTTGGGGCTTTTAGCAACAGAATTTTATCTTCAGTTTTAAATCTATTTCTGAAGTACATATTGTCACACACACAGTAACAAAGTCATGTTTCCCTTCTTTCCCTTTCTATGCATTCAAATAATAGTGAGCCCCAGAATAGGCAATTCTCTCTAACCCATAAGTAACATGTTTAAGGGCCAATACCTTACAGCCACATGAGGCTATAAATGTGAGCTTTACAGCATTGAAAAGGGGCCTCAACTTCTCATAGTGGAAGGTAAGGCAACATGAAGCCATAAGATAGTGTCATTGTAGTACATAGAAAAACTATTTTACAGAGGGTAATTTTTAGAGGTTTCAAAAATTTATTAGCTACCATTTTTCTCTCCTGCATCCCATGATCTGGAGGGCATGGTAAAGAAGCCAATCTGACTCAAAGTAGAAGGGCATGAGAAATAGTAATAATTTAAAAAAGAGCTAAAATATTTCTAAAACTTACTTCCTTCTTTTTTTTTTCTTTCAAGTACAGAGCAAAGCAACATGTATAATCGTATAGTTTGGTCTTTAGGATTTATGGAATATGATAATGGAGTAATAGGAGCAACCAAATCCTAAGCTAATAAAAGTAGTTGTAACATTTACAGCCAAGCTATACCCAACAGCTTAGGAACTTTCTGTCTTTTTTCCTCACCCTGGATATTCAAGTTATCAAAACCATCAAGGTATGTTAGCCCGGATATACATAAATTAAGTCACATTAGTTATTTATGTTCTTATATATACAGATTATTTTATTATTATTATTAAATTCCTATAGCCTCCAATTAACCAGAAGGACACAGTAGTTGTCAAGCTGACTAAATACTCACAAAGATCCAAAATAGGACTTCTACTGGACATGGAATTTATCTCTAAACCCATAACTATTGAATGCCATCTTTTATTTGAGTCTTTATGTGTGTACCCCCCAAAACAAATTTATCATGCATGAGTCTTTCGAATTTTCTTTTGGACATTGTTCTTGTGTTTCAGAAACTTGAAATAGTGTTTCTCCAAAACACAGATTCTACTGTTGCCCAACTTACTACTAAGCGTAAACGAGATTTACATTTTGCTGAGACACTTCCTTCACTGCACTACTGGGAATGTCAGCTGGTAGAGAGACTCTTGAGCTGAGGCCGGTCTAAGTTGGTAAGCAGTCATGTTTATTGAAGAGTGTATGGAAGCTTGAGATTGGAAAGACTACTGTTTTTGGCTGCATGGTTTCCAAAACTAACCTAATACATCCACACAGCACAACACAACTTTGTTAATATTTGTGCTAGATATGAAACATCTAGGCCTTATTTTCTATAATCAAAAGGCATATTCTTTCAATTTTACTTGTAATATGTAGCTATTAGGATTTCTCCAGTCACTTTCAAGATGGAGAACACAGAGGTCAGGGTGATGGCAGTCTAGTCAAATCAATTCCTTTTCATTGTCAGTAAAGGAAGATGACTTCAGTCATTCAAAGTAAATCAGAAGTATTCAATTCTTCTAATGGAATAGGCAGTGAATGATAAGTATTTATTGCATCATTATTTCATCATTTTTCAGTTAAGGGCACTTGTGGCAGACATATGTCCAGGGTGACATTTGACTACATTAACCACAAGCAAAAACCTCTTAGCTACTCAGTTCACTGACAAATTCACAAACACACCAACAAGGTAGGGAGTCTTACAGACAAAACCTCATGAATTTTACCAATCTGAGAAACTGCCCAGAGAAGTTGTGGATGCCCCATCCCTGGATGTGTTCAAGGCCAGGTCAGATTGGGACCTGAGCAACCTGGTCTAGCAAATGGCATCCCTGCTCATGGTAGGGGGACTGGAACTAGGTGATCCTTACGGTCCCTTTAAACCCAAGCTATTCTTTGATTCTATGACTCTGTGATTCTATGATTTTTTCAAATATCTGGCTTTATAACAAAAGAACTAAAGGAACCACCTGAAAAATATAATGTGATCTCATATCAAAAGAGTACACTGAAAGACAGGCAGGTTTAAGATTGCTTAGGGACCTTAAATAATACATTTGATAATTTAAGGGCTTGACTTTTCAGTTCTAATACTCTGGTACTTTAATAACATAAAAAATGTAAAAATAGTCCTCTATGATCAGAATTTCAAGTCCATAATCTCCATTTCTTAGCAGAATCAAATTGAAAATAAAGTCTATTTTCTCTACAGAAAACTGCACAGACCACTCAGGGCAGTCACCAGGAGAGTTGGCATCTGTAGCTCTGCACTAGCTCTGTCACTTGAGCTAGTGGACTAACCACAGATGCTGGCACATGCAGACAGCCTTTGTTTGGGACACGTATCTGAAAAGAAGAAAGAGTGTGTTTGGTGTGCTTTCACACTGAAGTGGGTTTTCACAGAGACTGGCTGATAGTACAACACTGTGAATTTGTAGTCCTGTCTCCTATTCTCAGCAAATTTCTGCTATATGCAAAGTTACCAGAAACGTGACTACGTTCAACTGGAACTTAGACAAGAAAGTTTCTTTTAAAACTTATTTATTGTTTACATAAGTAAAGATCAAGCATACACTCTTCAGTCAGATAAAACTGAAGTCAATAGGATTCAACCTGACAGAGAAATTCATGATGAGGCCTTATTGGCACACTGTAGGGAAATAAGGGAAGAGACCTGCTCATGAGATGTTTATGATGCCTGGGATAGAATTATTCACTGGTCTTTCTCAATAACCCTTTGTTACCAGCTTGCCCTTCATCATGATTAAAAAGATGTTTATTTCTAAACAACTGAAAACAACTTAAGACTAATGTACTCAGTCCAGATAAAGCTTTTCATGAGATTAAAGCTTTTAAATATGTCTGCATATTTCCTTACTGAACAATGTGATTTTATTCCTGAAAAAATTTAATCTTTCAAATACTATTAACATGCTTTCTTGCACTGGTTTTTCACACACATTTAAAAAAAATGTTAGTTATACCTAGTGTCCAAAATAATTGAAAGCATGTTTGTGTTTCAATTTCACCATCATTTTAGGGTGAAAAATTCTTACTAAACAAATTGCCAAGAACATGATTAAAATTTCTTCACTTTTTAGGGCATTGCATGACTGTTAAGCATATTATTTAGTTGCAATTCATTTAAAAAAATATCCACAAATGTCTTCAATATAATTCCACGAAGAGTGACCATCTGTTTGCTGTCACTATTTTTAATAAAGTCTATATAATGCTTGGTGCCAAAATAAAATGCATCACCAAGCCTCAAACCAGATGGTTTAACATCTTATTCAGAAATTTTCTTGCTTTCATTATTCATCTTCCTCAGGCTTCTTGAAGAAACATGGCCAGAGCACTTTTGGACTCACACAGCACCCCACTACTATGCTTCCTCAGGGCCTTCTGAAACTCTTTTGCAAGACTGGCCTGGTACCTCACACCATTTACAAACATGCACACACAGAAATTTGAGACAGGATACCTTTCCATTCCTAGTATAGAATCTTTGGCACAAAGAATTGACACTTCAAAAGGCACGTAGTGATCAGATAAGAAAACTATTGGGAAAGCTATCTGAACAAGAATGATTTAGTTTGTTGGAAAGTATAAAACTGTTAACTGATGTTGATCAATATTGTCAGCTTCAAAACCACAAACCTATAAATGAATAATAAACTATTTCTTTAGTTAGGAACAGAGAGGAGGACACCTTGAACATCTGAAGTTATTCTCAAGTAAGTTATGGTTACTCCAGAAGACTTCACTAAAGATGTCTTTTACGTGTTCTTTTACCATATACTATAAAATGCTTCACACATCTAGAAATAAAACTAAACCCCAAATAAACCTAACTCTATTGTATAAAGTCTGTATTTCAACACATCTGTGTAACATTGGCAGTGAACTAAATATGGACTGTGGAATGTTGCCCTTGGGTTTCTAGATGCTGGCCCAGAAGAACACGGATCTTCTTTTGCTTTTGATCCAAATCTCCCAGCCTCAGGTACCAGATATCCTAGAATATTTTGAATGGCACTCAGCAATTATGTTTAGGCAACTGAACAGAACCTAATGAGACAAAGTAGTGGGATTTATCTTACAGGTTGAGCAGACCAGAGTTCAGTGTCTATCAGTAGAGGTGTGAACATATGAAATAGCTAAACAATACTCAGAGGTAATCTACGGCTTCGTTCAACAATGCATGCATAAGGACCAGTGACATCTAAGCCTCTCTGTGATTTCCTTCCTTGCCTTTCTGAAGAATACAGGTTGACCATAGGTCTTACCTCACATCAGTCACCATATGCCACCTCAAAGATTGCAGTATTTGTCTTGGTTCTCATCAGTACAGTAAGAGGAGTTTGGAGAACAAAGCAGATGACAAAATGCATACAACTAGTGTAGGATAAACTTGTGTATCACAAGATAGCTGCAGACTGAAGTCTTTCAGCAGAAATCTGCATTAAAGTTAAGCACAGCTATATATATTATTAGTGGCAACCATGGTCCTTAGAACAGCAGAAGCTTTAGTCCTCTTTGCGACTAAGTGCCTTCACTTGTGGAGATTATGTATAAAAGGCTGTGCTCTTTCCTCCCTCTGCAGAAGATCTCAGCATACTGACATCTACTCCTGTCGCCCTTTGACACTAAGAAGAGAGACTGGCTTGGTCAGTGTAAGCATAAATGCTCCTTTTCGCAAGGGATGATCTCTGTTCACTATCTTTTAAAGTCAGGAAATGCAGTTTGCAGAAGATCTAGTGAAGTGGAAAATCCATTTCTATAGGTTCTGTAGAATGAAATACAGTTATAAAAAAAATCCTCTACAAAGTTAAGAAATTTAACAAGAAATTAGATTCTTTCTGTTCAAGGTTTAATCCAGTCTGCAGAATTTAATAGAGAATTACATCCTTGCTATAGAGAGGCTTACATTTCCTGGAGAAAGGTGATTATTCTCTATTTAATTCTACAGATCTTTTTCTATAAGGGTAATTTCAGATTCATTCAACTGTTATGCTTCTTCTGCCACTGTGGAAATTATCCCACTTTCACAAATTTGGCATGAATCTATCAATAGAACCAGAAACATGAAATTTCCATCCCTAATATAAATGTGCAATCCCACACTGTTTCATAACTTCCTACTTGATAATTCATATGTAGCCTCTTCTGTTGGATTTAGACTGTAATTTTTGAGTTATATTCAGAGAAAGGGATAAAATTATTTGGAAAAAAATTTAGAACTCTGCTATTTCAAGTTGCAGTACTACTTACTATGCCAGTATCTTACTTTATTCAGCCCAGGTACAGTCCATTTTAGTCACAACTTAGCTTTTCAGAATGCATTAGGCACGTAATCTTTTAAACAGCAAGTAAAATATTTGAATTATTTTTCTGTTGCGGGTTGTTGTGTTTTAACTCCAGCTGGAACTAAGCACCACACTCACTCATTCACTCCCCCACCAGCAGAAGAGAATCAGAAAAGTGGGAAAACTCAGGAACTCAGATAAAGACAGTTTAATGGGTAAAGCAAAGATGAACGAAGAAACAAAACAAGGAATTCATTCACCACTTCCCACGTGCAGGCAGGTGTTCAGCCATTGCAAGGAAAGCAGGGCTCCATAACACATAACAATGACTTGGAAAGACAAGCTACATCACTCCAAATATCCCCCTCCTTCTGCCCCCAGCTTTATGTGCTGAACATAATGCCATATGGTATGGAATATCCCTTTGATCGGTCGGGGTCATCTGTCCCAGCTGTGTGCCCTCCCAACCTCTTGTGCATCCCCAGCCCACTCACTGACAGGGTGGGGTGAGAGGCAGAAAAAGCTTTGACTCTGTGCAAGCACTGCTCATCAGTAATAAAAACATGTTATCAACACTGTTTTCAGCCCAAATCTGAAGCATAGCCTCCCACTAACTACTATGGAGAAAAGTAACTCTATCCTATCCAAAACCAGCACACAGGCAAAATCTTATTTAATCCATAAATGTATATGGGTTACAAGATCATTAGTACAGAAACCTTCCCTTCTTGTGTTTGGGTGAAATGCTGTGTTGGATTTTGCATAGAAAGGTTTTGTTAGGGGGGTCTACAGGAGCAGCTTCTGTGAGAAGTTGCTAGAAGCTTCCCCTTACATTTGACAGAGTCAATACCAGCTGACTCCAAGATGAACACACCACTGGCCAAGTCCAGGACTATCAGCAATGATAGTAGCACCTCTGGGATAACAGGCTTAAGAAATGGACAAAACTGCACAAAAACAGCTGCCAGAGACTTTCTGAGAGAAACAGCCCTGCAGACACCCAGATCAGTGAAAAAAGAGAGGGTGAAGGTGTTCCTGGCAGCAAAGCAGAGGTTGTCCTGCAGCCCATGGTGAAGACCACAGTGAAAAACTCTGTCCCCTGTAGCACATGGAGGTTCATGTGGGAGTAGAGATCCACCTGCAGCCCATGGAGGACCCCACAGTGGAGAATGTGGGTGCCCGAAGGAGGCTGTGACCCCATGAGGAGTCTACCCTGGAGCAGGCTTCTTGCAGGACCTGTGGCCCTGTGAGGGACCCACACTGGAGCCATCTGTGAACTACAGCCTGTGCGAAGGACTCATGTTGGAGAAATTCATGGAGGACTGTCTCCCATGAGAGGGACCCCACGCTGGAACAGGGGCAGAGTGTGAGGAGTCCTCCCCCTGAGGATGAAAGAGCAGCAGAAACTACCCGTGATGAACTGATTGCATGCCTCATTCCTCATGCCCCTGAGACACTGAAGAGGAGGAGGTAGAGAGTTCGGGAGTAAGTTGAGCCAGAAAAGAAGGGAAGGGGGAGGGTTTTTTCATTAACCTACGCTGATTTTGGTTGAAATTAAACTAATTGCTCCAAGTCAAGTTTTGTCTGTGACAGTGTTGGTGAGTGATCTTTTCTTGTCCTTATCTCAACCCACAAGCCTTTTATTATATTTTCTCTTGCCTGTCTGGCTGAGAAAGAAAGTTAAAGAGCAGTTCTGGTGGGCACCTGGTGTCCAGCCAGGGTCAACCCACCAGAAATGCCATGAACATAGAAACACATTAGCAATAGGTAACAATTCCCTCTGTGTTTTGTTTCCATACACAGTGCCTTTTTGGAAGACCAATATGTTTCAGTCTAAACATATTTAGGCTTGCATAATGGTTCCTCAGCAGGCAGCCATTGGAGACAATGAATGCCTGCCTTCCTGCTCCTTACCTTAGCTTTTTTGTCTGAGCTGACATCATGTGGTCATTTGGGTCAGCTGGCCTGGTTGTGTCCCCTCCCAGTATCTTGCCCTTGATTGAGGAAGGAATGTTACAGTGCTGGTGCTGTCCTCAGCAGTAGCCAAAACACCAGGGTGAATAAACACCCTTCTAACTACCAATGCAAAGCACAGCACTGTGAGGGCTGCTATGGAAAAAAGACCTCCAGCTCAGCCAGACCTTACATTTGACCTTACATTACACCTGAGAAGTATGAAAGCATTGAAAGTAGAGAAGCCAGCAGCCCTTGGATTCCTACACAGTTTTACCTGAGTAAACTGTAATTGTAATACAGGGGTGTAAATATCACTTAAACAAGACAAAAGTTATACAAACAAATGTAAATAAACAGCAAAATGCAATAATGTCATTTATTAATAAGTGTTTCTGCTTGAGAAATCCACCCCTGAGCTAGTGACTTTAGGTTTTTCTTACTGAGGAGAAATAAATGTGCATGTTAAGGTTCACATGAGTCATTTGATCTTATTTGGATGGGAGTGCATGTCCCGTGTACACCTATGTCTCTCTACTGATTATAAAGACAGTCTATGGCAGCTAGTTTACTGATACCAGTCAGTAGAGGTCAACCTCCAGGCACATTAATAACACCCTCGGTGTCTCATAGTAGTAAAAACAAAGTAGTCATCATGTATTAATTTATTTTAAACCCATGTCCCTAAAAACATTTTATGAGGAATCCAGAAGAGCTGATCATCTGTGTCATGAAACATTGCTCTGTTTTAATGTAAAGGAGATGCTGTATAGCTGGTGCTTACTAGCTCCAGTGAGCTGTATGCTGTTAACCACAATTTTTCTGCCAGTGTTCTGCCAATGTTTGCAAGATTGCACTCCTAATGAATTAATAGATGGACATGCTCTGTAGTTTCTTGAGCTAATATTTCAGACTCTGCCATATCAAATTCAATTTGGGTAGCAATTAATAATAGCTTTCTGTAAAGTTAGCTCCGATTTTCATAATACTCACTTCTAGAGATGGCTGATTTCTTCACAAATTGTTCTTCAGTAATTTCAACAGGTTTGTTGTTATACCTGTATGTAAAAGTTTCTGTGAATTTACAGCACATTTAGTTCTAAATTCCCTTCCTTTCTCAGGGAGTATATGATACAAGTATCCTTCCAGTACTGTGTTCCTTTTTTTTATTTTAGGTTTCAAATTTTTCATTTAAGCTGAATCCAGGGCAACAATACAATTGTTACTGAGGAGAAGCATTGTGTAGATACTTGTAAGCAAAAATTTCAGTTAAAACGTTTTTAAGATGGAGTTAATGAGTGTCAAAACTTCACCTAAACTTGTGCTGAGTTAAATTTTTGAGGAGCTACTGGAAATTTAAAATCTGAGTACAGATTTTCATATTTCTGAGACACTACATGATTTAAAAAAATAGTTTTGAAAGTTTTTAAATTGCATCATTTCAATGTGTAACTTCAAAATTTCTTATACTTAAAAATTTGCATACTCCAAAATATGCATATTAATTGAGCAAAACAGAGTACTGCTAACATCATAGCCTCAGAAAATGGATTGGTGTAGATGCTAGGGAATGAAAATAAATTATAAAACAGAGATTAGAGGAATTATTAAAAATAGCAATAAATCTAAAATTTAAAACACAGAACAGAAATTCTCCAGAACTATACAAGCAAAACAAAGTGAAACAAGACTTAAAAACTAAAAAAAAAAAAGGCAAAAAAGGAAAAATATAAGAAATATTTACAAATTCATCTTCATGTATGACAAAGAAAAATTCAGTGGGTTTGACTTACATGATAGAAAATTCAATATTGTCAGAAGAAATTAAAGAAGTATAGGGGTGAAAAAAAAATCACCTGGTGTTGCCAGCTGGCATCAAAATTATTGTCAGAAAAATTAGATATAAGAGACTTACAAGTTTGACTGTTCCCTATCCTGTCCAATGTGATATTTTTCTTCCAGCAACATTTGTCTGTTACAATATACTGTTAGATACAAACATATACTCATGTATGTGCTTGTGTGAACTTCTGCAGGGAGGGGTGAAAAAAAAAAACAAACAAACAAAAAAACCCAAAACAAAGAACCAAAATACAGCTTCCTGTAAGAAGAAAAGAAGTATTGCAGTATCTATTTTTTATTATGAAAAATGAAACATAGGAAAAACAAGAGGCAGTTTTGCTGCTAAGTGCTGCAGTTTTACTTTGCTGAGACAGAGATGAAGAGGATAATGCTAAAGCTCAGGGAGAGAGGAAACCTAAAATATTTACTTCAGAGAAATTCACATTGGTATAAATTTTAAATAAGTCCTGGAAAGCCAGAGCCTTCATAAAGTTGGGATTTTGTCTTTAGGTTAACATATGGGCAAAATGAAATTAACTATAAATGAAAAATATTCAATTTTGTTTCCATTCAATAGATTTGAGGAATTATTTCAAGAACCGCCTTAAAAGGTACACAGTTTGCATCAGCATTTTAATAGAGTATATTTTTTCCCCCAGTCACTGCATTTCAAATTTGTCCTGATATGCTACACCACTCCTCACCGAGATGGCAAAATCTCAGTGTGAACATTTATCATGAGCAGATTTCCCTATCTCAGTACAGAGCATTTTTTTTCTTCTGTAACGATATTCTCTATTATCAGTCACAGCTAGTAAACTAATCAAGTCCATCTTAAAATGAAAAGCATTTTAGAGGGTTTTTTGCAAAGCCTCTGGATGAAATTTTGTTTTGTATATCTTGCTTCTTTGCCTAATACTATGCTGTTTGGGTTTTAAAAGTGTATTCTGCCTAGTATTAAAACATCCTGGCTTCTCTTATGGTTCTCTGTGCCCACAAGTATTCTCACTAAGACTCCCAAAAGGAGGGATCCCAGGTCTGGAAATAGTAAAAAAAAAAAAAAAAACAAACAGATTACTATGCTGAATGTTAGGTTATTAATTCAAGGAAAATGGAACAGTTTTTTTGAGGGGAAAAAAGTCTAACAGGTATTGTCTGTCACAGAAATAAAGGAAACTGAATAAAACAGTCCTGCTGAGTCACTAGATAATCACTGTATATCTTCTGACTTTACACAACTGCACATTGGATAGAAAAAACAAAAAGGTAAAAATTCCAAACAACTAGAACCCAAAACCCAACAACCAACCACTATTTAATTTTCTAAAATCCCTGAGAAACTAGAAGGTTTTTAACTGTGTACTAAATTTAAAAAAAAATCCATTTACAAATATATGTCTCTTTCCCTTATTTAGCAATCCAAATATCTTTGCTTTTATTGTAATGAGCTGTTATTTTGTTAATTTTATGGTGTCTTAGTTGATTTATGCTTTTTAACCTTAATAAGAAGTATATGTGGACATATGTGATATGTAATGAATAAATTAAATCTGAGTTGATTTATCTGCTCTACCTCTGTTTTCAAATTATTATTCAGCACAGTAAGAGGATAGGGTATGTGCTTCTTGTTTGCAGTAAGTATTTGAGAAGCAAGCCTTAATTTAGAATAGCTTCATTTGCATTAAAATCTTATTGTTGCTTTAAAAAAAAAAATTAAATTAACTAAGAGTGATGTTCTGGCAACTGAAAATGGTAAATCTCCATTAATAAATTGCATAGGTTTTGTTTATGTTAATGAAACCTCTCCTTTTTCTCTATTTTGTGCAATTATTACACAATTGCAAAGATTCAAAGACAATAAAAACTAAAGGAGAGGACATGGAAGAGTTTTGTTGAATACTGTTTTGCAGGTCAGCAGAATTCAAGGTTATCTTTTTAACAAATGTTACAACTCAGCAGCGACTTAGCTTTAGGTACCCATCACAGATGGAATGGCTGCATTACGACTGCAAGAAACACTGTCAGAGAGAGCGACAGGGCAGAACATCATCTCGGTGTATTCTGGGATTCATAAGGTGGGAGAGAGGAAATAGGACAGAGAGTTATGTCTCTCCAGACAATTTTCTTTTACATTAGATTGACATACTTTAAGCTATTTTGTAGTATATGTATTACATCCTTAATTAGATTTCTTTGTTTTAAAAGCTAAACAGTGAAGCAAGTCATAATTAATACATGATTTCCTTTTGGATTAAATTGCAGAAAGTACATAATTGGTAAACGGAGCAGCAAGTTATAGCTGCTTCTCCTTTTTTTGCTAAAATGCTGTAAACAGAGTGAAGGGCATGTGAAACAACAAGCTAATTTCTAAGTACATACTTTTGCTGCAAAGACCTGATCTTCTCAAGCTGAAAGTACAGGCTATACTAGCAATAGTTTTTCAATGGAAACAAAATGTTTCCATTATTTGCAGCTACAGAACCCTCTGAAAATAAAAATGAATTATCATGATGACTCAAAAGTCAGTGCATCATATTATGAAAATTTAAGTATATTCTATTTTTTAAATGTACATTTAAAATCCACAGCTAATTAACATTTTTTAGGTATTAAAATGTAACTCTTGAACCTGTGTAGTAGGTAAATGTGGACACACAGATTTGTTTTTCAGTAGGAACAAAACCTAAAAAATCTATTTTAATAAGGTTTACATGTTTATACAGAACAGATTTGGTGCAGCTGCTCTTGAACACCCAAAGCAAGTTTCTGAGGCATTTCCATTCCTCCTTTTATCTTCTGCCACAGAGGTCCAAATAAAAAAATATCAGGAGGACCCAGTGCCTTATAGATCTACACACAAATGAGACAAGTGAAGTCTAAGACAGTTCTTCCAATTTCAGCTTTCCCTCTGGCTTTATTCTTACTGCTCCAGGAATATTAAAAAGAAATTGAATGTTTTTAATGGACTGCTGACAGTATTGTTTTCATTAACAAAAGGGAACTCAATCAACCGCTCTGCCAAACCTCTCTGTCTGTTCTTTGATGGGCATGATAAATGGTGCCAAACACTGTCAGATTCTCCTAGATTAAATTAAAATGATAGGTATTCAAAATCTTTTAGGACTAAGCCTAATGTAATTTTGATCGTATTTCTTCTTGAAAGAAAAATAATAGTAAAAAGTAAGCAAGAAAGACAATAAAACTTTATAGATAAAGTAGATTACCAAAAATATTCTATCATTAAATTTCCTTTCCAAAGCAGTGATAGAGATTGACTGAATCCAAAACATGTCTATTTATACATGACTGCCAGCAATAGTAAAAAAAGATTGAAAATTGTAACTCACAATAGCACTACAGAAACAAATTTTAAAGATGTGACATGAAACAAAAATGTATACAGTAAGTGTTTTAAAATACCCCAAAGTTTATCAGCCTTTTAATCAGCTCTGTTTAAACAGTAAAATTCTGCCTGGGATTACTGTCAATCCCAGCAAATAATGAGAAAATGCAAGGCCTTTTCAGAGGACAAGAGTTTACTACTACCAGACACAGGGTTAAACAGCAGTAATAGTTCTACTTGTGCTAGCAAATAGTTAAATGAGTTGAAATATTGAACTAGTTTTATAATTTAGTGTGCTTAAAAAGGCAAATTCCACTGCTGCTCCACTTCACTGTCAGAAAAGTAAGTGTGCTTAGAAGTTTCAGTGTGAGTATGGTATTACCTGCATTGCAGGTCATGTAATCCAGATTGTAAAAAAAACCCAAACCACTGTTACCAAGACAGTGGTATTTTCACATAAAAATTTCAGTGATGGAAATGCAAGTTTCAAAAAATGGCTTTACATGGCTGCTGTTCTTGGCAATGAGGCCAACGCACTGGCCAAGTGGCACACCGTGAAAGTGGCTCATATACCAGAGAAAACATTAACACAACGTGCAGGATTATATTTTGCTTAGAACCAAAGTTTAGAAGCAGCTGTATAATAAGTCTTCCAGAAGTGTTGTATGATTTAGCACTATTATATTTATTGGTGGTGGTCATGTGGGCCAGCACTGGATAATATTGAAGACATTTATGGAATATTCTTTACTTTTCTAACTCTATTTTATGCCAGTACTTCGGACAATTTGCAACTGCTGTTATGTGTAGAACTGCATTGTGAAATAGAGCTTATTGCTGGAGCTCTAGGTCTCATGTCTCCTCCTACATAGTATGTGTCTTTTTAATTTGCAGTGCTACTGACACCGTATGCTTGATGAGGGACTAGTGTTGAAGATAACTCTGTAGAATAAAAAGCTTTCTCTATTAGTCATGTTGTTATATAAATTCTGCCATGTGTACTTGCTAAGAGAGAACTTGAGAGACATAAAATGTATCTTGCTGCAAGTAGGAATACCTCTATTTTAGTACATTTGCACAAAAAAATACTCTTTGGTGATTTTGATGCGTGACAGTCAAAATGAAATTAACACAGCCGGATGATGAGAGGGTGTTATAAATCCTCTATTACTGATTATGGAATAAATCACTGTTTTGTTTTGTTCTAGGACTAAGGCCTTTGTCCCATAGCTGGACTGAAATGCAGTTTTTCCAACATCTGCTCTAGTGAAGTAAACAACGACATTTTGAGAAGTAGGGAGGAGGGGTTAGGGCTAAAAAAGGCATGTATTTTAACACAGATGTAATATAGATTATTCTACAGCATGCTCTTTAGAGACAGAAAAGATCAATTATAGCTAAATTGAGATGTAATAGAAGGAGATTTAGTGATATGAGGAAGCTTAAATTAATCCCTCCTAAGGTAATATCGACAAATGTTGCTCGTTGGTGTCATCAGTCTAGTGCTTTCAGCAGTCTGTGACACAGGCACAAGTACTGCATCATGTGAAAGGAAGGAAACGCTTCATCAGCAACCAAAACCAGTTCACTGGATTGTCAAAACCCTGATGTAAAAACTCTTGATCATAAAACCCTAAATGCTGATTGGCCTTACGGACTGAATTTTTGCTGTCTCTTCTGATTGCCTTTGAACTCATCCTCTTGCTTTTACCTAAGGCCAAACCAGAGTGGTGAGCCGAGGCTCAAACCTTCTCAGTGAGACTCTCCTCAGAGCAGCTGGAGCTCAAGTCCACCTAGACCCACAGCCATGGCTGGACAACTGCCAGGGTAGCCCAAACAGTGACGGCATCAGCCATCTTGCCTTCCACCAGCACTCACTCTCTGCAACTCCTTGCACAGGGCATGGTCATACTCCTCTTAGCACTACACCTCAGCAGCCCCTGGCCTGTAGAGCTCCATTCCCTCATCCTCCAGCCCCTTTCCTTGGACCTGGAGGTTGCCAGGGAAAACAAGATAGACAGGAGCAGTCTTTTGTATTCCTGTCTCTTGGTTCTCTCCCAGCCCAGGATGGCTGTGCTGGGGAGGAACAGGATGGCTGCAGGTCCTCCTGGGGTGTCGCCCCACCACTGGCAGGTGGCAGATTCTGACACATCTGGCTCTCCTCCTACAGTGCCTTCATCATCTGTGGCTTTGCCCAGATATCTCTATCTGAGGGCTAAAACTTATGAAACCAGAAAAACTTTTCTTTTTCCCCAGGGAAAAGAAACTATGGAAGCTGTGCATACTGCCCCATGTGAAGGACCATTCTGCTTTTCACATACACCATGATTAAACACTTGTTCTTATACCACTGTAGCTCAGTTCCTTATGTGATCTTCAAAGATGAAACAGTAGCCCTCAGCCCTCCAAATTCAATGGAACTGTGCATCCTTTGATGGTACTCCACATAAAACACTTTGAATATGAGGAACTTTAATTTGATCTGATCCTAAAAGCCATCATACTAGAGTAGATCAAAGGTTTGTGTAGTCCCCCACATCAGCCAAAACCTTTGTGGCCCTCAGTAGATTTCTCTTCCACTTGAAATCTTCCATTGAACCCACTTGCTGTCTAAATAACCTGGGAGGATGGCACTAAAATCTGCCTGTCTGCAGAATAAACAGCACTGTAATGAGGTAGGATACTTTTTGAGAGAGGAGACAGAGGGAGAATGCAGAAGCAATAGATTGTGGAACATCAGATATTGCCTGAAAAAACTCTGAAACTGTACACATTGAAGTTCTTAAAAAATCTTAGGGTTGGATTGAGAGAAGGGAGGAGAAAATGGTCTGCTGGTCACAAACTTCAGAGAGAGATCTAAAATTAGAAAAATCCTGTTTAAACAGCAGCTTTAAAAATTATAAATTGAGCTACCTTTTGAGGGCAGTTAAATATTAATCTCAGGGGACTGTGGGCAGAAACTGACAGACTTTGACTAAAGCAACATTTTCTCAAAAGCAGAAATAAAGCTATTATGCTACTTACAAACTCAGACAGAGAAGGGGGGGGGAAGAGATCTATTTTAGCAATCAGGAACTGTATCAAAGATATGAAATATAAACCAAAAGAAATTTGTGAACTCACTGAAGATTCTATTAACACCTTTATAGTTGCAAGAAACAGGTCTCTGGAGACAAAAGGTCAGATTGTGAAGCCTAATATGTCTGGTTACTCAGCAGAATAAAAGGCCAGATTGGACTGTCCTTTTGAAGCTAAGGAAATTCAAAAGTGATTTAAAAATATGCCAGCAGGAAAAACTTCAGGACTTTTCCAATTACCTTGTGATTGTTCTTTTTATATTTTCAGAAAATACTGGGTGACACAGATAGCTTGGAGGACAAATTTGCCTTTCCATTATGATGGAGGAAAATTTTATGCATTCCTATAATTCATAAGCACATGAAAAAATGTAGATATGGATCCACTTTTCTGTTTGTCTAGTAGAGTATTTTCCATTACTACAGTCACAAGAAATAGAAACTGAGTTTCTGCATAGATGTTTGTTGAGATGTGCTTCAAATTTGGTAAATGCACTGAATTAAATAAAAGTGGTGAATCAGAAGAAGGAAAGTAGAAAAGAAACTGGGTATTACATGGCTAAACTCCATTTGAAAGTAGATTTAATTTTTTTTATTTAGAGAGACTGACTACTGAGTGTAAAAAATAAAGAGCTGAATTTGTTGCTTTTGAATGCTGTAGTACCTTTGTTTATATAGACATACAAGACGTTGTTTTTGAAAAGAAGAAGCACCAGAACTGTTCCAACAAGGCTTCCACTTGAAAGACTTTGCCTTAGCCATCAAGCTCAAGCAGACTTCAGACTGACGTGTTGTGAGCTTGCTTACTGTTTGATGTTTGATATCAACTGTTTGATGTCCGACAAAGCCTTTTGATAGAAGCTGTCTTTACTCATCTTGCTCTTTCTTCCAGCCTCCTGAATTCTGCACTAAGATCTTGGTCCTGATTTTCAACAGACTTTAAACTACAGCATGATATTGCCCAGGGGTTTTGGATTTTCCAGATTCTAGATCGTGGTACATGGATCTAGCTCCAACCCATGACCTTCACTGAGCCTTAGCAGTTTACATATGACTGCTCAGACCAAAACATAAATAAGTATGCAGATCTTACATATGCCAGTTTGCATTTAAGGGAAGCAGCAGAACTATTTTATTGGGGCTTAAATGTTACTAGTGTAACATTTAAAGACTTCCACAACACGCTAATGATAAGATCAGTTCTAACTTTCTTACAGTGCGGTGACATTACAGTGATGTCACAGAATCACAGAATAAATCAGAGAAAGGTTGAGGATGGAAGGGACCTCTGGAGGCCATCTTGTCCAGCCCTGTACTCAAGCAGGGCCACTTAGACCAGGCTCCCTAGGACCATGTCCAAGCGAGTTTTGAATATCTCCAAGGATGGAGACTCCATAACCTCCCTGGGCAACCCGTGCTAATGTCCTTTTCTGCAAAATAGCTTTTCAGGTAAGCAGCCACCAGTTGTTCCTCCTCACGTGCATGACATTGCACTTTCTTCTGTTGAGCATCTTATGGGAGACAGTATCAATAACCTGTTAGTGGAATTCCTTAATGAGCATCTTCTCTGAAGGCCTGTAATGTGCTATTTGACTACAGCAGGCCCCATGAAAGAAACTGCTTTGTTCTCAGCATTCTTTTTACATGACTATATAATCTTTATATATTTGTGTTGGCCATTTCCCAATTATCTTAGGAAATGGATCTTATTTCATTGTTGTATGACTTTAAAATATCATAATATGCTGGCAAAGATTGACTGTGTTTGCTCTAATGAAAGCATCTCTTTCATATCTTTGAAAAATAATTTATTACTGTTTGGAGTTCTGCACTGATTGCTCTTTAAATACTGCTAACGTTAATACAAATCTCTCTGTTGCAATCCTAATAAATGTTTTATCAACCTGTGAACTTCACAGAACAGATGACTTTGAGACTGACATAAATAAAATTCAACTAGGTAGAAATGATCTGTAACAAAGAAAGAAACTAAGTACTTTTTGGAGGACTTGCTAATAACCTGTTTGCCCTAAAAGAGGTAGCAGCTCTTCTCCAAATTAAAACTACTAAAAATAAGTGAATTTTAATATAGAACTTTACCTACACTTTATTTTGTATTGCATACCTCCACATTCATTTTCTGCAAGTTCTGTAGAAGGATATTAAGGTCTATGCAACATCCAGTAATGTCATAGTAAAGCAATCTTCATGTAAAATCAGATGTCTTCCCCTCCAGGGAAGTAGTCTCATGACAGGGCTGCAGAGTCAAGCTTCATTTTTTTTGTCTTCCTAAAGCATAGATTGACATTCCTGTCTATGCAGTAGTGATGGAAAATGATTTGGAAATCATAGAATCATAAAATAATTCAGATTTTAAAATCTTTCAGAAGTCAGTTTCCAAAAGCTTTTCTGGGCACCTTTTGCAGTACTCAGTAGAGAATTTCATCCAGCTTATCCAGACAGAATTTCTTTTGCTGCAGCCTCTTGTCCTTTACTGTGCTCTTCTGAGAAGACTCTTGCTCTGCTTATCCAAAACTGACTTTTTAGAAACTGAAAGCAGGAATTGGATTCATACTTAGCATCTCCTTCCCAGGCTAAGCAAACATAACTTCCTGTGTTTTTTTCTGTATGTGAAGTGCTCTACATCCCTAGTCACTAGGTGACCTAGGCAGGCATCTTAGTAACTCTGCAGTGGTAGCTTTCTAGTTTGTCAGTGTCTCTTTTATAGCAAAGAGCTCAAAGCTGGACATAATGCTCCAAACCTCGGAAAACTGGAGTAGAAGGAAACCATCTCCAGGAGGCCTTTCTGCTTATTATGTTCAACTTGTTCACAAAGATTGTACCTTCTCGACCAGTGCTATTCTGCACAGCTGCTGCCTATCCACTCGGGCCCAACCTAAAAGGGCTTATTCCATCACCAGTGAAGAACTTCTAATTTGCCTTTGCCAAGTTTCCTGCTTAATCCTTCCTCCAGGCTGTGGAGCAATCCCAATCCTGCCTGCCTGCATATCAGCTGCTTTACCGTGCCTAGTGTCATCTGAGAAGCTGACAGAGATGTTTTCTGTCCCATTACCCAAGCCACTGATGAAGATATTAAACAGTATTGAGTTCACTAGTAGCTCAGATGTATAAAAAGCTTACAGAGGTAAAGTGTAGGATGGCTAAGTGCTCGTTTCTGAAGTATTCAGATACAATAATAAGAGATGCCATAGGGAGTACCCGTGTGTAAACTAATAATTCAGTCTTCAGAATGACATTTGAATAGTGTGCAGCAAATAGGGCCTGAGACCACACATCAAATTCTATGAATAAAAGAAAAAAAAAACTAGCATCTCTTCACTCTTTGAGCATTATCTATCTTTTGTGTTGAAAGCGTCAGGGGTTCAGTGAAAAATATGCAGTGATCATGTGATCATGAAAAAATAACAATCACTGATCATTTACTTATGTGCATGAGGGGACTTAATCCAGTATTTCTTCTTTTATGCATGCTTTTCATTGCAATCTGCAATGCATGCCTGTAATTGGGCTGTATCTTGGAGAACAGTCTTGCCACTATGATTCTATGAAACTACTTTTCTGAACAGTCTTCATTTCAGTTGATCACTTCTATGACATCGTAAGAGAAGGAAGAGATTTGGTTACTCTGAGGAATAAGAGAAAGAAGAATGTGGCAGAAGAGAACTAGATATGCTGATTTTCATATTTTGTGGAGAAATTGAGCTACAATTTATTAAGCTATGGCAATTATTAATATATAGCCTCTATACTGCTGCTACCATCAGTGTGTTCTTCATTTTGCATATTAGCTGTCTAGGAATTTGGACCAAATTTCAAATCCGCATCTGTCTTCAATCATGGCTCTTACGGAAACTAATAATAAATGTACTTTCAGTTATTGTATAATTATCTAGATGTTGAAATGGGCTGCTGATATTGCACAGTGACAATTGAAATATTTATTTGCACTGTCTGCCAAGGGGAACCGTGTGAAGAAAGTCATGCTTAAGATATTTGAAGTAATTCCCTATAAAACAGTCAGTGTATTAGTGTCCTGCACATACAAAAGTGTGTATGCAAGCACTAGGCTGAAACTGGAAGGCAAATAAATTATTGCTACTTGAATTTTATTACACTTAATTATTATTTCATTTGTTAACTATTTTCAAATCTTAGCTGAAAAGGAACAACAATGCATAGGTGTAAAAATAAAGCCTTGTAATGATAAGTCTCTGATGCATGCAGCATCAATTTTCCTACAGCTGGCAGATACCTAGCTGTTATTAAAGAATTGCACATGATTAGGGAAGTGGAGAAATCTGAAATGTGTTCAGATGCTGAAAAATGTATGACTGTTCTCAGTTGAGTGAAAATATGATTTATACTCCTTATGATTTCTTCTGAAAGAAGAAATCCACTAACTTGCTTAGAAAAAAATAGGACCTGTAAAGTTCCTACTTGTTTTCTTTTAAGAAGATTGGGGCTTTTTTCTTTTACAAGAGAATATGAAGGGCACAATAAAGAACATCAAGAGGAAATTTGTTCAATTTGAAAGGTGCTGAAACAATTAATTGGAATGTCACTATTATAATGAGGCAATCATGTATTAACAACTATTACTTTTATTAATGATCTGCAGTAGGCTTGCATTTGCAGCTACCTTGAGTGGACTTTTTACCCCTGAAACTCTGCATGTCTCCCTGTCTCTTTTTAAATAGTGCTGTTAGCTTGATCAGAAATTTAATTTTCGTCTGAACAGCAGAAAAAAATCATTATGCTAATGACAAATATATTAATCAAATCTTCAAAGAATCATGATGTTCCTTGAACAGCTGTACTGATTTCTTTTACAGCACAGTCCTCAATCTGGGGGACTTTAATTCTGTTCTCTTTTATACGAAAAGATGTGCATTTCTTTTCACTGGACATCATGATTGCCAAAAAAAGGTGGTTATGGCTTCATGAAAGTGTCAAATTTATAAATAGTTTTTTCTAGCTATTATATATATCTAGATGTATGGGTTTTTTCTTTACTACTACACTGCACTTCCAGAGGAGTGTTACTGTAAATAATGCATTTTAAACAACTGGAAACCAGAAATTCTAATAGCAGGTTTTTAATCTCTTTCCCAAGACAAATCTTTAACTGCTGACTAGAAGGTAATAGTAGGGAGATGCTCAGTGTTGATAGCAGAGGACATTTTTAGCCGTGTAAAAGCAAATGTCATATTTTGAAGTTATATCCTGAATGAGTGGCAAATACTCTTTTTTTTAATTAAAGAAATTAAATGTCCATAGGCGTTTTTTCTTTGTTGACATGTAATCAGCCTCAATGCTTCACAGATCCTCTTGCTCAGCTTTCTATCAACTGATCTGTGTGTCTCTGCTCTATTAAGAGATAGTATACTGTGCCTCCTCTGTTAAACCTACCGACCAACGCCACTGGTTGGCAAGGCACTTGACAACGGCAGACAAAATGGCTCTTCTCCAAAGGGGATCTTCAAAAAATGGAAATTAATTCTAAACTTTCAGTTGTACAGTTGGTTTTAAAATCTTCTGTATAAAGCATCTCACAAATATTTTTTCTCCTGTTACACTGCTGTACAGTACTGATATAAAGGTGGGACTTTTGAAACTTAACTTAAAAGAGGCAGATATCCTTGTCTAGTTTCTTTGAATCCAGGCATGTACAGTTCCAGAGTTCAAGCAAATTGTGTATGAAAGGATTCTTATGTGATGAAGAAGTAAAAGGTATAAGATATAATATGAGAAAGCACAAAAGCATTTTCCAGAATTACTGTGGAAGGGGTTTATATTTTTCTTCTCAATCTTTAGCTAAGCATATTATTTATCACACAAGTGGTTTCATGTCAAGTAGGCAGAGAAATTATGTGAGCTCTAGTGATTAAACACAGAGATGTTAAACCTTGTCATAGCCTTGTGTTTTTCTCTGGGGCTATCACTGTAGGAGGTACCAGCTACTGAGGCCTGTCAAAATCCATTAAATGTGATCTGCTGCTTAATGTCCTGAATCTGAAGATAGGACAGGGAATCTGACAGTACATGAGGAGTAGGTAAACGAAACAGCGCTCATAAAACAATACCTGCTGAAGAAGAAGCAAGTTTTCATCACCAGTTTCTGAAGATCATTTTTAAATAAAAAACTGTGGAGAAATTTGGAAAAGGTGTGATTCATAATTGGAGAAGGGATTCTTCTTTATCTCCTACAAAGAAACAGAAAATACCTGTCTCATTCAAGCTGCACAAACATTGCTCTTCTTTTAATCAGAAGAATCTAAAGATTTTATGTAGTTCACAGGGTCCTAGTAGTCCAGACAATGAAAGTTGTGGATAAAAATATCTCTAAGGGCACAGAGAGGAAACTAGAAGCTAGGAGACAAGGGACAAACACAACAACACACTACTGCTGTATGTAAACAAAAGAGGAAAAAAAGACTTTTCCCAGTAATTCCTCAGTGTTGATTACTCACATCAGTGCACAAAAAGAATTTGAGACACAGCTTTCTGTTTTTCTGTTCATTCACTTGCATTCAGATGTGCATGAGCAGAAAAACTATGGGGAATTGTACAGTGTCAGAGCCCCGGGGACCCGCCTATGGCTCAGGACCCTATTTCAGCCCCCAGGACCATCAGCCCCTGCCCAAGCAATGCCGAGGCAGGGGACTGCGTGGAGAGACTTTCCACACCCTAATGAGTCTTCATTAGTAAGGCCACTGAAAAAAAATGTTCCTAGTTTGCAGAAGTTTGTCATTAGACTGAGAAGAACCTTACACTAAGCATCTATTTGGTCAAAAGCAAACAACACGTTAAAAATTCTTTACATACACCCAAGCACGATAAGACAGAACATACTTAGATTTGAACTGGACTGATACTTTTACTGTAAAGAATGTTTACTCCATGGCTAAATCATGAAATATTTTTCAGTGCTCACAAAACAACTGTGCATCCTCTGTTTTTCTAGGGCTTTTTTTTTTTTCCAATTGTCTTGTCATAAAAATACTAGTATTAGAACTGCTATGCCTGTTCTGATACTCACGGGACAATTAAATCTGTGCTATTTCCTGAATTAATAAATATATACACAAACTTACAAAAATATTAAAACCCCAGGAAATCTGCCCCTCAAAGCCATTTTTATAGCTATGAGATGCTCATGTTTTCCACAGGTCTGAAAGGAATCTCCTAGGTTTCTCCTTTTTCAAGCAACTACACACATGACTTCATAAATTTATCGAACTCCATATAGAAACTGGGATTTTAATCCCATTACCACTACTGGATGGCTGTTCAAAATATCATTTCTATAAAGGTTAGAAACCCCTCCCTATTTACAACTTTAATTCACAGCTTAATTATATTTACATAGGAAGTTTCTGTGCCAGCCTCATCCTTTAATTTAACCATTTTTTCCTTCCCATTTTTGCAATGCACTTTCAGAAACAGGTGACACTGCCTCACTGTTTTCTTCTTGATGGGCTAAAGAAAACCAGAATTCTTAGGAGGGGGTTGATTTTCAGTCTTTGTCCTAACACCTTTTGTCTGAATCAGATGCAGTTTTTCTTGATTGCAAATGGCCAGAATAATTTACCATGTTCTAGATAATAATCAACAATAATTACAGATCATAAGAAGATGTAAATCACTGATGAATTATATTCTGTTTTGGTAATACAGTACTTTGCCCTTTTAGAAGATGCATGGCTCCACTCTCATTAGGTGGAAACTTTTTCCTCTTTATGATAGTTTCAGTGCTAACTTCAGTGAGGCAAATATTTTAGCTCTGTTTTTCAGCAGATTTAGGAGTCATGGACACATCCCGACATTTTGTGAACAAAATAAATCCCTTTAATTATAACAAAATGTTAAAGCTTCACAAATGTTCTATAGATATTACACAACTGGGAAATGAGGCAATGCTCAAAAAAAAAAAACCAAACAAATATTTAAAGTGAAGAAGAGATGAGCTGGGGAATATTACTGCTCTCTTGATAAATGTGATAGTGGAGTTATATTTGTAGTTTTTCCTTTCTAGTACCTCCAGAAACTGAGAGAGCTATCTGTTTTTAGTGACAGTTGTTTCTTTCTTTGATCAGTACATGCATTTCTAGGGTTGCAGTTTGGACTAAGAAAGGCTGTGTATGACCAGACATTGGGGCTCAGGTAATAATTAGTAGTTCATAGTGTTGATCTAGACTGAATCAAAGGTGACTTTTATTTGCTGCATAGCAAGTTCAAGTTCATCTTGCATCTATCCCAGTATTTTCAACTGTTGCACTGTAATTACCAGTCAGTAGCACCTCAACAGAACTGTTGCCCCTCCAGGACAACGGTAACCTTTCTCCTGTTCTACTAACAGGATGCTGGCATGAGTAATAAAGAATTTTTTTGAGACACAGGCTCCAAGATCTGATAAAAAATAGCATTATATCCTGATGGCATCCTGTTGCCTTCAGTAACCTCAATATCAAGTTTAATTATGTAGGTTGAGATTTTTAGACTTGTCTCAGTATATAAAATTAATTCCCATAAATCTCATGCTAACCTCGTTCTGCTCTGTGCAGAGGTTAGTGAACAGCTGTCCCCCTGCCTTGCTGTTCAAGTGGGCTTTTGAAAGGGCTGTAGTCTTAGGCATAAATATTATTGAAAGACTGACAGACTTCTGCAAAACTAATTTTCCCATCCTCTTATCAAGGATTTGTAGACAAGCAGGCACCTAGAAACTTCTGTTTAAAAACTGAACCGTGCAGGCTAATGCTTCTAAATGGAATTGGCTGCTTTAAGTATATTTATTTGTTATTTTACCTATTTCTATCCAGATTCATTCTCCCTCCTCTCTTCCCCTGGAGTCTTAATGAATAGTTATTTACTTTCAATTGGCTGAAAAAGAAGGCAGCAGAGAAGATGAAAGCTCACAGAGGCATTAAAAGGAATTGTATTGCTCAAGTTTTCTGTAGACTACTAAGTCAGTTCTTGACTGTGTTGAAGACTTGTCCCTCAAAAAGTCACAGGAGATGGACAGTGTCTTGCAAGTGTTACTCTGAGAATTAACTGTCTCAAATGCAGTTTGGAGGTGTGACTTTCAAGCAGTTGTTATCACAATTCTATATATTTTAAAGCATTTTTGGGTTCTTCGTGCACTCAGACTGTTCAGACTAGTGTAATTGTCCAATTATTCACAAGGATATACTCAATGGAATTTTCAATATTTCTCAAAAGAGAAATATAGAAGCATTTGTGGAATAACATGAGAGCAGAAGGCATATCCAGTAGTCTCCACAGTACATTTCAGTAGCATCTTGTAAACAATGGACTTAACTCTGCACTTATGTAAAACACACGTATAATTTGTTGGCACAGTGGTAGTCTGTTTAATATGTAAGCCAGTGAAGTTATGGTTTTCACAAATATAAGTGGCCAGTGTTTTTCTGGTGGGAAATTTTATTAGATGGAAAAGAAGTTATTTTTAGGTAATAAATTTTAAATTGCAGATATCTATAGGTTATTTTCAACAGTGGTAGAATTTATGATCAAACCAGGAAAATCTTTACCCACAAGGACAGCTAGTAGTCCTTAGCACCTGAGAATGAGATACAAGGACAGCAGGAAGATGTTTTTCTGTGTGAGTCAGAAGAATTTATCTGTAGGCTTTCCATTGTTAGATGAGTGGCCTGATCATCACACATTTCAACTATTCTGGATGTATCTTTGCTTTTGGAGGTGTTCCGCCTTGTTTTAAAAACGATGTGAGGGAGAATAAAAGAGTAAGTTCAGCACTGCTTTTGGATACAGGAGATGAAAGATCAGATACTGGTTCTGAAGCATATTTATTTACACAGTGAGTAGCAACTTCAACAAGAGACAATAGAAAACCCTCCAATTTCATCATGCTTAATCTAGTGGGTTAGACATTCATTTTGGATGTCAAAAACTGAAGTTTCAATTGCTGGACTGGATCACCTGGAATAAGCACTTTTTCTGCTGTGCCTTTTGCAACCGGACTTGTCTGTCTCACACTGGCCTTTTTAGCCATCAGTGAGCTTGTAGCAAGCGTGGGTAGAGCCCTTCCCAAATCTTCCTTCGTGAAGCCTGTCCATGATGATGATGATGATCTTAGGTGAACACACACACACAAATCTGTGAGGATTCCCATATTTTATGGTACCGGGAAATTTCACTGAGCATAAGGAATACACAGCACTCTTCTTTTTGCAAATCCTCACTCTGGCATTTGAACCTACAGTACATACCAATTGCAGGGCAAAAAGGGTTTCCTTCTCAGTGGTACCATCATTTGTTTGTATCAAGTGAAGTTCAAGCAATGTTCTCTCTCTAATGGTATGCCAATTGTAACTGACAGCTCCCAGGGCATATTTTGTAGTGATAAAAAAGATAACAGTAGTAGCCTTTCAAGAATTCACCGCCTATTTAGTCCTTCAGACAAACATATGCTCTTTAATATGCATAAGTTCTCCAATATTGTCAAATAAATTGCCTATCTACGGCATAAATTACTAGATAGAAGTTCTACAAACAGATTTAGGAAACCTGGGGATTAAAAGATGTAACACAAAAATTATTTTGATTCTTTCCATATTAGGAGGTATCTATTTTATTACTAATAGGAAAAGCACAGTTTTGTCAGTTAGGTATTCCAAAGATTGTTATCTTTTATTTTTCTTTATAATAATTTCAAAGTGCTGAAAAATATGTACAGTTCTAACAGAAAGAAAAAAATTTGCACAAATCTAAAGCCATTTAATCTAAGTGATGTCTATTTTCTTCTCCTTTCTGCTTTCATTCTACTACATTTCTTCTTGTTTTTCTTGTCAGTGGATAGACATAAATGCTGTTGCAGGAATGACTGGAAAACAGAAACATATATTTATGTAAACTGGTATTGATTCAACTTAAAAAAAGGTAAAAAAAAAAAAAAAAAAAAAAAAAAGGAAAAAGAAACTAAGGTTTTCAATGCTCTTCTAAAAATCATTATGACCAGGGCTGCCTATGTGCAAAGAATATATGAATGAGTTCTGCTGATATTCCTTAGGTCTACTAGACTTAGGTCTACTATGAATTTACAGAGTTAAAATTGTTGTATGTGGTTAAAAGTATCTGCCTGATATTCGTCATTAGATATAGATCCTTCTGTTGTTTCTTTGGTCTCACAATGATGGCTGTTTTATTTGTTTATGCAGCTCTGTGCTCCATGGTTGACAGCTTCACATTTGGGAACATCTGAAAAAAAGGTCATGTGACCTTTCCAACCACAGGAAAACTCTGTTCTTCTCAAGATGACCTGAAATGTTCTAATTATTGGTTATTCCCTCTAGTTGGTGATGCAGCCAACAAGCACGTAAAGTTCAGTGAACCCACAAGCGTACAGCTGTTATCTTTGACTTGTGGCCAAAATAAAAATTGGAGCAAAATTTACCCAGACAAGTAGAAGGTCTTCTTGTTTAAAGCAGTTATTTTCTAAGCCAAATACTCAGATTGAAACTAAGGAAGAGTGAATCCTTTTTCTAGAAACATTGATTCAAACCAGGATCAACATTTCAGGGACAAGATGTTAACATAGATTACTGACTTGACTGCACAAGTCTCCCAAAGAACAGCCAAGTCTCAAGTCTATTGATATATGTGCACTTTTAACTTGTAATTCAATTGTTCCAATTTCATCTTATTTGTCCTCTTTGCCTTGAGAGTTGAAGTTGATTTTATTTGTCTCCTTCATAATCAAGGTGAAGTTTGAAAGATGCCAGTGATAGGTTAGCTGGTAAAACCTTTGACACCAGTAATATCTGCTCTGATGTACCAGTTTGGAAGAGCCAGCAATGAGAAAGCAATTGGTCTCTATTGTTTTCAATACTAGTGTTTCTCAGGAAGTTTCTGTAATTAACTAATCTGAGTCTTATATGGGATCAAAAAGATATAATAGAGATCAGAAACATAACAGGAGTTGTATGCACCTCCTCCTCCTACCATTTACCCAGGCACTGCTGTCTATTCTGCTCTTCAGATCAATTTCATATTACCCAAGATTATAGAGAAGGGAGACAATGTAATCAGAAATAAAGTTTCGTGGTGTTTTTCATAGTTGTGCTTGCCTGTGTTGTACAGAAAGCAGATATAAAAAACTGATTCCTGAGCATATGTAAGTTACAACCATAGTAAGCCAGAGGAGAGAGGTCTTTCCACTACAGTGCATGAGTGTATCAACTCATCCGAATGGGTATTTGATTTCTGTTGAACTGTATCATGAGTTGCAAATCAGCATCTACTTTCCAGGTAGTGTAGTCTGCTTGACTGATAACAAGTCTTAATTAATGTGCATCTGAAAAACTCCTTCCTCTCTCTTTATTTTGAGACAAGGCACATTTGTAGGGGGAACAGCACAGGTCTTACTAGCAGATGTTATCCTATCCAGAATTCCCCCTGCGCTATCTGTTTGTGACAATAACAGAAATGCAGAAGTTCAAGGAGATAAGAATTTTTGGAATAGAAAGTGCCTTGGATGCAAAGCCAATTGTAACTGCAACTTACTACAACTTCTTGCAGCAAATTCGATAATAGTTCAAATGAATGGATGTTCTCACTTTTATGTTCTACACCTGAAGAAAAAAAACAGTAGCTGGATGTCCAAGTCATTATTTCAGAGAACGGATTTAAATGTGAAATTTATTTAAAGGATCCCTGGTTTATATTGGTGAGAAATTGGATTTTTCATGAAAGAAAAAAGGAGGTTTTTCAAGGTAATGCTTGATAAACTGACAAATAACTGGCAATTAGTCAGTGGTTGGACAAGTCTGCCTATAAAGGCAATGTTGCAGTCAAAAGTTTCTACAAACACTGCAGGTGATCAAAACATTTCATTGCAACTGTTGTGTGTTTTAGGGAGAAAAATACTAACAAAATTCATCCCCTCCTAAACAGTCTGTTTCCTGTCTCTAAGTAGCCAATAAGTTCTGAGCCAGGAAATGGATTTTCTCTTGTCTTTTTCCTTTGAATAAACATATACTTGAATGTATTAAGCAATCTTTCTACTTCATTAAGTTCTTACTAAGATATCTCCCCATTCTGTGAACCAGCAATTTAACAAATAAATTGCTGGATAGAGTAATATATAAGTAGTCATCTCCAAGCTGCAGGTAGTGAAACAGACCTGTTTCTCCTCAGTATTCCAGGTATTAAATGCTTTCTTTCCAGTTTGACTGCTCAATTGCTTGTCTCAGGTTTTGGGGTAGTTTTTTTTCTCTGCTTCCAATGGGTTGTCTTCATTGTCTTTGATGTTTTACTTCTGTTATTTGAAACACATTTTTCCTAGAAGACAAAGGGATATGAAAGCTACTACCAGGAGGCAAATACGATGGATGAATCTCTATGTAATAAAGTAATCAGATTTCAAGATAAAAACAGAAGAATTACCATGGAATGTTATGAGAGACGCGCACACACTACATGGAGAGGGGAAAGAGCATCACACCAAATTAGATATATTTAAATAAATTTGCTACACAAGTAATTTGCCTGTCTTGAAGTACACATTACAAGTAAAAAGCATACCAATAGAGTATTTTAAGATCAATTACAAGAAGAAGTCTTGTACTATGAACTGATTTTTTGCCATCTGAGCTGACTCATGTTTATTTCTCCTCAGATCCTTCTATGCGTTTCTGGTGCAATTTCTTCTGTGGGAGGAGATGGGCAGAGTCAAGCGCTTGGGTTAGGGAATGAAGGAATTTCTTGCTTCTTCGTCAGAAGCTAGTACTTGTGGGAAGGATATCCAGATGGGGAAGCTTGGTCTGTTGCCCAGAAACCCTGTTTGTGCATGGCATGAGCAGACCTTGACAGCCACAAAGAATATCAGATTGCAGCTCAGGTAGGTATGTGGCACAATCCCACCTGATGATCCCATTCAAGTCTTCCTGGATCCTGCTGAACTGATAAGATTTATTATGTTTTGAGAGCAGAAAAGGAAAGAAATGTCCATCAGGCAGATTAACAGGGAGCATAAACATTACCTAGAAAGAATGCTGGAGAGGAAATATTAATGAAAGGAGATAAAGACAGCATGGTCTTAAGAATTCAGTGTGACATGGTAAGAGACATAGAGGAAAACCAACTGTAGGAAACGTGAATAGCCATCATCAGTAAGGGAATGGCAGATAAGAATGCTTTGACTTTGTAAGAAAGGGTAATATGCTAAGGAGTAAGTTGTGTCAAAGGAGAAGGAGTGTTTGTGTGTGTGTATGTATAAAATAAAGGTGGGCAGGAAGCGGGCTGGAAGAAATCAGCGTTTTAGAATGGCTGTAGGAGGATGGTACAATGGTAAGAGGAGGAAAGGGGAGAGGTGGGAAGTAGACGGTGAAGGATGACGAAGTGTTGTTTTGGGGGGTCAGAAATGGCATAGGAAAGTTACAAGACAGAAAAATGGGGTGAGGTGATGTCTGGCAGAGAAATAAGTGAAGGGTTTATGGAATAATCTAATTCAGGTATTGGGTGAGGGTACTGAGCAGTGTCTGTGTAGAGTGTGTGCTCAGCTAAGGTAGACGATGCTCCTGTGCCTTGTGGTCACTGAGAGGCTCACTGTCAACACACTTAGCCCTCTGAACATTAGAGGAGGAGAATAACTAATAACAGCCAAGCAGGGAGGTCCTGTCTGCCACTCTTTTCTTTCTTGTGCCATACCACCATTAGCTAAACAAATTTAAAAAGTGTTTGCTACAGTCTGAGAAGGAAAGAGATTTTAAACATTTAGTGTCCTAGATTTGCAGTTATCCTCTGCACTGGTGCTTCGCAAAGCATCATTAAGGCTCCTGTAAAACACAGAACAGTAGAATTGCATGTACAAAGAGGTTGCAAAGTTTATGATTAAAAAAGAGTATTTTAAAGAGATTGAGGTGCCCTTCTGCTACAAACTATGGTAACAACAGGAGTGTTGGCTACATGGTATGTTTGTTCTGTTAATTGGTTAAAGTGTTGTGTTATTTACACTACCTACAGGTAAACTATTCTGTATTTTAGAGGGAAAAAATATACATTAATGCATTAAGAAGGATATCTATCACTATTTATCATCTAAACAGGGGAACAAGGGCTACTGTACTTGGCATACGAGCACAAAAAGATCGTGTTAGATTTATGAAAGTCTCTGCTTGAAAACGAATCTCTTCTATTTCCTGTCCTGCAGAGCCCCCTATCTGTGGTCTTGTTCTGTGCAACTTGATTAATTTGGGGATGTCTTGCAGACTCATTTGATTTCTCCACACATTGTGAGATTTTCCTTGCCAGAAAACAATGTTCCATCTTTCTTATACAGCAACTTATTAAGTTTTCTTTCTTTTGTTATCAAATAAAAGGGTTTTTTGAACCTCTTAGAACTGTAGTTTGTAAACTGATGCAGTTGCCATGTCAGGTGAGGTAACAAAATTTATAGTGCAACAGGTCCTTCTGAATAGTTATTTGCTGACATGAATTGATGCCAGTTAGTGTTCACTGCTACAGTTCTGTAAGATTAGAATGATTTTTAATGAAGCCAGAAATCAATGTCTGCTGGTCTTGAGATGGAATGAGTTTGTTGCTTCTAAATGTGACTCCTCCTAGTTGTTGGTGTTGCCTGCAAAGGTGACATAAATTTATGCTAGGAAAAACACCATCAAAGAACTTCAGGGAAAAGTTTGCTTCCTGGGTGAAATGGCAAAGTCATATTTTCCCTTTCCTATTTTTAAGTGTGTGTAAGGAAACTGTGTGTACAAGGGGACTTGTACACAATAAATTACAGGCATAGTGAGTGTTCATAGTGGTTTTTACCTCCTTTCTGCTTCAGATGTGCCTACCTGAAGATAAAAATGCAGTGCAACTCCTGTACGCTGCCACCTCCGCTATAACAAAATGATGTAAAAACAACACAGAGCTTAAAGCTTGAAGAAGAAGTCTGTGCAGACCTCAGGCATGTAGCTACAAGATGCAGCCCTGCTGAGCTCCCATCTGCCCTCATGACAGTGCTAGCAGGACCCAGCTTAGCTAGTGTCTAGGATAGATCAGTATGAGCTACTCTCATAATTTTCTAGTTAAGAGTATAGTGACTAGGGCAAAGTCATTATTGATCTGGCCCCATTCCAGTGTGTCTGATGGAACAATCCAGCACCAGTGGATGCATGTCTGTTGCTGTACAAAACAGAGCCAAGGAACAAGTTTGAGCACTGTGTGGCTATTAGCTTTTAGTTTAATTGTATGTTAGTCTGCTCCTGTTAGTTTTCTCCAAGATGGACCTTACATGACTGTTTTTAAACAGACACAACATAGTTTAACTTGCAGTCTGAGTCAGACAAGCATGGACCAGTGTCAGTACAAAAACCCATGCTGTGCTTTAACTCAGTTCTGTGCTGATATCACCAGCATTAGCTGTATTTGTTTTTAACTAATTCTGTCAGCATCTGTTAGAGATTTTCCAGCTTGGGCAGCTATGAGTGTGTATAAAACCTAACCATCTCTGCCTGGGGCTTTGGGACTTTGGCAAGGGATGGGTACATATCTCCCAAAGCGTGGTGCCACTGAGCTGTATCTAATTTTTAGGTGCCAAGAGAATGCATAGAAAGACCACTATTCTGACAGTGACAAAACAGGATACTTTCTAGCGACAGTACATAGGCTTGGTTTCTTTCTATGATACTTCCCCTAATACTCCCCTGCTATCTTGAACTCTTGTATTAGAGTTGGTAAAGAGTGCATCCCTGTCTAGTCTTTTTAGTACCCCTTAACAGATGTGCTGTCTACAAATTTATCTAACCTCTTTTAAATCCTGCTGATACTGTCTGTTTCCACAGTCTCTGTAGTCAGAGCACTACCTGCTACACACAAAAAAGCACCTCTTCTTTTGTTCAGTTTAAACTTAACTCCTACAGTTCAATCCAATATTTATCCAACAACAGTTCTGCATTCAGCTGTTCTACTGCCTTCATTCTTTTGTAAACCTTGGGCATATCCCACCTCCTGCTTACCCTCTCCAACCTGAAGAGTCTTAGCCACTACTCCTTATAAAGCAGCTGTTCCTCATCCTAGGCTGTCTGAATTGAACCCTCTCCAACTCCACTACACCCTTTTTTGGGATGCAGAGAGCAGAATGACGCAGAAGTCAGTATGTGCTCAGCAGAGCTTTAGTACAGCAGCAAAGTGACATCCTCTCTGCCTTGTCCTCAGCACCCATACTGGTGATGACTAAGATTTTGCAGGTTTTTTTGTCTGCCACTGTACACAGAGACAATTCACAGAACGGTCAACTCTGTTGCTTTAAAATCTCTTTCACTAGATTTGACATCAGTTCTAATGTCAGCACCATGTAGACCAGGTTTAGATTCCTCTTTTCTAGATGGATTACTTCATGTCTCTCTACACTGAAGCTCAACTACCAACCTTTTTGCCTTAGGTGGCCTTGTTTCTGCAGACTAGGAAATGTCACTGTTTATTCCCTTCTCCAGGACACTGATGACCTCTGGGAACCTTCACTGAAGATTCTTTTTCATTTAGAAAAGTGACCATTAACCTCTCTGTATTTAACCAGCTTTCGGTCCAAAAAATAGTCTTTTCAATTCTTCCAGTGGCAGTTTAATTTCTTTGATAATTTTTGATGTAGAATCTTGTCAAAGGCTTTACAAAAACCAAATATATTATTTAGATGGGTAGTGTCTTTGTCCAGGTGCCACCTGTTCAAGTAACAGCAAATTAATATTGTAGGATTCCATTTTACAGAAGCTGTGCTGACTTTTTTCACAGCAGTCCGTGTCCATTTGGGCTCTCAGTGACCTTATTCACTATTATAAATACTACCATCTTAACAGCAGTGGAAGTCAGAATTCCCAGTTCAGTCTGTAGCTCTCAGGATCTCCTCTAGTGCCGTTTCTGGAAGTGGGGTTCATCCACCAGTAAGTTGGCACAATGACTGTTTGCAAAAATAGTTTTCATGTCTTGGTCATCATCTCTACAGTTTCACATTCAAAACCAACCAAACAAACAAAAAAGTAGTGACGGAGGGTCTATTAACTATTTTGGTACCTGGCTAGACATCCAACTTTGCATATACAGTGGTTTCTCCAGTAAGACATACAGTGCACATCCTGTGTGCCTTAGAGCCTCTGTGTAAAGCTGATATTGCCTTTGGCAACTACAGAATGTCTCTCACTCTCAGCTTCTAGGAAAATGGAAGATGTTAATACTCTCATGCTGTTCTTCACCTTGTACTTGCTGTTTCGCTCAGTGTGTCAGTACTTGAAAAGTGCCAGGCATATGTTAGTTGCTGCATGTCACTCTTGCTGTCTTGGAGTCTTGAGACACATACATTAGATACATGACATATGCTAAGAGCTGATGTTTGAAAAGGATTTCTATTGCTTAACATCAGCTTGGTGAGTGATAGCCCTCCAGCTTCTTATGCCTAATTCTGCTTGTGTCCCCTGACTAGTTAACTATGTGCTCTTATGAGCCTGCACAGTATGTGGAATTTGCAACATAACTATTCAGTGAGTTTAATCAGTTCCTTCTCAACCCTTTCTTCGATCTCAGCTTTGTGAGGATGAATTGACAAATCCAAAATGCTTCCATCCTCCACCCTACTGTGCATTCCTTCATCTTTCATCTGCTTACTTTCCTCTTATCAATTAATTATTAACATTTTTTAAATTCTTGTTTAATTCTTTTGTTCTTATGTCCCCTTTTATCTGTATGTAATAACACATTTTAATATATTTATTGACTCCTTCCTGTTTGATTCTTTTCACTGTCTTTCATTTTTTCCTTTCTCCAACTCAGTTCCTCACTCTGCAGATTTTGAAAAATTTATGCTTACAGAGCCAAATTAATTAATTACTTGGGTCAGAAGGCCTTTATATAATCAGGGTGTGATGAGTTAGAACTACCTGGGACAAAAGACTAGAGTCCAGTTTATTCTTAATAGGTCAAAACCCTGAATATCATCTTTTCAGATGTCCTAAACTAAGCTTTTTTTGGGACTGGACAATTCAGTGGCATTAATACCAGTGGACAATTTGCCCCTTGATTAATTTTCAGTGAATTCTAGTTGTGTTGTGTATTAGGATTTTTGTCTGCTCAAGAAACTAAGAAACTAAGTAATTATGTAATGTCTGTATCACAATGAAAATAATTCTCTAAAGATATTGCACAACCAATTCTGACTGAAGTATAATATTAATCAAGCCTCAAAAAAGACCATAGAACACCTTCATAGCATGAACATAGTTGAAGACAGAGTCATTGAACTTAATTTAAAGTGTTGTCACTGGGCTTTTTACTTCATCAAATAGAACTTCTAAACAAATTAGAGACGTAGTAGGAAAGACACACCTGCTGTCTGCTACCTTTTATCCAGGAGGAGCAAAAATACCTGGTTTACATGTAGAAATAACTTTGTAGCTGTGATGATTCAAGGTTTATAAATGAGGTATATTTGATTAAACAGCTTGGGCGAAAAAATACAAGCTTGATGAGTATTTTAGGGTGGTTTAGAACAATTTACATAGAGACAGAGCATGACCCAGATTTGCATTCCTTCAGTCACTTCAAGAATACATTTCTTTCAGGTCCAAGTGTATTCCAGGGGTGGATGAATAGGTAAAGTGAAGAAGGTAATTTTTTGCAGATTCACTTTTGCATATAGTATCATTGTAATGGTCTGATAAACCAGAGTTATGCATGATCTAATTTCTGAGGATGATGTCATATTTCATAAGCATCCAACAGAGATGATACAATCATTTCACAGAGGGAGCTGTATGATGTAATTGCCAGCAACACGACATGGATCAGTGACCCAGCAGGTTACATTCAATTCGTATTTCATATGGTGTTAATATGTCTTTTTTAGCTGTTTTTTTCATCTGAGGGTGTCATAGTGAAGACTTTTATTTATTTTTTTTTATGTTCAGATGTTTTATTTCAAATCTGAATTTTTGTTTGTTTATGAAATAGAGTAATTCAAAATGTCATAAGATTTTTAACTTTGGGGGTTTCTACTTGCTTTACCTACTTTATAACCTGATACCATTTGAATTTGCATGGCAAGGGTTTGATAGCAGGGGGGCTACAGGGCTGGTTTCTCTGGGAACATTCCAGAAGCTTCCCACATGTCCAGAAGAGTCAATGCCACCCAGCTCATGCATCTCTGCTAGTGCATGGTCATTCTGCTCAATTGCCCATCTGGTAACTAGTCACAGGATTTAAACAAATATAAGACCACATAATTATTCCCTTGCTCAGGATTTTATTGAGGCTAAGTACTCTTTGAAGTCTCTAATGGTTATGCCTAGATAAAGATTGAGTTAAGTAAGAGTCAATCCTGTGACTATTCTTAGTCACATAATGGAATAATACAAGAATGGAACTAAGAATAATGGAACTAAAATTGTTTCAACATGCAAAGTAGAGAGTAAATTCGGAATTCAGACAAAACTGTGAGGGAACTTTTATTTTCTGGTCCTTCCTTCCTTCCAGTCTTGCCTCATGAAGGATTGTTGAGCAAATTCATTTCTGCCCTTTCAATGCTTCTCTTTTTACAAGCACTCTTCTTTGCATGTACATGCTCAGTTGCACTGACCTCTTCTTTTTGCCCTCTTTTCTCTCTTTGGGTGTTTTCCGCCCTCTTCCCCATCGGATTCAAGCTGCTCTGTTCCTGAAATTATGCAAACAAAAATTCAGATCATTAATCTCTTTCTCTGAGATGATTGCTACTGTGATCTTCTGCATATTCTTCTTCACGTTCCAAACCACAGAAGCTTAGAAAACAAAAATTTTACTTCACATTCAGAATGTGATCATAAAAGAGGATACTTGTGCTGTGTGGGCTTTAGAAGCAGATGGATGCCAGTTTTGTTTTCCCATTACATTAAGAAAATAGCAGCAGCATGTCCCAGTGGCAAATTTCAGTGTCATGTATTCTTTTTAGGTGTCCAATCTCAGAGAAAGAGGCTTTGCAAGTGTGGACTATTTCTGAATTGCTTAGTCCCAGACGTCCATAAAGGTTCACTTCTTATAGTTACTAAACAAAAACTGGAGTTCTCCCCTAATAGACATCTCCCTGTTAGGTTGTACATGCATTACAATACTGCTCTCGACTTCTACAGCTTTTATTAAAGCTTCAACAGGAATGGCTAATGCCAACACCCATTTGCCCAGCAAGTGAATTTACCTGTGTTACCAGAGTAACACTACTCCTGTTGCATTCTTGCCCTCCAGCAATACAGAGCCTGAGCACACAGTGCTCCAGTGGTGAGCTTTATAGAAAGTCACGTGTTAAATAACACACGTATTCTCTGAGCCATGAGATTACTGCCCAGTAGAAACTGTTTGTGCATTTTGAGTAGGACAACTGAGTATCTGCTAGACAGGAATTCATACTCTGAAGAATAAACATCAGCACAAGTTTTGATGAAGTGGTCATTGCTTTGTCAGTGAAGTCTAAATGTGAAATGTCATAGGAAGAGCTGTGGGCACAACAGCCATAAAAATACAGATGCAGGGGTTTTTTTTCTTTGACCTCAGATGAGAAAGGTTGGTTTTCTACTTCTGTTTGAATACATTGGAAAGATACAGGCATTACTCTGGTCTGATAGAGTAAGTATCTAAAATATATAGATCACATCATTCTATGTTGAATCGGGATTAAGGAAATTCCAAAGATGCAGCAATTAAAAATTAAATTTAAAAGTAAAAATATAGAAAAAGTGAAAGAGTTTTCAGCTTTTTTATGGTACTGTCAGCAGAAGCACAAGTTTTTAAGAAACTCAGTTTGTAAAATGTCATCCATCAAAATGATTTTGAAACATAAGTATTAATCCAGTTTTTTTAGTGTCCACAGTATCACCCTGGAATTCAAACTGAGCTTACTGTTTTGTAACCTTGCTCAGTTATACTCAGATGTGAACTAGATTCGACATCCATGTTTCAAAATTGCCTCTCCAAACTCATGTATTTCTTTTAGTTGTTTAAAATTGTATTGGGAACTTTTCACTTGCAAGCATATTTACTTAGTTGTTTCATTTTCTTATTTGTTTTTCATCTCTGATTGCTCACAGTTAGGTAGTCATAGTCTTTTAGCAAGGAGCTCATTTTCCTGGACGATATATGTAAAAATATTGAAAAAAAAAAAGTGACATTCAACTCTGTCTTATCAACAATCAATATTTCTTTATTATGTTTCTAGATAAAAATGTTATTTCTTTGTTATTTTTCCTGAAGGATCCTTCTGGCAGTCACTGTCCATTATCTTGGACAGACCTGGACGCTAATCACTGTTGCTGTAAAGACTAGCTTTTAACCAAATGCTTCAAAATACAATTCATTTGGTTCCGTATTGAATAAAGAACTATCCTGTCTGTTTCTTTCCCATTCTTACCTCGTGCAAACCTTTATGTTCATTTAGAGAGCCCCCTTTCCTTGACCATGGTCTGTCCACTCAATTGTATTGAATTTCCTCTTTAATGACAAGAAATAAAAAGGGCTTACTCCAGAGCAAGAGGCAAGAACAGAAATTAGAGGAATGTAAGGCTATTGTATTCCATTTTATTTTTATGAAGGATTCTCTGATTTCTTTGGGGGTGATTGCACAATTTATGCTTTTACAAAACTGTAATCAAGTGATTAAAAATATGTTTTGATAGATATGGCTGTGCAAAATAGAGATTCCACCATCTCCTCACACCTATTATCTGTAGTTTGTTCTCTTCAAAAGAAAAAAAGGTTATATTCTGTTTAGACACTGACATTTTTTTTACTTCTGATCTTTTTTTTTTCAAGCCCAGACTTTTAAATAGAAAAAATGGATCTACCTGTAACTACAGATGTCCAACTCACGAAGCTCAGTGACAGGGAGCAATATATACAGTATGAAATTTTCTAGTCAGGTTTGAACATAACAGCTAATATAATCCATTTAACAACTTCTGAAATATTTTTGAAATGTCTTAGAATATTTTTATTATTTTGTTACAACTAGCAATTTTAATAGTACTCCCTTCTTTTACTGAAACGTACTTCCTTTTAAAGTCCTGTTATTGCTATCTTGTTGATGTTTTCTGGTCATGGTACTAATTAAAAGATTGAGGTATTCTTCCTTCATTCAATAACTTGCAAGAAAAAATTATTTAAAGAGAGACACTTAACACAGAAAACTCGAAAACTTCTGCCTAAATAAGCAGTTAGAGAACTGCAGATGTTTTCAAATTGCATTAGTTAGTGGTACGGTGTTACAGACCGATCAGTTCAGCTAATGCCAACTGTAATGCACTTTTGTCAAAATTATGCTTTTTCTTAAACTTAGTTTCTAATTTATTTCATTTGCCATTGAATATTTTGGCAAACCTGGTATCTGTTGCATTTCATGTCTGCTAAAGGAAAGCTGGATTCATCTGTATATTTATCTGGCTCAAGCATATTTAAAACAGACTTCAATATGCTTGATGGAAAGGCATCTCAGATATTTAGAGAAGACTTGTTTTTTACTTTTTGTGGCATCGTGTTAAGTTACTTGGATTGGTATAAGCCATGCAATGTTCAAGAACTTTCAAAGTCTGAATTTATTGTAATTCCAATCTCCTTCACTTGTACAATCACATAATGCTGTTGGCTTTGGAAGCTTAGCTGCTGAATTAGAAAACAAATTGGATTTTTTTTGCTATAGAAAATAGCATGAAATTTTTTCCATTTGATTTTTTAAATGCTTTAATTTAAAATATATGTTTCTGATGTGTTGTTTAAGCTTTTTGCATAAGATCTTTGGGACAGAAGCAGTGCTGTATTCATTTCAGCAGTGTACAGTACCTGGGAGAGTGGTGCATTTTTCAGCACTTTCAACTGATATTGTTGCTGCAATATCAATTGTAGCTGTTCTGTGAGGTAAAATGGTTGCTTTTTAAATAGGTCAGTTTATTCTACTCTGCTCTTCTGGTGACTCAAATGCCATTTTGTAGGCCATTTTTGTTCATAATACAATACAATACACAATGTGATAGTGTAATAAAAGGGCTCATATGAAAGATAAAACAAAGGCAGAAAAAATGGCTGAGACAACTGTGACAATGAAAGCAAAATGTCATTAACTTATGGAAAATATCAAAATGTTATTAAGCTTATGAAGCATTAAAAAGCTGTTATCTTTATGGAGTATCAATATTTTCCTCCATCCATAACACTGAGTGTATACCTATGCTATACATTGCTCAATTTTAAAAGGAACACAAATAAGGTTAGTCTGGGCCTTCATCAGTCTGGTGCTTGGCCCATTGATTTAGCACACTTGTATTTTATACACACACTGTTATTTACACCTGCTCAGACAGCTCTCCCACTATTAATATTTCACAACCTGTGTAATACTTTTTTCCCTGATAAACACTAGTTCAGAACACTTCCTTTTCTGCTCTATTTTCTTGGAAGAAAATAGTATTATGCAAGTGCCTACATCAATACAGCTGTGACAGAAATAGAGAATATTGCTCTGACTTCAACGTATACTCCCTGAAAAATGAACTGAAAATATTCTCTTTGTGAGAAAGCCAGTCTGACTTTTTGCTGTTGCTTGTACAAACACTGTCTCTAACCAAGGAAAGCTCTGTCTCATACCCCCATCATCAACCTGAAATTATCTCATTAGCCTAATGAGGGCAAAGATGGGCAAGATTTAACAGAGCTGAAATGATCAGCAGACATTAGAATTGTTCCTGCCTGGACAGTGGCAGACAAATGCAGACTGTGTAGTGACAGACAGGTCATCTCTGAATTTCAAGGTGAAGGAGAAGGAAGGTTCAGTTCATATTTTCACCTGACTTTTTAACACTTTGGCACTCTCTGTTCCCTTCTGAAATATTTCTTAATGTATTCTGATACTATTTAGATTAAAAATGTCATTCACATTTGGGTACAGCTAAACCTCCAGTGTCCCCTCATGCCAGTGTTCAGTTTTCATTAACACAGCTTTATTGACTAGGAGGAAAGAGGGCTTTCTTATATCGCTAGGATTATTGGAAAAATTACCCTCTGCTGTTACTGAAATTGTCTCCCTTTTAAAGTACTGGAAGATACAGTATGAAAGCTTCTGAATGGCTGATGCCTACAGTACATTGATAGGTAATTTTTCTTTCTCTTGGACTATGCCAGGTATTTTAATCCAGGGAAGAGCTATTTTGTCCGACACCAGAACCTCTGGGCAGACAAAGATGTAGCAAATGACAGATGTCAAGTGAGGCGCAATAATCTTGAGACAATGTTTTCTTGGAAAGCTTCCAGATTAGTCTTACTTTTTTAAAGCCTGAGATCATAAGACTTGCAACCAGAGCTAAGCAGAGCTCCCGTCTCTCTCAGACAGTAGGTACAAGTTGTTCTTCTTTTCTGCCAAGACAGTGACTGAAAGCCAGACTGCCCTTTAGACTCCCGCAGTTCAGGAACGTGGCATGAAACTGTTATGTCTCCCTGATGTGGCCTCTGATGTATGAGAGGAGTGACTACCCCTGACCCTCTCCACCTCCCTGGAAGGAGATACACTGGTGAGGGAAAGGGAGGTGGAGAAAGAGCAGGGTATGAAAACTTGTTTCAGGTGTTCTATATTTGAAAAATTTTGCTGGAAGTCTGAGTGGGTCTGGAAATCTGGGAGGAAGGAGATTAAGAACAGGTTTGAAAAGCCTGGTCACAGAGTGTGTTATAGCTGTACACTCATGTTTTGCCATCCTCATATTCTCTCGCTTACCCATCCCTGTAAATGATAAAACTAGTAGCTCATACGCACAGATCAAAACTCTTTAGATGTTGATTCCGGTCTCAGTTTTCACACAAAGCTAGATATTCACAGGCCACTCTATACCAGTATATTCCTATATAAGGTATTTGCCATGATCTTTCCTGGACTAGGGAAGATCCTGAGCATACCTCTTTGAAGGAAAAGAGACAAGACTTTATCATTTCCTAATAACAAAGTTGATTTCTGTGCTTTTACTCAAGAAGATACTTTCTGAAGTATTTCAGGATCCAGCACAGATTAAATTAATCTAAAAATGATAGAATGTAATAAAGGATTACACTATCTCAGTGATGCAACTTCACAGACATCATTTCTTTTCAGACTCCAGGATTTTTCAAAAACCATGAAATGTCTGCATTTTAAAATAGTTTTTGAAAAGAATAAAGAAAACACAGAGAATATCAGTGACCTTGAATCTTCTTATGAATCTTTTTTTACTATCTGATCATGATAGAATGGCAACAAACTGCTTCATTTTTGCCAAAGTAATTATATATTATTCTAGCCTTTTTGAGCTCAACGTAATGATAAAAGATTACATCCAGGAAGAGAGCTTGTGTGTGAGCCATTCAGAGACACTCTGCTTGCTTCAAGTATATATAAGTGCTCAGTTCACAGAAACATTCTAACTAATTTTTTTTTTCCAGCAGCAGCTTATTACAGAGAAGTTTTGCACACAGTGCAAAAGCACTCATGTGGCACTTATACCTGCTAGTGGGCCTATTCTTGCAAAACTGGACCACAACTCCAAGATCCTTGGGAAGATATTTCCTATGAATGCTGTCTGAGGAAAGTGGATAGGGAAAATAATCATGGAAACACAGAATGATTTGGGTTGGCAGGAACATTAAAGATCATCTAGTTTCAACTCCCCTGCCATGTGCAGGGACACCTTCCACTAGACCAGATTGCTCAAAGCCCCATTCAGCCTGGCCTTCAACACTTCTAGGAATGGGACAACTACATTTACTCTGGGCAACCTATTCCAGAGCCTCAACACTATCACAGTAAAGAATTTCTTCCTAACATCTAATCTAAATCTACCCACTTTCAGTTAAAGCCTTTCCCCTTGTCCTGTCACTACACCCTCTTGTCAAAAGTGCCTCTCTAGTTCTCTTGTAGTCCCCTTCAGGTACTGGAAGGTGCTATAAGGTCTCTTCAAAGCCTTTTCTTCTCCACACTGAACAGCCCTGACTCTCTCAGCCTGTCTTCATAGGAGAGGTGCTTCAGTCCCCTGATCATCTTTGTGACTCTCTCTGGACTTGCTCCAACAAGTCCGTGTTCATTCATGCAGGTGTCTAGGCAGTTTTGCCTGAACTCCATTTTGTTGGGATGCATCACTCCTGATGTTGAAGCAGGTGTTCCTTGGATATTAACCAACTTTCTTGGACACCCACTATAAGGTTATCCTGCCCCCCCCCACCACTTTAATCCTGATCCATAGGCTCTTGGATAGCTTCTCATTCATCCCCAAGTGCAGCTCCATGCTCTCCAGCTGGTCATTGACATAGAAGGTGACACACCCTCCTGGTCTCCCCTGCCTGTCCTTCCTAAAGAGCCTGTGTCTTTCCACTCCAACATTCCAGTTATAGGAGCCATCCCACCACATCTCCGTGATGCCAATAAAGGCACAGACCTGCAGGCATGTGCACCTCTGACTCCTTGTTTATTCCCCATGCTACATGTGTTTGCATAGAGGCGTTTAACTCTGGCTCCTGAAGAAGTTGATTTACTGGCTGGATTGGCTGGAATTCCTTTATGCTGCTCTTCAGATGCTCTCCTACTGACCTGCGATCCCCCTCCAGGCTCCAGGCATTTCTCACTGGCCCTGGCATTAAACTGGTAGGAGTGGGATGGATTGAAATTCTCTTCCCCTGGCAACTGTAGTTTAAAGCTCTTTAGTTTGACAGCATCAGCCTTCTCTATTTTTCCTTCATGGATATACATTTCTCTCACAGTTGGAACTTTGGAGTTCAAAAATAAAGTTGTAATAGAAGAAACTCTTGTTAATCTCCATAGACCCCATTACCTCAACACAACAACTTGCTTAGTCTCTAATGTGTGATAGCAGGGTGCAAGAGAGGTTGTTATAGTGTAAGTTTGGCTTCCTGTGTGTCTTTTTTTCTCAGTAGCTATGCAGAAATGCCAGCATAACACAAAAGTAATTGTTGTGCTGTGATAATCAGAATTGCTGCGCTTTGTCAGCTCATTAGGAAGGCAAATATATCTCATTTACAAAGGAATTTTTTGACTGATGATTAAAGTACAGGACTGAAAGTCAATAACCTAAGATCATGTTTCTACCTCTGTAGTGTCTGTTTTTTTTCTGTATCTTTTTTTCTTCTCTATTTTTTGTGAAAACTTCGATTAATCGTACTGTGCCTCAGTTTCCTTTCAGGTACAAGGAAGATAATATGTTGGAAGCCTTTGACTGACAAATTTAATGTTTGTCAGGTACTTTGAGGTCTTTAAATAAAAGGGTCTCTTGAAATGCAAATTACAGCGGTAAGCATGGCTGAGGTGCAAGTGCCCTATCCCTATTTTGGTGTCAGCAACTGCCAGTGTTTTAACTGAATGTTTGTGAAAGGCTGTCTGATTGCACTGTCTAATGTTTTGTTTCATTTCATTTATGGGAAGAGAGCCTTGTTTTGCTGGGAAGCCATTGATTTGTTTTCTTTTCCCCATAGGAAAATTATTTTTATGGAGTCTTTCAGGATCTCTGTAAGTGGGACATATAATACATATTGTATATCAGCAGTCTGGATTAAGCACTGATGTTTCTTCTTGGGGTTAGTTTGCTGCATGGGTGTAAATTCCAGATGATTAGGAACAATTAGTTAATGTGTAAGTCCAGGTGCTTAAAGTGTTAAATATGCTAAATTCATACCTACCTATACTTCAAGCAAAACTTGACCTCAATATATACAGTAAGACTGGCTTTGTGCCTCTTGAGCCATCGCCTTTCTTTGGTCATCAGCTATCACCTTTGTAGGGTGGGATCTTCTTTCCCCCTTTATGGATAAGGCTTAGGTAGGAAGCTGTTCAGTGATTCCTGCTTTTTGGTTTTGCCGCCATAAGTTTGGCTTGGAAGAATAACTGCAGGAATAACAGAAGTGAGTCAGGGTGCTTGATATTTAGAGACTTCACATTGTCCTCAGCCCTCATACTCCTGTTTCACGGGTAGATTCTTTTGATGCTACCTCAACACAAATGAAAATGAATATTCCTACGATAGTTCTTGGAAAAATGAAAAAGGCAGATATTTTAAGGGGAAAGTCTTCACTAGGCTTTGTTAATGAACTCTTCATTCTTTAGAGTTTACACAGCATTAGAGGGAAAATTAGACCTTATCGACCAAAAGGGATTTCACGTCAGGACAGAGGATATGTAAATTAGTCTTAGTCTGTTTTATCAGAGGCTTTTTCATCATATCTGCATGATGTTGAGAGATGTTGGCAACTGGGGGAAGATATTAATTTTGCATTGTTTTCACTGTACCATCTCTATTTTTGAAAAATTGCCTTCAATTTAGGTGCAGTACTTTGAAGAAATAATTACAATTTATTCACCAAAACCTTCTGCAACCATCCACAGTGATGTAAGTGTACATGTTTGCATATCCCCATATGGTCTTCTAGCTATAAACCAAACAGGTCATGGCTTCTGCAGGAACAAATTTGACTATATGAACTTTGTATGCCTTCTAGCTGACAAGGTCAGCACCTTGTAGGAATAAGCCAGTAGGTCATTCACCAAGCTCACATGTCATACTGACTTTCACTGTCATATCTGAAAGGTCATAATTAATATTTACAGTATTAACTGTCCATTGGATATCACTGTCTATAATAATAACTCTCAGTTAACGATGTCTCATGGAATGCAACTAGTGATTTCCTGTTAATTACCATAAAACCTTGCACTCTTCTACTTTTGTACCTCTAGAATTTATCAGAGAGATGCTCAGTTCTCAGGATTTTGCCCTAATCTCAAAAAGGGAGGCAGCCTAGGTGTCCAAGAAAACTTCAAGATCAATGTATTTCAAAGTAAGCAAGGAAAAAAGTAGTTCTATCAACAGCAGAGATAAGGAAGCCTGGTATCCAAAAAGATTTGGTCATCTCACTGAATTCTTTGATCTAATTCAATTGAAGTTTTTGCTATCTGGAATGTTCCTAACACGCGTTTTTCACTGCAGAAATTGTTGTTATTGAGTCATATCTGCAGCTTTCCTTTGGAGAAGATAGGATAATAATGGAGATCCTTCTTTATTTACTCACCCATTTATGTAAGTAAAATTTTCCTGAAATACATCCCATATTCAAAAATAGTAAAGGAAAGGATAGAAAGATGTGCGTGCATGCTAACACTTGCACACGTTTTGATCCTAAGGAGGCTGAAGCCTAAGGAATCCAGGCTGAAAATTAAACAAAAAGCATTTAAATTAAACAGACAAACAAACAAAAAACACCTTACTGCATTATAAAGAATTGCTCTAAAGTAACAATTATGTCATTTTTATGGCAATATGCCTTACACATTCCTTACAACCTCTGCTGAAAATCTTAAAGTTGATGTGAAGATAGGAAGTGTTTCCACCTTCCACTGCCCTTCCTTGCCTTGAGAGAACACAAGACCATAAATAAGAAAAATTCCTAGAATTCTAGAATGATAGAATCCTAAAATATCCTGAGTTGGAAGGGACGCTCAAGGATCATTGAAATTCAATCTCCTGGCCATCCGCAGTGCCACACCAATAATCACACCAAGTGCCTGAGAGCATTGCCCAGTCGCTTCCTGAACTCTGTCAGGATTGATGATGTGACCACCTCCCCAGGGACCCTGTTCTAGTGCCAGACCAACTACCCTCTGGATGAAGAACCTTTCCTGATATCCAACCTAAATCTGCCTGACACAGTTTCATGCCATTCCTTTGTGTCCTCTCACTGGTCACCAGAGTGAAGAGACTGGTGCCTGCCCCTCCTCTTCCACTCACAAACAAGTTGTAGACTGCGAGGAGTTCTCCGTTCAGTTTCTTCTTCTCCAGGCTGAACAAACCAAGTGATCTCAGTGACTCCTCTCATGTATGGCTTCCTCTCATCCCATCACCATGGGAAGCCCAGATTAGAAAAGTATAGAGGCAACAATGTTGGTGTCCTGTTGTGATTCACTTGACATAACTTTTGCACCCCAAGTATCCCTTGGACTGTGGGCTTTAAGGCTCTCTGATCCCTAAGCCTGACACTAAATCAAGCTTGGGCCTGCAGCTTAGGTCCCCATCACCCTGGGTGGCCGAGATTAAAAAGGTGTAGAGGCAACAATCTCACTGCTCTGCTGTGATTCACTTGGCATAGCTTTCCAGTCCCAGCTTCCCCAGAGCTGTAGGCTTTCTTGCTCCCTAAACTCTATCCCTAACCCAATTTATCAGTCATTGTTCAGAGGTAATAAGTGCTAGAGTCTGTTGTTATCCTATTTTGCTTTTGCAAACTGTGGTAGGAAAAGTTAGCACTGTTATGAAAACCATTATAGTCACAAGTGCCAGTATGTCTGGAGTAGCTGTAGGAACTGTTGAGTCCTCTAGGGAGTGTTTATTTCAGTTGTTTGATTTGCTATAGCTATTTAAAATGCCCCTTGTCCGGATTCTTTCTCTATTTTCTGCATGTTCAAAGCAAATACATACCTCAGAGTCCCAAGAGCGGACAGCTCTCCTGAGCTTAACAGAGGAACAATATTTTTCTCCCCCCATCCCCACCCTGTGAATAACTTAAATGCAGTGATATGCTCTCTTGGGCTTTCATGTTTCCTAATTATACATAAATAAAACAGATGTAACTTTTTTTAGAGCAAGATTCCTGTCATTTTCCATTTGTCTGTAAATCATGTTAGTAGCTGTCTTTGGTATTACACACACAAAAAAAGTCAGTCATATCGGATAAAGTACAGCAAAAAATAATGATTAATAAAAAAAATTATACTCTGCAGTCTAGCTTAAAGAAGTATCTCCAACTGTCTCAGCATTACTAAAACCTGTTTCTTCTTTCCATGTAAATGACCTGTTTGCAGATACTAAATTCAACTCACCCATGATTTCAACACAATTTTTGTAGGGTTTTTAAGGTCCTGCTTTAAAATGATCCCAACTATTCTTGTAACCCTAGTGAGTAGGAATATTTATTTTTATAAATTTATTTTTAGTCAAATATTTATTTCAACAATGTATTTCAATATCTTCCTGGGATTTGTAGAATTTTATTTACAGTTTAGTTATACTGTACTGTTACAGGGGTTTCCTTGAGGACTTCTGTCTTCAGGCAACAAACACAGTCCTTCAGTGGTTCCTTACCAACCCCTTACCAAGTGCTAAGAAAGAAGGATACCTGATTTTTAATGTTATCAAGTTCTTACATGACCATATTTTCCTCCAGTACATCAGTAAAAGCTTACAAGGATTTTAGGATGCTGGAATTCAAATGAAATTTAAGTCAGTTTGTAAGGGACGGTTTGATTTTGTTCTTATACTTACTAGAAAAATACCATGTGTTTCTGAATATGAAAATAATGCAGTGAGAGTCAATTTGCATTTATAAAGCTTTAGCTGAGTACCATTTCCACCTGTTGCCTGGTAACTCCATATCATATGAGTATATCCCTACAGGTGAACACAGTAAAGCTGTTCACAGTCCAGCATGTACCTGTGATAAGCTGAGAACGAGGCTACTTCTGCCAGTCCAAAACCTGAGGGCAGAAAATAATCTGTCAGTGACTGGTACTAAACACCACCATATATCCCCATGGTCACATCAAGCATCCTGCCTGCAAAGGGTAATTTCAAATTTAATTTCTAGATAGTAGACTCAAAATCAACCTTATAATATGCATAATTCTCTATGTAGTGTCTTTTTTTGTTAGACATTTCTTCCAGACAAAACTTCTCCACTCTGCACTTACTGAGTTATTAGCTACAGTTATTAGGCCAGGTGTTGTGATTTAACCTGCAGTTCTTCAGGAGATTGCATGGACTACCCTGATGGACCTGGGAGTCACCAAATCCCTCTCTCACCATCCTGCCTTCCCCATGGTGGGATCACATGAGCTTTCCTGTACCAAGTCCAGCCCTGTGTCCACCTGCCCCTCTGCATCCTGCCAACCTCAAGGTGTGAGGTACAACTAAGGTAGCATGATAAAACAAGATAAGATGTGCAGAGACTGCCTCAAACTCTCTTGCTGCCTCTTGGTATAAGACCTAGTGCTGATTCTGAGGTTAATTACACTGATGGGTTCCCTAGCCCTTTCCATCACAGGGTTGTCTTGGTGAGACCTAGATGAAGAAATGCCAGACAGAAGAATGGCATGAACCAACATGGGATGATGAGGAGCCCACTGCTGTGTCTTGCTCTTTGGACTTCTTTTTATTCAGCTATTTTTATTTCAGTCCATTAGCTGGAACTTTGTGTGTGCTTCTGAAAGAAGAAGAAAGAAAGAAAGAGAGAAAGAGAGAAAGAAAGAGAGAAAGAAAGAAATAAAGAAAGAAAGAAAGAAAGAGAGAGAAAGAAAGAAAGAAAAGAAAGAAAGAAAGAAAGAAAGAAAGAAAGAAAGAAAGAAAGAAAGAAAGAAAGAAAGAA
>JAWWES010000001.1:59382853-59418051 GCA_035583135.1 Lophotriccus pileatus
TGTGGACACAGCTTGGCTTTGTCAAGAGAGTGAAGAAGTTTTCTTTTCTGAAAGCATAAAATACTCCTGATTTTCTGCTTTTATTCCACAAATCAGCATTCATTTACAGAAAAGCTCAGAATAAGAGATCTGATTAGCCTGGAGGCAATTAAAATCTTATTCTTATCCATGATAAGCGGAATGACCTGGGAGGTAACTTTTATGTTATATGAAGTACAGCATAAAACCACTGAAGCAATATCAGATGACTCTTTGACAACATATTATGTGGTGCAGCCACATCACTGGAAAACTACTGACATTTTTTAAGGGAATGTTGTGGCACAATTTTCCATGAGACACTGATTAATATGCTATTGAGTCTATAAATAAGGTGCCAACCAGTGACAGTTGTGACAGCATTTCTGCACCTTGCGAGGATGGGACTGAGATCAGTAAGTCAGTTCACAGAGACCAGTTATCTACTCTGTAACAGTAATGAATGGTGAAAGGCAGGATATGAATTGCTATTTAGAGGGAAGGTGTTCAGAAAAATAAGGACAAGATGAGAATTTCTTCATACAACTTTAGCCGTGTTACAAACATACTCAGACAGAAAAATGAGAGATGTGTCTAAGTGCAAAACAAGCAATAAATCTGAGGATAAGAAAAAACAGTGAGTGGCTGTCCAAGGCTACACACTGCATTTCATCATGTGTACAAAAAAAAACCCCACAGAGAAATAAGACCCCAAACAACCCTCTGACCTTTGGTTTAGGTTCAAAGTAGTTAGCTCTGTAGGCCTGTGTCTTTTCATACTCAAGCCCTGCTTTGTTACAGACTCAGTGAATTTTGAGCAAATAAATAACAGCATAAACTTTCTCAGAGGTTTATACTGTGGAGATAGTGAGGCTGCAGTAGAAACATTGGTGGAATGAGAGGAAACAATGAATGAGTTCCCTGGGATGCTCTTCCTTGGGAATAACTCAAGCACGGGGGTTTGATCAGGCAGTTCTCTGTGTGCAGTTTGTAGTTTCTAAACTCTATTTCTGCAAGGAGATTAATGAAAGTCCATACAGTGTTTTTGTCTCAATTAGAAGCAATGAAATGAGGAGTCACCTTAAAATTACAACACAGATGAGAAATCTAAAGCAAACAGAGACTATGAGCAATACCAGTCTCTCACAAATTATTCATATAGATTATTAAAATAATAATATCTTCAGTATCACAGACAGTGGTTACATATAATTAATAGTATATGTTAAGTTTTCCCATGGCAGTTGTGTATCCTAACCAACACTAGTTTATAAAAATACTTATTTCAACAGTCTATATCAATAATTTTTGTGACATTTCTTCTGCTTAAAGTTTTGCCTTGAGCCTTCTCTTCTCTGGGCTGATCATACTCAGCTCTCTCAGCCTCTCTTCATGTGTTAACACATGCTCCAGTGCCTTATCACTTCCATGGCCCCACACTGGACTCACTCTGGCATGTCTGTGTCAGTATTGCACTAGGGAGCTCAGCACTGGACCCAGCACTCCTGGTATGTCTCATCAAGGCTAGACAGCACGGAGGGATCACTTCCCTCCACATACTGCTAATGCTTTTCTTGCCACAAGAGCCTTCTTCGGTTTCCTTCTAAAGTAAAAAAAACCAAACAACAACAACAACAAAACTGAATCAAAACAAAACCCACAAACAAACAAACAAAACCAAAACCATTTAGAACCCCCCACCCTTTCTTTTAACAGATCTTCAAGAAAAATTACACTGTATGTAACTATCAGGAAAAACAACTTGTAAATTGTAATGGAATATAGACAGATCATACTAATTTAGGAACTGTCATACTGAGGGTATTGACACAAATTGATTTGGGGTTGTGTGTGCCTATATTTGGAGAACAGTCGGCATCACACAGCAGTTGGTAGTGAATGCTTGCAGGATACCAAATGACAGTAGGGTGTCATATGGTTCCTAATATGTTTTCTCCTTACAGATCAGTCCTGAAATCCAAAATTTCACCTTTTTACTTTTGTTTGGCTTTGCTGCTTGGTATTAGAGCTGGGCAATTTTATTAAGAGGATTATGTGTTGACTTTCTTTAATTTTGCTGGTTTATTAATCTCAAGAGTGTCCTGTGACAGTCTGTTCCATAGGATGGTCACAATTTTTTGGTTTGCCTGCTCAGTCAAATTGTTCTTCTTTACTCAAATTTGGACTTGCTGTCTTTCAGTGTATCTGGATGTCATCTTAGTCTTATGCAGAGAAAAGAAGGAAGAAGATAGTAATTATCTTTCTATACGCTATTCATTATTTACACTTTTCTTGCATCCCTTGTGGTTTAAATGCTTTTGCATAAAAATAGTATTTTCTTTTTGAGATTTTTTTCCTTCTATTAATCATTCTTGTTATCATAACGGCTTTGTTTTTGCAAATGATGTCAGCAGAATCATTTTGTTGCATTTTATCTTTATACTTGATGCTTGTATATCAAAGTATATAATCATTTATGTCTGATGATTGACTGATTATTATTTTCTGCATAAATATGCACTCAGGTATTCTTTGTATTCACCTTGACAGTGAAATTGTAGGCTATTTTCCTTTTGTTAAAACATTACAAAAACCATTTCCCTGCTTTTTTGTATTTCTTACCTTTCCTTAGCAAAAATCCCATTCTGCTCTTCATTATTTCCTTGCTGTTTACCAGAGGGATATCAATTAAAAAGATCAGGCATGATGAAAAGTCATTATTGCTTAAAGACTTTTAAATCTGTGCTTTTGTGACTCCCTTGTTACCTATTTTCATATAAACTCTTCCAAATTTGCTAAGCTGATACGAATTGAGATAAATTGGATCATTTGTAGCCTAGTCTTTACTGCCAAATTCAGATCAGCAGTCTGTGTGCTTCACTGTACAGAGCATGGCATTGTGTGTTGGGTTCTCTAGGAGGATAAAATCTTGGATTTACCCTCAGTCCAGACAGTTATTCTGCTTCCCTAGCATAGATAGCAGTCTATTTATCATTTAGATAGAATCTTTCCTCATTTTCTTTCCACAATTGTCAACAATTACCTCCCACGTGCTGGTTCTTTCTTATGCTTTGTGTGCCAGCATGTTTGACCACAGTATCCCATACTCTTTGCCTGATTTTAAGTACACATATCTGAGCATACCCCTGCAGAGAGTGGTAGCTAGCATTCCCTGCTTCATAATGATGGCAAGGTACTTCATTGCACTCACATTTCTGGTTTACAAGGAAGGTGGGGATTCCTTCATCTTAAATGACAAGCTCGTGAAATCTTGTTGAAATATTACCTTGACTTATTTTGAGCCAAATAGTAATTTTCAGTTTAAGTATCTAAAGAGAATCACACAAGGAAAAACACTTGTACTTGTGTGAACTGTGCTTGATTCAGTATTGAAACAAGTGGTTGATTCTACAGTATTTAGACCCTCATTTTGGACTTAATCTACATATTTTTTAAGAAATTTGCATATTGTAGAGTTCAGTTCAGTCTGTGGGACTCTGAAAGGCTGGCATTTCTGTAATGTAAAGTGGAACTTCCTGAATTCTTATTTGAACTTTACAAACTACAGTGGTTTTGTATAGAATCTACCTTCAAAAAAAGCCCCCAAGTTTGGCTTTGTAACAGTTGGCAAGATTTTGAACATGAGAAAAAAATATACTACATCAAACTGTACCTCTGAAACCTAGATTTGGAGAGCAAAGCTGGGATTACATTAGGAGTCCTGGCAAACTGCTGGATATACTCATTACTATGGAAAATCAAGTAGCTTCCATCTTGGTTAAGAATTTATGATAGTGACAAAACTGCAGCCATTTTTAGAGACCTGGTCACGGGCTGTGTTTGCTCAGGACTTCATTGACCTGCTTAAAATTGTGAGTGGGGTTTTACTTGCAAGGCTCCTGTCTGCTTCCAAATACCTCAGGTGCTCCAAGGAAGAGGTACGAATGGATCATCTGTGTTTTGAAAGGATGTTAAACCTGACTGATATAAACTCTTCTATGAGTTGTCTTGCAGCATGTGCATTGAGCAGCTGTTTTAAAAGAGGGGGATCATGTCTGAGGACACAGTTTGGAGGTGGGTGACATTTGAGGGAGTAAAGTGCTCATGTATTAAGGATTGTTCAGCACATAAAAAAAAATGAAGGATTTGAGTACCGGATTAGAAACCACAAAATAACCAAAAAATGTCATGGAGACCAGCTGTTCCACCACAAGCCAGCTATAGTCCAATGGCCACAAAAGCAGAGTGTGTAGAGAAGGTAGAGGAGATATTCACATTGTGTTGAAGCTGACCTGATTTACAAAAGTGTTAGCTAAAATTTTATTTCAAAATTACTTTACAAATAAAATTAAGATTGTGTTTCTGTGTATTTCTATTTCTTTACAGCTTTTGGAGTGTGTTTAGGACATGATTCAAACTTGTCTTAACATACAGGAACCGTGAACCCGCTCTCTACTCAAGTTAGGTCTGAAGCCCTGAAAAACCACCAAAAGTGTCTCAGGACTTTGTAGCCCTGCACAGACAAGAGTAAAAAAATCTCACTCTGTGTAATGTAAATCCTCAGAATTAACTTTTCTGGGAATAGGAGTACATAGTTATCATTTGTTTATCATCCTGAGTTCAGGAGAAGATGGATAAACACCTTAGCCAAGTCACCTGAAAAATAAAACCAGCTCCAAAAGCTAGGCATGGGTGACTGTACAGCTAACTTTGTATGAGGAGGTGGTGCACCATTTATGCTTTCAGAAATCAATGAGTAGGACATACCCAAGAAATAGATACACCTCATTCTAACCTTGATTCAGCCTAAGATAGCTTGAACCCCAGTCTCTTAAAAACTGAGAATGCTCTGAGTTCAAGATCCTTGGAGCATTTTGTGTAAAAAGATCTAAAAACTCTCTGTTGAGTGTGGACAACTGTATAGCCAGGCACGCAAGAGAGTTCTTTGCATGGCTGGCAAAAAAACCCCCACCATCCAAAAGAAACAACAAAACTCAAAAGCAGTAACTACAAAGAAGCTAAGAAAAACAAACAAAAAACTTAAACATGGGAAGCCCTTCTTGCACCAAGCCAATGATAAAAATCTACTCAGGAGTTTATGTGTTACAATTATGTTAGATCATTGTTAGATGAAATGAAATGAGGAGCAGACCCCAAAATTTCCCTATCTACTGAAGTGCCCTGAGTTAACACAGGACTGCCTTTTCATGTCTGTGAGCAGACCTAGTGCCTTTTGCTATCCTGACTGCACAGATTGGCAGCTTCAAGAGGTTCTGAGAACACCCCATTAGTGACTAAACCTCTGGGGAAAATTACATTTCTTTGTGTTGAGTCTGAGGACCTCACCATCTTCTTGAAAGTGAGACCTTTTGCAGTGCCTTCGTAGTTCTGTCGCAGTGCTCTCCTTCCGTTCCTGCAGAGAGGGCTGCTAACACTGAATCCTGACCCAAGTAGGTAGGAGCACTCACTCTGCACTGGGCTGACAGGCAGTTTCTCATCACCATTTCCTCTTCTCTCCCCCAACCTGCTCTTTTTTCCTGCGGTTGCTGTGGGCTGAGCAGCAGGTGACACCACTCTGTCTCTCTCTTTTTCTGTCCCTGTCCTTTACTTTCTGGGGCTGACACACCACAAGCAAGCAGCAGAGCTGATGGGCTGGAGGATGCTTTGAGGACTTTTGCAGTGTTAGGATAACAGTTGGACTTCATGATCTTAGAGGCCTTTTCCAACCTGAATGATTCTATGACTATTGGGAAGGAGTGGTGGGTCTGCACTACCAGTGGCAGCAGAGGAATACCCAGTGAGACTTGGAAAATACAGAAATGATATAGGTGATAGGTGATAGCCTAGACTGTGATAGTTTCTGCATTATGCTAGCTGCAGCATTCTAAGAATTTCAGTGAGATCATTTCTTCTGTGAAATGAAATGTGGGATCTTCCTCTAGCATGCAAGTCCTGCAGACTCACCAGCTTCACTTTGAGGTATATTGTGCTGTGTTGAACAGACCTCAGCAGTGACATGGTGTTTGACAGGGAAAAGCTGTATGAAAATCATTGGCATAAAGGAAATATTGTAAAATAGATTCATCTGTGCTATTCAGAAATCGGAGTATTCTTGCACAGTAGCTGCTAGAAGGGTATGTGATCTGAGCAGTTCTGCTTTGGTAGCAGCAACGGAATGGAGACAGGATTGGAAGACTGAAGTTTTACAATGTCTGTTCCCAGCATATCAAACTGATGCAAATAGACAAAATGGGAAGATTGTCTGACAAGAATTTATGCTGCAGAAGAGATCATTGGCTGTAGATTTTGAAAACAAAATTAATGGCCAAAATGACTAAAAATTAGACACTTTGGGGGCAGGGGACAGGTATGAAAAATAAAAAAAAAAAAGACAGAAAAAACCCCCTTGTTGAACACTTTCTGTAGCCAGGTTGGAAGAGGGATAAATCAGATGGCCCTGAGGAAAATGAAATGCATGTTGCATTGCTCACAGAGGATGGAAGTGAGGCATTACCACGTGCCAGTGGAGCTGAACGACCTCCACAGCAGATGTGAGCTGATATGATCTGTGAAGGTGCAGAGCAGGATTGAAAACTCTAGTAAATAGGCACCCTCCAATCTTTGTGTGTATGTTTGAAGACCTGGTGATACATGCTTTCCCCTGTACATGTAATAAAAAAGGCAAAATAAAAATATATCTAAGTTATTATTACAGAGGGAAAGGCAGAGATTGGTTGCAATAATGAGAATTGAACTGGGATCCTATTTGCACTCGCAGTGTGAAAACAGCCAGCGCCAGATCATTCATTTATTCAAATAGCTATGGATCTCACAGGCTGTAAAATGCAGAGTGTATATCCAGGAGGAGATCTAACCACAAGACCAATTATTTTTGCCCTCAGAGTAAAAACGACCTAAAGAGCAATTTAGATTGGCTGGGAAACAGGATATCACTTCCCTACCATGGTTGAGTGGATCGCACTTAGGGATAAAAACATGTATATTGTTAATTGGTCATGACTTTCTGCATTTAACAAGGACCGTGTCAGGGTACAAAATGTAATAAATTGTCTGGGCGAGCCCACAGAGGAAGCCGGGAGACTGCTGAAAGGATTGGGCTGATACAAATCCCTGGAGGTGTTTTTGTCAGCCCTATGGTGTGCTACATGGTAAATTAGTGAGATAAATGTAATTTAGGAAGTGTGTTCACCCTCTGACCCGAGGAAAAGTCCACCAGACCTACATTACCTTGCACTGTTGTGAGTCTAACCCCTTCCTTGAAAATCACTGATGATAGGTGTCATGCCTGGGGGTGAAAGTGTAGCTGCTGGCTATTCATTTTCTGATATTTTTCATCTCCAGTGGTGGCAACTTGCAGCACAAGCACCCTGTGCTGGCTCCCTGCAAAAGAGTATATTGGCCAGCCACTGCACCTCTTCAGGACTCAGAGCTCTGCACACTGCCCTAAGATGACTGTTTTTGCAGAGACAGTGCTTCCCAGCTTATTGTCTCCACCGTGGTTCATCTATTGACATTTGGCTTGTCCCATGAAACCAGGCTGTCTTTTTAATGAAACAAATTACAAGTATAATTATCTGGGCATCATATGCCAAAAAAGTAGATACAAAGGTTGCAAGAAAATAGATTACAAGTGAAATAAAATTCAGCTTAACAATGGGATACATCCCTTGTTTCATAACTGGCTGGGGATGCAGACTGTCTCCTGTTTCCCCTCTTTTTGGCAGAAGACCTCCATGTTTCAAGATCAGCTGCTTCTCTGCACAGAAGAGTCATACCTGTCTTTAAAATGTCTTAGATTTACAGCACTCCATGCATGGTGCATTACAAAACTGTTGGTTGTACATATGTTTGATTGTGTCAATGCCCTGCAGCACACTCTCAGGTTTTTATTATTAAAAAGGTACCACAGGAACAGATATTCTCTCTTGGTTTTTCTCTTAGGTCAGGCTGTTCCCTCAGCTACTCTGTGTTGGGGTCACAGTAAGGCTACATTAATTCTATCATAACCTAGTAATTTAGTGATATTCAAATCCACTTTTGCTGTGTTGTGAATTGAGTGAGTTTGACCCTGTCTTTTCTTTTAGTGACTTTGGTCAATTACTGGCTTTAGTCTCTCAGTGTGTGTGTATTTGTGTATGTATAAGAAAATCATAAAGTGTGTACATACATAATAACTATGTGTCTGAGTGAATATATAAATGAATACACCCCAAATGCAAAAAAAATGGGCAAATTACAATGGTAATTAGTTGTCTCAAAGTAGGATTGCTTGACAATACACTAATGGATTAATCAAACTCTCCACACTTTTATTGTTATATTAATCCTTTTCAGTATTACTCGTTGTTTATTGAATAGCGTCATACTTATTTCATACTATGTCCTCAATTTACAGAGTAATTTTATGCTTTAATCCTATTATCCCAAATGCTTGTAAGACCTCATGGCCAGGTACCATCTGTATATTTTCAAAATGTGAACACTCCTGTAACCCAACCAGTTCAGTGTAAACCTGACACAGAATTAGGTCCATGATCAATCTCACCAGGTCTGGTGAAAAATGTTCTCCTCATTTTATCCATGAATTATTTAGAGCAACTCATTCGGTGAGGCCTTTTTGAACAACTGTGAAGCTACTGTGTGACAATTTCGTTTAGATAAAATTACATGGGGTTAGGTTAAAAAAAATAATCTAGAGTAACATCAGAAACCTTAGTAAAGTCAGAGTATCTCAAAAGAGACACCCCTCCTGATCCACCAGATTCCATCAGAGAAATGAGGTAGATCTCTCACAGTTTATCCTTCATAACTTCATGTTGTTACCCACCCCAGCCTCAACGATTAGGCCAGTGTCTGTCAAACTGTTCATGGCCCAGGAAGATACTGTAAGTGGGCTGGAGCTGGTCCATGGTTGGCATCTGATCCTAAAGGGGACACATTGGTTTGTTGTCCTCTGCCCCACCATCCAGCCTGCCATGTCTCACCTCAGACCCACCCGCTGCATGGATATGTATAAGGAGGTAACAAGGGTCAGGAGTGCTACTTCCAATGCTTGCCAGGTGTTGTGTAGTAACCTGTTCTTGTGTGTCACCTTGTATGAACCTTTAACTAATTAATCTTGGTTGCCCATGCTGTCTTTGTTTAATCAAACAGGGGGTATATTTACCTTCCTCTTGATCACTTCAGCTTGCCTTGAATCCACAAGTTCTTGAAGACCATGAAGATTGCAGAGTCATCTTGGTCTCAATTCTTCAGTACTTTAGTAGGCATTTCTTTCAGGGATATTGTCAAGAATTCATTCAAACTGTCTAAACGTTATCTCTTCATTCTATTCCTCTCCTACCTTATGTTTCTGTCTCCTTCTGAAACTATTTCTGTAAGTCAGTGATCACGCATAATAATTTTTATGAAGACTGGTGCAAGAGATTAAATTTTTCAGATAACTCTCTCCCATTAATTATTGCTCTCCTCTGATTTGAATAATTAGCCTGTATGTTCCATTGTCTTTTTCTTACTTCTATTTTATTTGTAAATGCTTTTCTCATTTCCTTTTTTGTTCTTTGCTACTTGTAAAATGACTTTTTCTGATTTTATCCCTGAATGCATTGCTGCTTCCTTAATACTGGTATGATCAAATAAGTGGTGGGTTCTTGCCTAACTAAAGTGTTACTTATTATTGTAGGTAAATGTGGGAGTCTGGATCTAAAATCCCATCTCTGCAAGATGTTGAGATGGAAATCTTCAGCCCTGATGTTTTCTCAGGAAGCAATGAACATCACAATGGGTGTGATTTTTCATGCTTTAAGAAAATTAGTTTGGATCATCCAGAATCTTTTCTTTTATTTCCTACAAATACAATGTGAGCATATCATACTGTATCAAAGGGATAAAAGAAAAGTTTCCTGAGTAATCTTGAAAAGTTGGCTATTCAGTATCAAACTAAATAATATCTAGATTACTTACAATATTCACGTAATTTTCTTAGAGTTGCTGTGAGTTTGTATGTTACCATTTCAAATCACACAGGCAATAGCACAGCTGAGATGGAGCCAACCTGCAGTAAAGGGCAATAGCCAGGCAAGCTGTTGACAAGAGAGAGAAAGTGTTGGTGAAGGACAATGGGGCAATCCTTTCCATAACAGAAGTGTCACTCATTCTTTAATATCCTTGCAGAGCAGACAAGGCCTCATTTTTTACAGTCTCATATTACCATAATGGCTCTCTGTTACACACTGAGGAGTCACTAACAAGGCTACCCCTTGCCCTTTCTTTATAATTACTTCCAGGTTAATGCATCACATTTCATTTGGGTTCATTTGCCCAGGCTATGTTTTTCCCTTCTAGATGCCCATTCTGGCCTCTCTGTGCCTCAGACACTGACAGTATGAATATAAGTCTCAAAGCAAAAAATATCCCTGCCTCACACAACTCTGTAATTTACATTTAAATTTATTTGATTTCTCAGACTCTGCAAGTTACAGAGCTGGGAACATTTTGGTCTGCAAAACCTTTCTCAAATAGCTGAAGCTGCATTCTTATCCTCTTTTCAAACCATCAGACACCAGGTGCTGACCCAGTCCCATTAACCAATTACTCACACATCACACAATTAATCTTTCATTGCGATTCGATCAAGTTCATTCCCATCTCCATATTATTCTTTACAATCCCACTGCGTAAAACCTGCACATTTTTGTCACTGTTCATTTTGCCCTGGTCTGCACTGCTTCAGGCCGGGAAGTGAAGTGACTGTAAATGTAATTTATAGAATCATTGGCTGTATAGAAACTCTTTTCAGGCTGACCTGATGTGATAGTCTGTAATCGTTTCTTTGGAGCTACTCTGGTTTGTCGAGTCAACAGGCTTCTTTCTTTAAATACCCAAAATAACAGATTTGATTGAGCAGGATTAGGTAGCATTCAGAGCTCTATTGCTATCTCACTGTTTGTCTGTTTTGTTTCACACAAGCCTTTTTTCTTGCAACCTTCTGCTCATACTGAGCTTTGGAAAGAAAAGGAAAGGAATTGTAGCAGGCAAAAATTAGGTATGGAAATTGAAATCTCCACCCTCACCTTCACCTATTTGAACTGAATTCGGTAAAAGCCTTTGCCATAAAAGTTGAGTGCAAAACCACGTGGCTGCCTCTTCTGACAAAAACAGACCTCTGTTCCCATTTCCCTCCCAGTATCCACATGTCAGAGACAAGGTTCTGCATTAGCATTCCATCTGCTCAGCACAGGGCAGTCAAATATCATGATTTGGTTACAGAGAAAGAATAGCAATGTGGGCCACACATCTGGGTGTTAGCACCAGCAGACTGGCTTAGGTGTCAGAGGATTGCTCTGACTACCATATCACGAAGGAAGAGGATAAAAGTCCTGTGTTCTTAGATGGACAAAAAAATAAGAGGGCAAGGAGAGATTGCTTACTTGATCCATGACCCTGCCATATGTCAAGTTCCACTCTAATTATGAAAATCCTGATAGATGATTGACTAAGCAGTTAAAAGGCATCCAGTGTGGGGACTGCATATCCTCTGCCAATGAGGGGTGGATGTGGTGGCAGCAGGATGTACAGCTAAAACACTGAGCTTCTCCATATGGCTAGGAATTTATTGTCTGTCTGAAGCAGTCACTTCAGTTTGCCTCTGACATTCATCCTCAGTGTCAAAGGTTTGAAGAACAGAGTATTACTCTCTGTGATCCTTTTCCCTAAGTTATTTTGCTTCCCTCCTCATTTTTGTTTAGGTAAACAACCCCGAATTTTTCAATCTTTCCTTCTAGGTCAGCTTTGCTAGATCCTTGCTCTTCTTAGGATTTGTGTCTGAATTAATTACTGAAATGCAGTGCTGGAAAACTGGACTCAGCTTTCTAGAGATGTTTTATCAGGACTGGATAAAAAAGAGATGGTTACTTTAAAGGTGTGTCAACTTTAAATTTGGTTACTTTAAAGGTGTGCTGTACAAGTATCTATAAGACTCAATAGGATGATTACACTTTCTGTGTGTGTTTTTTTGTTTGTTTGGTTGGTTGGGGTTTTTTGTTTGGTTTTTTTTGTTATTGTTGTGATTTGGGGGGTTTTTTTGTTGGTTTTTTGGTTTTTTTTGAAGCAGGATGCAGTCTCAAGTTACTTGTGCTTACTTCGGTTCTACAAAAATCCTCACCACATTTTTCAACATAGCTACTTACAGTTGTTTCTGGTTTCTCTATTTGCACAACAGATTACTTCTGCCTACAGTAAAAGACATTTTTCTAACCAGCTTTGTAAGCATTTGAGACTGGTTTTGTGTGTCATGTTTTCCTGCAAGAAAGTTATGAAACATAGTATGAAAAGCCACGTGAATGCCAGGATATGTGACATTCTAAGGTATTGCTGTAACCATCTTTTCTGTTAGGCACCATGAGTATTGTTTTCTATCCTGATCTCTCATTCCTCCTCAACCCTTAGGAGTTCTCAAGGATGGTCACTGAATGAACTGGAATAAAACTCCTGACACCCAGTTGATGTTAAAGTATTTAACTTCTTTATGCCTTAAATGTCCCTTAGCCTACATTTCCCTGTTAAAAAATGTGGTATTGTCCTTTACTCAGGCCTATGAACTGACAGCCATCTGATCAGTTTCTCTTTTCAGCAAAGGCATGCCAGAAAGTTAAAGAACTTTCCTGCAGCTGTGTCTTGATTTTTTTCCTTCTCCACTGAATATCAGGCAAACAACTTTTCTTAATCTTTTTGGTAAAGTCAGTATTCTCACAAACCAATTTCTTGCTATCTTCCATGTTTCTTATTAGTTGAATATCATGTTACATTGATTTTATTTTGTTTGTTTTGATTTTGAGTTTGGGGGTTTCTGTTTGTTTTTGCTTTTTTGTGTCTTCACTATTTTTCTTTCTGTCCTTGGAAACTTGACCTATGTTTGTCCCATTGTGAAATCTTTCTGACTCCCAAATCCAGGGATGGGTTGTCTACCACCTGTCTGCGAAACTTATTTCAGTGTTTCACCATCTTCATCGCTGAAAACTTCTTCCTTGTATCTAGTCTGAATCTACTGTCTTTCAGTTTAAAATGAGTACCCTTTTTCCTGTTGCAACAGGCTCTGCTTAAAAGTTTCTCTCCATCTTTCTTATAAGCACCCTTTAAGTAAGTACTGAAAGACTGCAATGAGGTTTCCCTGGAGCCTTCTCTTCTCTGGGATGAATAGACCCAATTCTCTCTGCCTGTCTTCATAGGAGAGATGCTCCAGCCCTCTGCTTGCTTTCATGACTCTACCCTGGACCCGCATCAACAGGTCACTGAGGACTCTGGAGCTGGATGCAGTCCTCCAGGTTGAGTTTCCCTCCTTTCATTATCCTGTAATAATACAAACATAAAGTTTCCTTAATCCTTTCCCAACTGCTCATTAAGTAGCAGCCCACAGATGAGGAAGCCAGTACTCCAGTGCCACCTTCAAAAGCCTGTTTCTGTTGTTACCCAAAACATGATTCTTGTTAGAAACAATTGGCACATGTGAGGGTTTCCACCCACACTCTAACTCCTTGTAGTCACTTTTGTTCTGCCATGGACATTGCTGTCAGTATTATTAATACTATACCGATGAGCAGTGCAGGGTAGCAGTTGGTGTTAGCTTTCACTGGATGCCATGTCTGGTTGACAGATACATTCCTCTGTTGCCCTTAGGAAAGACGCAGCAATCACCACCACTGCTCTTCTGCTTCTTTCTGGAAATGATGATGAATTGCTGAGCCTTTGGAGTGTGCAGCTTTTCCTAAACTGCCAGTGAGATTGGTGTTATACCTGCAACATGAGAATTAAGGCCAGCACACAGTGTCAGTAGGAGTCAGGTTCAAAATAAACAAAAGGAGCTGCCGAGGGGCGTAAGAGAGCTGAGTTCCTTGCCAAAGGATTGCTGTGTACAAGAGATGTTTACATGACTGGAAAAACAGCAGAAAGAGAGATCAGTTGGGTACTAGGCATGTTTACAGGACTGAATCCTTTCCATAGCATGTAACTTCCTACAGTGTAGCCTGCTAGGCACAGATAAGTGCCTGCATTACACTTCAGGGATCAGAGATGGTTTACTGCTGTTGCTATGCTCCCTTACCAGTATTCAATTATCTCTAGAAAATCTCATGGTTTCTTTCGTGAATTGCTGGTATAAAGGTTTCTCTGCTTTCAGTAATACGGAGATCTTTGCCTAGGAATAAAACCTCATATCTTTTTGTCTTGATGCCACATGTCTCCAGCAGTCTTGGAGGATTGTGCATTTTACTTTTCCCACTGCTTAAATTTAAAAAAAAACATATCTACTCCAGGTATTTTGCTATCTGATTGGAGCTGTGCCTTTCAGAAGCCCTCTGTGTAAAAGGGGCATACTTCATCATTTTGGAACATGACACTAGGCAATCCCCCTTTGCCATTCCCTGAGATGGTGCAAATCTGCCACAAAGCCAGAGGCTTTCAGTGTACGCGCCTATGATCTACAAAGCATCTTGGAATACTGTGGCAGGGGATTATGCAGTTCTGCATGTCATTATAATTAGGTGAGATAAAGGTGAAATTGGGAGGTCAGCATTCTGAGATGTCCTTGTTTTTGCAAGCTTAAGTAATTTATCGTGTTATGTTCACAGGGTTTTCTGAGATAAAGTCTCAAAAACACAGATAGCAAGTCCTTTGCTATGTAACACTTAAGCTGTACCTTCTTTTCGCTTTTATAAAAAACCTAGACTCATATTATAAAGCTGCAAGATGAAGGTCGAGTTGTTCTTGTCATCAAAAACCTGAGGTGAAAATAAAGCCTGCCATTGTATATTTTATATGTATTATTTTTAGGAGAAAATTTTCATAGCTGCATAATATGAGATGGCAAACAGTTTTTATAGGTGACTGTGTGCAGGTGCAAAGCTAAGACATTTGCAGAATTTGCTTATTATAAATATAACATAGGCCATGAATAGCTGTTGTACAAGACAAAGTCTGATTCAAGGCGCAGAAACATACTGGAAGAAGAGCAAAAGAAGATACCTCCTTGCCATGTGATTCCTACAAATTTATGCTGCTGTTTATTTCAACCTGCAATTCCAGCTGCTTTGTTGGTGAACTGGTTTTAAGTGAATCATTGTTTTGCTATAGGCTAAAGGAGTGATTGTTGGTGGATGGGTCGAAGATGGGAATTTAATTTCAAAGTCTAAACTGAGCAGAAAATCCATAAGACAACAGACAACACCACAGGGCTAAGATCTAGGTTAAAACATATGCTCTATTGGATCGTGGTTAGGGGTTCAACCTTCGGGTTTTATACCCAGCATATCATCAACTGAAAGGCAACAGAAGGCCTGCAGGGAAAAGAACTGTCCAGGTATTTGTTTTAGGTTCTGAAAGGAAAAAAAGTTGCGCTAATACCATTCATGAGAGAATTTTCTGCCAAGAGGACTCGATTCACCTCCTCCTTTTGAGAGCAGGAGAGACAGCTGCGGTTTCAAGCCTGACAAGAAAGAACAAAGCACATGAAGTTCGTGACATGATGCTGAACAGGGGCTCCATCTTCCCTTTATTCTAGATTTAGGTAGCACAGTGGTTTCTCTAATCATTTGCAAATGTTCTGATTCATCTGCCCACACCCGAGCTGGTCCCCTCAGGCTCTCTTTCTAGTGGAAGGAGGGAATACACATGGCTGCAGACTGGTTTCTCTCTTCCCATCTTATGCAGTTGAAAGAGTTCAAATTGGCTTTTCTATGTAGGAGGAAAGCCGTGATGAGTGATAAAGAAAGGCCGAGATGAATGATAATCTCAGTTGGGGATTTTTACATCAGAAACATCTGAAGTGAGGTGATATGAAGCCTGCACAAGAGACTGTGTATTGTTCTGGGCAAAAAAGAGCTTTCCTTTCACTTTTGTTATTAGCAAGAGCAATTTGTATAAAATGCATTTTGCTCTCCATTATAGCTGTATTGTGCACAGAGACCCCAGGCTTCAGTGGCAATGCTCTCCTGCAGCCCTCAGCCTGATGCTGCTAACAATAAACATCTTCTTTTGTGCGTGACATCTCCCAGGGAAGCATAGTAAGGTGTCATATCACAGACTTCTGGGCCTCATTTTTATATAATTAACTGGTTTGCCACCTGAAATGCTGTAATTAAGCTTTCACATGTAAAGCAGGAGCATATGCTACTGTCAAATGAATGTGAATGAGACAAGTCAGACATTTCATGTTAATTTAACTTTACCATCATTTTCTTCCACTTGTTAGTGGTGACCATAGGCAGAAACTACTGGTGGTGACTGTTGCTTACACACAAACTTGACAGGTTTCTTGTCGCACTGTGCTGAGCACTAAAAACTTGACCAGTGTTAAGAGTTCGTTCTGTTCAGCATGACTAATCTCAGTGATGCAGAGATATTTTCACTCAGACATTTCTTACTTGTAGTCAGTATTGTACACCAGAGTTAGTGTTGGATGGACAGGAGATGTGTACTAACATACTTCGTTTTTATAAGAATACTAGATTGTCAATTTCAAGTTCACAAATTCTCTGAGTGAAGTAGTACAAGGCTGAGGCACTACTGAAGTAGCATGGGCTGAGGCACTGGCCCACTGTCCCCCATACTATATAATTGTTGGACCTGTCCCTGAAGCATGTCTGACTGATGCCAATACACCCATGCAGTTTGTGGGGTGACACAACAGACAACATGGAGACTGTGTACTCTGGGACATGGCCTTCAAAATTGCTTGCCCATTGCTTTATCCCTTAGTTGTTTCAGCCACTGACTGGAATGCTGCCTTGTAAACCATGTGTTTTCAGTTGAATGGACTTTATAACTGTGGCTCTAAGGAAAACCAGAATTGTACACAGTCATGACTCCTGTTTGACATAAGATATCTGATTACAGGATCATTTTTGCTGGTTAAAATTTTATGCACTAATTCAACTCTCCTATTCAGCGTGATATTTACTGGGCTGGCAACAAGAAAATAATAATTATACTTAAAAACTGCACCAATTGGAGCTGGAAGCAATGAGACAATAAAGCCCCACAGTACCAGCTGTATAGCTGCCTCCAGGCTAGAGCTGCACTTTGAGTCATCCCATTTAGGAGCTGTCTCCAGCAGTCACTGAAGTCAACAGGAGCCTTTGATTTCTTCTCAGTAGGTGCTGGATCAGACTGCTGCAGTCTGCTTTTAAAGTCTAAGAACAAGAGGGCAAAAGGCAAGCTTAGTGAGCCACGTTCTATGGATAAAATAATATCACTTTAAGAAGAAACGTTCCCTTTGGAGGAACATAAAATTTGCAGGGGGATGAGAGTTCAGGGCACTGCAATTACTACATAATAGTAAAATTCCATCAGCAAGCAAGGACAAAGCTGAATTTCTGGGGTAATGCTAGGTGTGCAGCATGGGAGAGATTTGTAAAAAATAAATCCATGGTTGGAAAATGGGCAGCATTTCGAAATAAAAACCACAGCAATTAACAGTGCAGTTTGCATGCAAGGTACTTGAAGTTAAATATGTATTATATATTCACCTAAAACTTAATGGTGCTTTCAGATATATTTGCTATATATATGGTGCAACATGTCAATCACCTGGAAAGAGATTACCCAAAAGTTCAGTGCATGAATTGGTTACTTAGAGCATTACCCATTTCTTTCTGAAGGCCAATCACACAGGGGTCAAGTTGTTCTGTCAGGAAAATGTCCTAAGGGGAATATTTTATTTTACCTTTATAATCACATCGGAAAGGATTTTACTCAAGTCACCTTTGTATATTTTATTCATTAGGGCACGATCCTGAAAGGCTATAGTAACCCTTTGATCAGAGTAATTTTATGCAGTCTGAGGATGATGAGTACCTGCAAGGACACGCCGGAGACCTCACAGGATTAGGTCTTATTTTGGGCATCTGTGTTCATATATTGGACTGCTGAGTTGAAAAATGGGACAGGTTAATTCTTTGAGACAAAGTGCTGAAACTGTGCTAATCAAAGCATCAAAGCAAAGGGTACAAGATGAATCTTCTTGGTTTTATCTAATTAAAAGCAATTTTAACTTTAATATAGGTTTGTGTATTTAGTATTAAACATATTGGAAATAGAAATGGAAGAAGTGATCCTGCACAGCCTCTTTCAGGAAGGGCTTAATTTGTTCTTGCCTGATGATTTTGGTTCTCTGCCTAGGTACCATTGAATTTTAACTGTTTATTAGATCATGGAAAGATTTACTGCAGTGCAGTCCTTCTGAGAAAAATAAAAACTTATGATCTCTCCTTGGGATTTGTTAATCAAGGAATAGAAAATTGTATTTTGGAGCTGAAGTTAATGAGAGCTCATTCTGTTCCTTGTGGGCAAGAGTTCGCCACGTTCCCTGCTGAGGGGACAGGAACAAAGCTGGCTCTTCTCCCCTGTCATTCTGAGGCTTAAGCAATGAATCTGTGGTGTGGCTTTGCATGTTGGAACACATTACACCCCAATCAATAAAAATTCTCTTACTGCTATAGTTACTATTCCTTCTGATTATTCACAATGTCAGTGGATTCAAGGGCAGAGATGAAGACAGGGCTCTGCTTATCTTGTCATGATGTTGCAGCAGAAAATGGCAAGGTGCCACCAACTACACATCAGGACTGTACTTTTTTCTCTTCAAGCATTTTTAATGCAGTGCCAGGCACCTTGGAGATAAATTCGTCATAATCAATTCCCCTTTTAAAGGGGTGGAAATCTCTCATCCCATTTTTCTTTTCAAACCACTTTTTGTGGGTTCCTCTCCCTACCTTAGCGGTTGTCTTTCAGGGGCAATGCTGATGGGTTGTGCTCCGAGATTCATTATCGAAGAAATAGTGAATAAAATTGATGGGTCTTGCATTCTGCTATCAAGGTGACTTGTTTGACTGGACTGCTTTGCTTTCGTATCCATTAGCAGAAAGTACCCTTCGTTAGTAAAAAACTCGATCAACAGACTGCGTAATTGTCACTTCTGTCTTACTTAATGGAGAGTCTTGTTCCACTGCATGTTTTCAACTATGTGCAACAACCTTCACACTGAAATGCAACAAATTAAACAGAGCTTTTACAAAAGCCTTTTTTTTTTAATTAACAGTTGTACAGTGCAAAGTTTATATGGCCTGCTTTGGACTGGAAATTTCAATTCAAGGTTGAACTATATATAACAAAGAAGCCAAAACAATTAAAGGGTTAAAGGTCCTCCTGTGCAGCTTGCATGGAGTCATCAGACTTGGAGAGTTGATATAACAGCTGTCTTTAGGAGGTATCAGGAAAATGCACACATGTTGCTGTTGTTTTGACACCTGAATATTTTAGAAGACAGTCTTTTTTGTTATACTGAATGTGTGGCTCTAGAAATGTGGGGTCTTTTTATAGTAATCCCATGATTTGAGGCCATGTTTGCTGGACATGGTTCCTGTGTCTTTCCCCACAGCCTAAAACAATGGGAGGGCAGACTGGCATGTGCGCCACCTTTGCTGTGCCAGCCCCAGCTGCTGCCAAGAGCAGTATTGTCGGGCAGAGCATTAGAGAGGTACGGCCACCATGTGGACTCCTCTCTCTCCTCATGCTCTTCCTTAAGCTATCAAAGTGAAGAGGAGCAGGGCTGATGCTTGGATTTAAGATGAAAATATTCTTAGGTTTTATGGGGGTTCATATTTATCTCTGTCAAACTTTTCCTTCTTTTTATTCATTTGAGGGCTTTGAGAACTAACAGCCCAAGAGTATTGCTATTCTGAGGATATTCTGATATATGTCTTTGAAAAGACAAGACACCTGTGGCCATACCAACTCTGGATCACCCAGCATCATTTCCTTCATGACCTTTAAAGACATCAGATGAGATTGAGTTTTTTTTCCCCCTTAGTTTCTTCATCCTGCACTGGATGCAATTTTAGGTCCCAGAAGTAAAATCAGGCAACACATTTATCAATTCTGCTTCCCTGTCTCTGCACTTCTGTCTTTCCACAGTTTCTTTTTTCTGACTAATGTTACACAGATTTAAAAATAGGGGTACATTATCCTCCCAAAATACACACAGTTCTGGTATCAGCAGTGGAATAAGCTTATTTAGATAAAAGGAACCATTTTCTTTTGGTATCTACCTCTCTTTGGGTTACATGCAAGTATTATGCCTCCTACAGTATATAGGGTTGATGTTGCATACAAGTCATGTGTCTTTTTGGTAAGCTGACAGGAAATATTTCCCTTAATAATTCTTCAGTGTATGCCATTGCATGGATCACAAAAAGAAAAAGCTGCATTATGGAAGTAAAAGCACAGAGGAATTTAAATGTACTCAGCTAACATATGAAACTTTTCAGCTACCTCTGCAGCTGGGAGGGACAGAAATATTATATCTGGACCACTTCTTGTTTTTTCTTCACTGGCATCAGAGTGACCAGAATCCTTTATCAATATGTTTTTACAGCCCTGATCTAAATACTATACTTCAGGTAAAATACCTAATACTGCAATGAAGACAGTATATTTGGAAAGGAAGAAAATGTACTTGCTTTATGTGTCAAAAAAATGTAAACCAAGTTCATTAATTGGCACTGTAGTTAATTTAACGGTAAATGGTAATTTCAGATTTTCTTACATATAGGAATCTTGGCATAAAATTGGATGGAAACTTGAAAAAATCTGCAACTTGTCTAATTTTTTTTTTTTTTATTTCACAAACTAGACAAACGGTTCCTCAGACTCTCGAGTGAAGTTATTTTTCTGCTGCAGTTCAGTTGTGCAAAACCCACACATCATATTAAAAAAAACAGAAAATGGTACAGTAATGCTTTATTTTGTTTGGGAGAAAACAATGTTGTCACGTAATTGCTTTTTTTTGTTGAGCTCTTTCACTTGACCCTGGTTGCTTATTATAATGTTTTAGATGCCATAGCTTAGGGTTTATCAACCCCTGCTTATTACCCATTTGTTGTATAGTTCCTGAGTATTGTAAAGCTTGATAAGATTAGCGTAAAAATTATAATTTGGTCCTCTTCAGTAGAAATGGATGTGGAAAAAGTGTTAGAGTAAATGCCTTCTTTTTCGGCTTGTATTATAAAAGCCTGAAGGGCTGCAGAACCTCAAGTTGCTCAGCATCAACTTGTGCAGTTCTGGAGAGTGTGATTTTGGATGGGCCAGGCTAAGGACTGTTTATATGAGGGAAAACACAGAAAAACTGTGTTGAACAAAAATTGTTTGTAGCAACTGCATTGGAGACATTTTTTCCTACATGTGGTTTTACAGTCTCCCAAGCAGTAGCGTTGCCATAATTATGGGGAACCACAAGTAAGTACAGCTTTTTTCAGGTTGCTGGTCCGTGCTTCTTTAACGAAGTGCCTGATTCAGAGCAGCATCGTGTCTCATGGCAGTCACCACATCCTGACGCTCTTGTACTGTTTTGTAGTAAAATCACTACGGTCGCTTTGCCTTCTGGGTTTACAAACACCAGTGTATGATCTACAGCCAGCGAGTCAGGTGTCAAGCTTGTCTTTGTGTGGCTTGAAGAGACTGACCGCAAACATTCCTATCTTGCTAAGGCCAAAACAGAATATTATGTATGAATTTAGGCCACCACCAGGGTGTCTATATAAAGTAAAAAATTCTTTTACTAAGTGAAATGAAAAGTCATCCAAAATGCACATGAAGAATCAAAAAGATGTGCTAGACCTCTACAGTTGTACTGCTAAGAAAAGTCATGGATGTTTGTGCCTTCTGTCTACTCCTCAGATAGGGAAGCAGCAGTGGAATGTGCCTTGCAAGATTACTTCAAATGCTTTTATCTGAACAGTCATGTTTGAAGAAATCAGGAAGCTCTTTTTGTAAGGGTTTAATTTTCTGGTGTGAATTACAGAGAGTTTGGCACACTATGTGAAACCTTTCTCCATATCTAGCACAAGTGGTTTATAACTCAGTCCTTCAGTTAAAGGAGTAGACTCGATACTAAAAATGGCTTACTAAAAATGATTAGCATGAACCATTAAAGGTCTACCCAAGTATTTTGAGATTGAATTAACTTTTAAATTGAATAAATGAATTTTTAAATTTAAAGTAATTTATTCTATATAATTTACAAGCTAAGTTTTATACTTTAATAAAAACATAAAAGCATGGAAATAGAATACAGTTGTGATACTTTCAAAGTTATTTTTACCTGGACTCATTAGGCAGTACAAGCATTTTTTTCTAGCAAAAATGTCCTCTGTATTTCTTTGTATCTACAGGAAATTAAAGATGATGAAAGAAAACTTACTGTGTACTTCAACTGGACCATGTACTTGAACTCTGAGTAGATCAAATTATGGTGGTACAAAGAAGAACAGAAGGGGAAAAAATAGATACTGTATTTACATAGATTCTAAGAAGTTGTATAGCTTTTTGTTCTCCTTCTAATACAAAAGAAACTGCGAATTAACTTGATGGCTGTTCGAAAGGATTAATTCAGAAACACAAGGACTATAAGGACTAGAAGTCCTGGAATACATTTCTAGAAGCTTCTCAAACTGTAAAAAAAAAAGGAGCTCAAGTTCTATAATTTTAAAGATAAAAATTTATTTTTAAATCAGGAGATGATAGGCTGCTAGCAACATTTTGTTCATTGAAAAAATCAGTAGATAGTTTTGTAACTTTTCTTTGCTTGATCAACTCACAGTAGTGTCCTGAACTCTCAGCTCTCTCTTGTGGGCTACCACCCACTAACAAATGAGTAAGTTTAGTGTTCATGAAAATTAATCTCTACTTCCACCTGCACTTGGTATGTCTTCCTCCTAGTATTTCAGAGATGGCTCTCTACTCCTATAATTTTAGCATGTCCTCAGCAACTGAAGAGATTCAGTGAATGGTTTACTTTTCTTCCCTTTGAACGTGCATTTGCTTTGCGTTTGAAGGACCTTTTTATATAGTCAATCATATTGCACTTTGAAGATAGTAATTTTTACTGCACCCTGTAAACAGGGGTAGTAAGTCTTAAAAGTGGAGGTGCAGAAGACCTTAGTGGAACAACTATTAGTCGTTATCCACTAAAGATACATTTCAAGTTTTCAAAGGTGTCTCTCTATGACAGCTGTGCCCACTTTTTATTTGCAAGGGGAGCTGGAGAAACGACTGAGACCTTCTCTGAATCTTTGTGACTTCTGTTTATATCTCTTTTCTTTCAGCTAAGGCAGGAGATATAATTAGTGTATAGTGACAGTTAAAACTGCCTCAGAAACATGAGATTGATTCCCTTGATGGTTGAAAAGTCCTCCATGCAGTATGTATAAACAGGCCCAGTTTTCGAGTTCTAATTAACTTTATTAATGTTTAGTGCAGGAAGTACAAAGGCAACTTAAACAAGGATATAAAAAGCACTGGAGCATTGAAACACTGGTTTCATGTAACTGACTCTTATTGAAAGACATATTTTTCAGCATTTTGTAAAGAAAAATAGAGTAATTTAAAAGAAAGATATTAGATACTTAATACACTCTTATAATAAGGGAGCTTTAAATAATGGAGCAAAGATACTAATAGTAGATTCCTATTTGGTAACATAGGTAGCAACTCTTTATGATGTGCAGTTAATAAATATGATAGCGGACACGCAACAATGTACAATGACAGTGGGATAAAAGAGATGCAATTACATGCAAGACTCCTATTGTGCCAGCAAATAAGACTTAACAGGCTACTGGAAAATGAGTTTGTGAAAAACCAATCTTTTTCATTACATGTTCCTTTTATAGAAACATATCAACTCACATGTGAAAAGATAAAATATTACACTGGTAAATAACTGTGAAGACATTTTCACCAACTACAGACACAATTGCAAAACCTTGCAATCACAGCAATTGTATATATTATTTTGATTTAATAACCATAACTAAGCTTAACAGCAGTGATATATTAATCACACAAAAAAATATATTATTTGCATAGATTTTTTGTTTACTGCCCATGGATTACCATTTGGTAAATATATATTATCCAGCAAGCTTTGGTGCTCTTCGATGAACTCAATTTGCAATATGGCTGATTTATAGGATACTTTTTTGCTATTACTGTAATTGTAAAGGATAATATAATGATACATTTAGGGTGCTGAAACCTCTTAAGTACAGGAATTATAGTAGAAAAGATAAGAATACATTTTCTGTTATTTACTGACCCTATTCCCAGGCACGATGATTTAACAATATTTAAAAGATATTCCTATTTTGAGAAGCACTCAGATCAGGTGGTCAACAGTTGTCCACTAAAGGACTGTGCCTTGGAATAATTTAGTTTTTCTTTTTTTCATATGCTTGTTATGTAAAAACAGATAATAAAAAATCATCTTGCAGTTATGCAAAAATATAGTATTGTTTTGTACAGTCTTGCAAACAGTTTAGAAGTAGATCATTCATCCACAGAGAATTTAGGAACTCAGAAGTATGCAATGTCAATAATAGAAAATTACTGTATTTTTAAAGATGTAGACTATTTTTTGACTTTTATTTAATCTTTTATATGATTATTCTATAGTGCTCGCAGTCTTGCCAAGAGAGCTTCTACTTCTGGAATGGCTTCTCCCTTAGAAGGAGACCCAGTACGATCTATTTTCTTTTCTTTGTTGCCTTCTCCATGACAGGCTTCCTTTCTCCCAACAGCCTTGTTCCATGCCTTGGAACTTGTTTCCACATCATATGTAACTTCTTTGGTGACTGGGCTTCTTGTCAAGTTTAAACCGATACTGTGGTGTGAACACGGCTTCTCTAGTTGCTCTTTCTGATTCTCTGCAGAAGATAAATCAAACAAACCTTGTTTCACTATTAAAATACTCAGTTTCAATATTTTGTAATATAAAAAGACCTCTTGATCAGACAAATTTTACATGCAGATGATTGCACTAGAAGGAGTAACGATTGCCAAGGAGGCAAGAAAAAATATATTATCACTTCAAAAGCAGTGGGCTTGGTCCCTTGGAAGTGATACAGACTTTACATGACTTCATTAGATTAGCATCTATATTTCTTACAAAATCACAGATAGAACTTGACAGGATCCTCCTTTCTTATTGGAGTCAAAGAGAAAACAGAGTACCTAGCACCTCTCAGTGTCTTCTAAGGTTTTATATGGTTAATTATATTTCCTACATATTTTTTAATTGTTCAAATCTTAAAATGTATTAAAAAATCTATTTCAATTTTATTATCCATTGTAATAACTTTCCTTTGTGAACTTTTAGACAGCTAAGTAATTTCAAGAAATTGAATTTTTCACTACTTTTTGGTAAATATCACTGGCACTGGCTGTCACATGAAGTTGCACTCAGTTAATATCCAGGCAGGAGTTTCTCAGGTTTGGCATGTATTAATAAACAGATTCCTTTTTTTGTCCTTTCCCACCCCCACTTCCAAATTAAGTGACTGTTCTCCAAACCAGCATATGAGTGGTCCCTCTCATAGATCTCAAACTTTTTATAAACAGGCCTACTCAATATTCATGTAACCTTGAGCGAGGCTTGAAAATGCCTTCAACACACTTGACATGACATTTAAAGTTTTTTGGTTATTCACTGAAAGATGTTCCATCATCCCAATAGTAATGACTTTGGAGCACAGGCAGTCACTCATGACAGTGTGTTTTATGTGAGTGCTGAAAATTCCTACCGAAAACAGCTTGTACATTAAAAGGCAGCTGCTGAAGATATTTACTGCACTGTCATTCCCTGACCAGGGGCTCTCAGTGATGGATGAGGATTTTACATACTTTCTTGGACAATCTCAGCAAATTTTGTAAGTACGATCACCTTTTGGAAAGTGAAGGAATATAAATACCTCCTTTCTATTATCTTCTAAGTCAGATAAACAATTCCTAATTAAAATTTCATAAGACAAATTTTGCACTTAGCTGAAAAATGTATATTTTTTTTACACTGTGGAAAATAATTTGACCTTGAATATGCAGCAGCACACATTTCAGTGTTCCTGAATCACAGGAAGCCAAAGACTTATTTAATAACACATATTTATAATTACATATAATAAACCCCTCATATATAATTAAAATATCCCTGTTATGTACACTCTTAAATATCTCATTTGCCTTAAATGTTTATGCTTATTGATTCTGCACACATATTTGCAGACTGATAAAAGCATGCTACCTGTCTCAATATACAAACTACTAGCTCCAGCATAGATCTTTCTGTTTACATTCAATCTAGGGGCAGCAGGAGAAACACTTGGTGATTCAAAAATCAATACTTGTTTTAAGTAGAAGAAAACATATTGTCATATAATAAGAGATTAAGTATAGCTATTGGACTTTCTAAAAAGGCAAAAAGAAATTAAGCACTGAAAGTAAGCTTCTCAAATGTACACAACCAAATCTTAACTCCTTTGCAGTTCAGCAGTCTTCACCCCAAAATACACGAGGATCAATTAGGTGTGGTGAACTAGACTGAGTAACAAAAGTGGAGAACACTTATGAACTGAGGCCTCAAAGTAAAATCCAGAAGTAAAATTCCCCAATTTCTCATAGTGTACGAGGGGCAGAGTAAGGTGCCTTAGAGTGAGATTTACAACAGCAGGGAACTGCTGCAAGTTAGCTATTAAGAAGTAGTAGCTGTTGGGATCTATCCAAACCCTTTTACCGCTTTGAAACTCAGAAACTGATTGAGGCTTGCACTTCAATGTGTCCCATAAATTGCTGCCTGCAATCTGGAATCGTTGCATGGGAATAGGACAGAGTAAAGCTGAGGACAGCTGTGCCTTTTTTTTTCCTTAAAACAACAGCAATCATGTTGATATTTTTGACTTTCTATGCATAGACTAAGGAGTGGAACATTCAACTTGAATGACAAATGTCTTTCCCTTCTGTCTGAAGGGTCCTGCAACAGTGAAAAATGGAAAGTGCCTGAAATGCTTAGTTTATGTGAGTAATCCTTGTTTCATCTCCTTTTCAATGATGTCACAATTCACTAGAAAAAATCACAAAGTCTCACGTTCTTAATATGTGACACGTTATACTAGTGATAAGCAGCACTTCTTAAATAATAAGAATGCTTTGGTCTCAGCCATGCTGCAAATAATACTGAGCAGCTACTGTCCATTATTAAAAATAGCACTTGCACATACGTGTTTGATCTAAATCCAGTACTGTCATCTCAAAGTTGTTATTTCAGCTGCTTCCTAAATCATGTGGCATCTTTACCGTGTATGTTCCTTCAATCAAGGAGAAAGTTCTCCACACAGCATTGCTATGCTTAAGTGCAAGTCCAGTATTAGCATAAATGTAGGTAGGAGTTCCCTGCTTTGTAAATTGGCTGTTGTTAATGTCATTCAGAAACACTGAATTTTGCTGGTCCTGTCTCAGAAAACATACATATTTACCTACAGCCCCAGATTTCACTTTAGTTTATATGCACCTAAAGAACTAACTGCTGTAATACTTGAGGTATTACAGCTACTGGTGGTATTCATCAAAGTGAAAGATCACTTCCCTTTAAATCAAACTGTAAAATTAGTTAGACACAAGCAAGGTAAAAAGTCTCACTAATTCCTCAGTTTTTTATTTTAATCCAGCAGGAATTAATTTGTGTTAACACCATGCCCTTAAACATTCTGTACTGCTTCACACACTGATTCAAAACTTGCATACACTGGTGATTGGGTACCTCATCCATTCCATTGTCCTGACCTGGGATTGTTATCACACTTCCCTCAAATCCTATGCTATAGTAGTAAAGCCAGAGAAGTGTATTTTCAACATGTATCTGTTGAGGTGGGTGGTTTAAAAAAGGCAATGCATCTTGCATGTGAATATAGATCTACACAGCTGCAAGCTGCTGCAGGTTAGCATGCAACTCTGACCACTACAGTGGAAAAGCTGGACCTCCTTAGTTCAGTAAGATAAAGACTATAAAGTATATAATTATTTACTTTTAAGAAGAGTCCAAAGTCAACATTAACTGACAAAAGAAGCACAAGAACGAACAGCCATTTATATACTGATATTAGACATTAAAACTTTTGAGTCATCAGAGTAATGAAGTTTTGGAATTCACACATAAAGAACTGAGAGCAAGAAAAGTCATAAGCAGGAATTTGGTCTTGTTCTGAAGACAGTATTTGATATGGCTGCCTAAATAGCAAGGAGATGGCTTAGTGACATTGGCCACCTATGTTTCTAGAATAGGGGAACACAAAGAAAACCCACAAACCATATAGATATTAACAGACATCCTAAACTGGTTTGAACTGTTATATCAGTTCAATGTATGTTCTATGTAGGTATATAGACATATATAAATTTGTTTTGTGCTTGTGACAGTAAACTATATTTGAAACAAATTGCAGAATACAAGTAATGTATTTACACACCTACATGCCTTGGTTCAAATACACATTTAAAGAATTGAATATAACTAAAATTACAGAAGGTTAAATGAAAACTACTCATGGAAGGGCACTTCTGCATGAATTCTTGTTAAAAATAAAGCTTACATTTCCGGAGATGCACTATTTGTCCACCTACTGTAGCAAGGTGTACCTTCCGGCAGTAGCAAGATAAAAAGAAATTAGACATTAAAAATCACCAGATAAAGACAGAGCTTATTAATTTGCTGTATAAACTGGAAGCAGTTGAGACAAGTTTCTACTATTTGGTCTGCTTTAACAATTGAAATTTGTTATTTGTCATATCAAAACAATCACTACGCAGATGAAAAAAAAAGCACAAAACCTTTGAATTAATGAATAAGTTTTCTAAACACCAGGGTGATAAGACATTTACCCACAATAGTTTTGACTTTACTGCTGAATGCTTTCAGGCACAGTTTAGGCAGAGATCACATTGTACACTACTAAAGTCTCAGTGTCCAGATTCCATGACATTTAAATAATTTCTTTTCCCTTGTTCAATATTAAAACTCTTGTGGGTCCTCCAGTCCTACTAAAATTCATTTTGCACAGATACTAATTTCTTTAACATCACTGTTAATCAAAAACATTTCAAAACCATATTCACATAACCTAGAGCCAAATAGTTACTATCATCTAGATACAAGTCTTTTAACAGCAATGCTCAAGAAACTCAGCTGACAGCTTCATATAGCTTTCCATAGTTTACAAATGGCATACTAACATAGAATAATTTATAACAATATGCTTATAATCTATTAGAGGCTCCATACTTCATATTCAGAAAAAGGAAATAGTGCACCAGCATGTAAACAAAATATACCAGTAGCATGAGACCTGCCTGCTGTGAACCCAGGGAAGGAAAATATGATCAATTGGAGATTTTTAAATCCTGCATAATGGTGTTATATATTACCTTTAATAAAGAACAAAAATAATTGCAAGAGACTCACTAAAGTTAAGATAGATTTTTTAAAATAACTAATAAATATTTAAAATTAAAAAGGATGTTGAAAAGCTGTATTTCAACACATAGTTTCTCAATAAAAGTCTTGATACTAAGGACATATTTCGTTTTTATGTAAATACTTGTAAGCTGATTGAAAAATAAAGTTGCAAATACAATAAGGAGAACTGCATTACATGGCATTATATGCTTGTATTACTGTCATATATCTCAATGTAGGGCATAACAAAATTGTAACATAAGAAAGAACAATTGCAGTTACAATCTCATTACATCTCTTACCAAGTTAACAGTGAAAAATGCTCAAAACCCCGGTGGAATATTTCTGATCTCTCTGACTTGTGCTCCACATACTACATCATATTCCTGAAGCTATGTATATGCTAAGATTTTCTAAAGCCCACCCATACAAACATTACCTGCAATGAAAATTATTTTTATATTTTACCTCATGACTTGCCTGTCCTACATTCTGAACGCTCCTGTGCCAACTGGCTTTGGCTTGGAAAAAGTAAGAGTCCTAGCTGTAACTCTTACCACTGTCCTCCCAGTGTGGTGTCAGTTTGTCTCTGGTTCCCTGTCCCTGATGCATGGAACTGAAACTCAAGGAAAACCAACCCCATGCTGATGCTGTGCTCATGTATTTTCCCAGCAAAACATCAGGGGAAAAGGAGAAAGTAGGAAGACTGTGTTTTGATTATTGTTTGTTTGGTTGCTGTTGTTGTTTTCCAACAGCCAAATCAGGAGTGTCTATATAAACTGGCAATGAATTAATTAGTCCCATGTCAAGATTGTTTCGCCAGTGACAGTAACTGCTGAGTGATCTTCCTCTCTTTATCTTGACCCATGAGATTTCCTGCTTCCTAATCTCCTTCCCATCCCTCCCCACCAAAGTGGGGACCAAATGACCAACTGGGTGGGAGGTTGGCTGCCACCCAAGACCAACCCACCAGAGATAAGACAACTCCATCTGTCTCTTAGCATTCCCTATTTCATATAGTCCATTAAAAAGCCTCACCAATTCTGAAAAATGTCATTTTGAATTTCCAGATTCCAAACTCTCGGCCAAATCTGCCCTACCACCCAGAACCAGAATTTAGGCATAATATGAAAGGCTACTATAGCTAGAAGATCTATTCCTATTACATAACCTCACTCATAAAAAAAGTGATAGCGCCATGCTGGATAGCATAATGGAAAATACTTTAAATACTTTTCAATGGTTTCATATTTTTCCAACAATTCCTCTGATTGACAAGCATAGGGTTTAAGAATGTCCCTGGTTAAAGGAGTGTTGTGTATTGTTACAACTTTTTGCAGTTTGAACCTGTGCATGAAAGATCTTTGCTTCATAAGTAATTTCTTGCACCCTAGTATTTCATACTAAATGCTCACAACTTTACTAATCTTAAGCAGACAATAATTCATGAGTCATTAAAAAGTGTTACTGATATTTGGAATATTTTTTTAAATATGCACATTTCATATAATAGTCGCTGCTGTTCTCAAGTGTTACATTAGAAAGGAGTGAAACACGGAATAAACACTATGAGTAAGCTCAATTTAGATGAGACAAAGTTTTCAGAAACAGTGAATATAGGGTTTTTATGTTCATTTCAAAGGAAAGAAAAGAGTATGTCAGCACTAAGTGCAGCTAATATGGAGGATTTTTAGATACCAAATTTCAAAGATAATAAATTACAAACTGTAAGCAAATTAATTTCTTACAAGAGGAATTATGCTGGACTAGCTCCCTTTCATTTGGCCCTAAAGCAAAGCCTTTAAAAATTCTTTTAATTCCTTACCTACCTATACCTTCTCAAAGAGTACTTCAAGTTCCTGCTGATCACTCCATTCAGATTTTTACCTATATTTTCAGGTAGTTTGCATTTGCATTGAGTTGGGACCAATTTCTCTGTTTAAACTAATATATTCTCACCTTTGATAAGGCAATGACTTTTTTTACAAGAAATGCAATTTTAACTTATTGGCATTTTAATGAAAGTCTTGAGTGTCTGTCAAGATAACAAGAGAACAAGAGTGTGGATCAGGCTGCTGGCAGAAATCACACAAGATTTTTATGTATATGAGAGAAGAAACCTCTGAAGGTGTCTGATGGCTATTTCAGACTTAGAAGTTTGGCATCTTTCTTATTTCACCCTGAATTACAGTGGATCTTCGTGTCTTTTCATGCATTTCTACCCAAATGAAGGCTCATGTGTGAATTTCTAGGAAACTGCAAACAGAAATTTGAAAAATAAAAATCTACTGTGTGGTCATTATTGACTTTTAGAGCACATGGTTGTAATCATTCTTGAAAAACTAAATTCTAAGTCTCTTAATTTCAAAACGGATAAATCATATGGGATAGCTTTAGTATTAATAATTCATAAATTAACATTCTTATTATGTCAGGATGAAGGGGATAAAAAGGTAAATATTGATCTACATGAATACCCAGCAGAAGTCTTCAGGAAGTGGGCAGAAACATTACACAGCCTAGGTGTTTATGGGATTTCTCCCAAGGTACAAATAGGATAAACATCAATATTTGCTCTTCTTCAAATCAAGAAATATCCAGGAAATGACAATAATAAAGCTGGAAGTTAACATATTTAGACTATTTTAAATTTCTGAAATGTGGTTTATTACTTGCTTTTTTTTGTTCACAAGTACATTGCAGCTTGCATTGTAAACTGTCTTTAGAGGCAACTGCCAAAAATGATGGCTGTATAAGTTAGTGACCTGTGATAAGATAACATAGGGATCCATAGTCTAAAGCTACCATCTATTTGGCTGATGATAATTAACATAGATCCCACATACTAAACCACCACTGATGCCTTTGAGCAGTAGACACATTTAGTCTCCAAACCTGTCTGCACAGCATCCACCTGTACATCAATATTGGTTTCAAGGTGCACTTTGATACAGAACTTCAGGAACATGCATAAAGACTGCTGCCATCAAAGGAAAGCCAACAGCAGTTGCAATGGGGAATGATAAGTAATATGCTGATGAAATTACTGAAATGGAAAAGAACCATACAATTTTGTCTTCTTTTACCGACCGTTGTGGAAAAACACAGTAGGAAGCCTCCTACCTCTCGAAAATAAACCCCTCAACAAATCCAAACAACAAAGCAAGTCTTAAAGACTGATTTTGTACTTATGAGATTCTAGTCACTGCAGCTCTAAATAATGTTGTTGCTTTTGTTTAGTATTTCCTATTTAGCATATACATTAAAAAACCAGAAGAATAAAGCAAAACCCACCAAAACTAGGCCCCATTGCTGAAAGTGTTCAAGGCTGGATGGGGTCCTGAGCAACCTGATCTAGTGAGTGGGGTCTGTGCCCATGGTGGGGATATTGGAACTGGATGATCTTTCAGGCACCTTCTGATCCAAATCATTCTGTGATTCTGTGTAATTCTACGTCTAGTAATTGCCTGAAAAGCTTAACACTAAATTATTTCTTATCCACTACTCTTGATATCAAATGTTTACAAGCTACTCCCTAACTACTCCAGTAACTGCTACAAAACCAAACAATTTTTAGTTCTTATTTTTATCCCAAACTTCCATTCCCAGGCTTTTATCAGCAATCAGAGTATTGGTAAGTTGCATGGCTTGAAGTCAGAGTGCAAATATTTTGTAATATCAGATGGGAAAAACTTTGTTTCTCTCACCATCCGCTGTTCTTCTCTCCTAAGGTATCAAAGTGCTTTTAAGCAAAAGGGGGCTTTACAGACTTCTGGAAATATTTTTGGGAACAGCATAAAGAAGAAAGGCTAGAGCTGAAAGTAAATTAGGTCGGTGTTAGTTTTAATAGTTGAGTAGAAACATAATTTCCTCATGTTCCTGTAACAGGTACAGGACAAATGTCCCGGGGCAGTTCTTGACCATGCAGGTCACAGTCACAGTGGGCTGTCATTCACTATTATTCAAAAGACTGCAAGAATAGCATATGGCTCTCAGGCTCCTCTCGTTTTAAAATGTTTTTAAAACAAGTCTCTGGAATGAAGAGCAACAGAGAGCATCGCATGCTGTTAATGTTATGACAGGGAAGAGCGTCGTGATTTAATAACCTGGAAAACTATTTATGAAAACTCAAAATGCTAATCAGTGCTTCTTTATAGCATGGGTGCTTCTCAGTAGGATGGAAGCAGACCTGACTGTGATGTTTAACTTGTGTAAACTAACATCCAAGATTGCTTTCATGAATACACTGGATGGAAACAGAATGAAGTTGAATCATCTTAGTTCATGTAACTTTCATCTTATTATTATGGTCCTTTCTTCCCTCTGACAAAGCTCTGCAGAAAACAGTTAAAAACATGCTGCCCAGGAGACTGAAACTGTGTAGCAGAAAATAGTACATATTCAAGAAGATCCTTATACAAAGATTGGTCTACAAGATTGCATATATATTCATTTGACAATTCATCTCTCACTCTTAATATGATGCTCTAATTAATGCTTTGGGCTTTCAATTAATTATTTCCTCTCTTTGAGATGGACTGTAATTGGGCCTTGCTCATGTGTGGAGAGACCTGGGATATAAAAAAATGTTTCTACTTCATACATGTGAGACACTGAAATGGTTTATGGCTTAAACATTGTTAAAATCACTGAAGGACTTTTATCCACTGTAGCAAACTGTGCAAAGAAGTAACTGCTCACTGAAGCCTGCCCCTCCCTGAATATGCCTACTAATTTAGACTGTGGCGAGACAAGATAAAGAGGGTACTATCCTCCATTTATCTTAGGAGAAGAATGTATCCACAAGAGTGAAAGAATGGGGTGCTAATGGCTCAAACTATCAAGATGCTGATGATGTGCAAAGTAACAGCCCAGGTGCTGAGGGCATGCAGATTTGACACTTCAAGCTACAAGCATGGTGTTGGACAAGACAAGGAAAGAGGCAAATCCTGCAAGGTGGGACAGTGTTTCTTTGTCCTTACACAAATGATTCAGCTGGGATAACCCCCATGCCCTCCACAGGTGAAGTATCAGAACAATTCACACGTAGCTTGAAGATATATCCAATCTCTGCTGATGGGCAATGATCAGCTCAAGTATGCTGACATGACAGGCACTGTAACATTTAGAAGGTGTCTCCTGAAATGTCCTGTGATCCAGTATTAGAACATCCAATGTAAAACTTCCTGTCCCAGGGCAGGTACCAGAGGCATTCCCACCTAAGCATAATAAAAGTCACCCTCAGGCTTTGCTCACTACATGGGACTTTCCTTACCACCTTGGGCTTCCTGGACTTCACTCAACACACGGAGGCTTCTTCCCTCCCCACAGGACACCTCTTATTGTTGTGGTCTTCCCCCATGGCCCAGACTTCATTCAACACATGGGCTTCTTCCCTCACACACATGGGCTTCCCTCACTATATGGACTCCTTCCCTCACCACTACACTGGACTTCCCTTACCACTGTGGGTTTTTTCCCTCACCATCCTGGGCTTCCCTTCATGGATTCCAGACTGCAACCATCTCTCTGACAAGACTAGAACTTTCACCCCGAGAAGAACACAAGAGCAGGATCAACAGGATGCTGTCAAAACCTATGGAGCGGTGATATTTTTTCTATCTCTCTCTCTTCTGTCTTCTTCAAGCTGACTTCCAGCCCAAAAAGCTCAGCCACCTCTGCAAAGCAGGATGTTAAACGCTGCAGAGCTGTTTCTGTGTGGGCAACAAGGGCGGCATCGTCAGCGTAAAGCAGTTCCCGGACAAGATGATTTAAGGTCTTAGTGTGGGCCTTCAGTCGCCTCAGGTTGAACAGGCTCCCATCGGTACGG
>JAWWES010000001.1:59421505-59442911 GCA_035583135.1 Lophotriccus pileatus
CTGTTTAGTATGCAATATGCTGACATGAACAGTAGATGTGAAAGTTGCCATTATTAAGTACATTATTAAGTACATAGTTCAGCCATTTTTTCCTTTTAAAAAATCCTTCGTGTTCACTAACCTTTATCTTAAGTAGACATAGATCTTATGTTTAGGTTCTTTTCTCTTACAGATTTGTGATACCCAAACTTTTGTGTAGCTTTTCAAGTTTCTGACAAGCTTGAAAAATATTCTGGATTTAAAATCAGCCTATAAAATAAATGATCCCTACTTCTGAAATGGTATATTCAATCTTACCCTTCACATGAAAATCTTAACTGCTTTAAACTGAAATTGGCTTAGATTTAGTCCTGGCCATGCAAAACTTATAAACTCCAGTAGTGTACACTTAAACTTAAGAAACTGGTTATGGATGACGTTTCAAATAGTAAGACAACTCTGTGATTGTTAAGATACTAGTCTTATGTGTATGAATTTTTGTTAAGTAAGATAATTAGTAGGTGAAAGATTTAAACGAAAAGTTATTTGAGTCCCATAAAAATATTTTATGAACTCTCTCAAAAAAACAAAACAAAAACCCCAAACAACAACAATTAAAAAAAAAATCAAAAAACAAAACCAACAACAAAAATCCCATAATGCTTCTTTTGCAGAGTATGCATCAAATAAACAAAGAAAGGGATAAAAATACTATGCAGTGATAAAAACTATAACAGCACCTACTTTAATTCATATAGTCTCATTGACATTCAAAATAAGCAGTAGACAAAATATTTTCATTGAGTCTTATCATATTTTATGCATATAATAAAAATTATGTCTCTCACTTGTAAACATACTAAATATGACATTTATTCCATAAAAATAAAGAACTAGTAAAGACAAGCATTAAGATTTTAACATGGGAAAGACAATAATAATAATAATAATAATAATATCAATAACAAGAATAATAATACCAACACACAAAGGTATTTTTGGTATGAAACAAACACATGCAGTTACTCAGGGCTCAATTTTTTTAAAAGACTATTTTCATCAGTCTTTTCACTATGTTTAACAGACTAACATATATTTCATAATTCATTCAGAAACAAATCCAAATGACCTATACCCATCAGAACTAAAACAGAAATGCCATTTTCCTCATCAGATTATGCATAGCTCCATATTCCTTCATGCATGTAGGAAGGACTGTGGTACACAAAGATCCAGTTGAAATGTATTTTAAATTTGGTGACACCTCATTTGTAGGAAAATCTATCTGTGGTTGGCTGAGGTTGTTTTGTACTGTACTAATTACACAAAATACAGAATTTTTGAGAGTAATACAAAGTGTGGGGTGTTGTCTCTAGATCCTATGAACCCAGTAGTGTTGTATTTCACTATAATGAAATCGTTGTAGAGCATGGTAGTCCTAGTGCAGAATCATTATGCCTGACTCTGCAGAACAATAATGGCAAAGAGATTGCACTGTCAAGGGACTAGTCAAGGGAAAAGGCAATCTTCAGAGCACAATTAAAAGCACATACTTTAGGTATCTATCGGCTCCTTTCGATTAGAGAGAGAGAGCCTAGCTTAGATTAGTTTTAAATAGATAGTGAAGGCAATCAAAACAGATCCCATGTAATTAAGCAGAATATATCTACATCTGACCATAAACTTTATTTACCTGCTTTACATGTATCTAAACACAATCCAAGAACTGCCAGCTTTGAATCATAATTTCTAACCAGTAGTTTCTAAAAATGTGTTTTGTTTTGTTTTGTTTTGTTTTTTCAAATAGTGGTGTAAGTTGGAAAGAGAAGTGGTCTGAAGTACATAAACAGAATATATGAGAGACAGACACCTGTAAGAGTAGCACTGTAGACACCTGGCTGTCTATAGAGGATGCACTGACATGCCTGTCCAGCCAGAAAGACCGATAAATCTCTTTGACTGAGAGTCCTCACCTGCCTTGGGAAAACAATTCTACTATTCAGTGAAAACAGTGATTCTTGACTGCTTTATGGGGGACGTGACCATCATTAAGAGGAGACTGTTCTTCTTGTCTTAGTTCAGTAACAATAGTGTAATTTCAAACAGTAATTCTTTCTTGAGGATTTCATTATAAAACAGGTCCTAATAAGAGGATAGCTTGCTCTCTAACCCTGGGACCTTCATCAGTTCTAGTTTTAACCAACTGCTTTCCTTTTAGTTTCACTTGCTTTAAAACGGCATTTAAGATTTCTTTAAAGACAGATTAGTAAGATGATAAGTAAGTATCACTAGTAAGTTAATGATAACAAAATTACTGTGAGATACAGGTAATTGTATCAATTTATAGAAAGCATTGATTATATATGATTCTGCATTAGATGATAAAGAATCCACTTATGATGGATGAAAGAATTTTAGAAAAACATTTTTAGCCCCACCCAAGAGCATGTAGGGAAAGGAAGGATAATGTAAGCCAAGATAACCAAATTTTATGATTATATAAGCCTAGGGCTCAGAACAGCACTTCAATCTTGTGCAGACCTATTTGACTTGGAGACATGAAATTCACTAAATAAAAGTATTTAACAATAGCATGTTACAACACAGCAGGGTGCCGGGTCCAATTTAAGAAACCACTTATTCACCTCTGCTTTCTAGGTTTGAAGAGAAATTGTATAAAAATACATATTAGGAAATCACACAACTATAAAATAAACTCTATGATGTGTATTTTTTACTGATGATTGTTTCTCTTTAAATCTCATTAAATATACTTTATTATTATCAAATCATAACGGTTTTTTATTTAGATTGTAGTAATATAAATCTAGATATAGCATTGGCTAAGTATTTTATTCTCAAAAACAATTACATTTTCTTGTTGTATCTACAAAAATATAAATAATATAAATTATAGCTATTACAGTGCAAAGCAGAATGTTTATTAATGTGAAATCACCATCCCTGAGACTGTTTTTGTTTAAATGTAAATATTTGAGGGTTAAAAGCTACAATTATACATGAGTTATCAAACAAAATATATGATCTCTGTGGAGAAAACCACTGCTTTTTCAGACAAAATTTGAAGTCTTTTTTTAGTGAAGTCTTTTTGTAAAATGTTTCATTGAGTAATTGCCACAACATTTTCCAAAATAGCAATGAAATGCAACAGCTGATAAAAGATAAATGGTGTCAGATTTCATTCTATCAATTTGGAGGAAATTGTATTTTTTTCTTTGTAACAGCTTTAGTTTACTAACAGGTTTTGCTCCTCCCATGAATATGAAACATTACGTTTGTCCTCATTTGAAAATTTGGTCTTCAATGTTTAATATCCCGTGTGTGATAAGTCAGAACTCAAATATACAGTATTGTCCCTTTTATATCAGAGAAGGACTATTTTAATAGTATCGTGCCTAACATGACTGTGGTAGCTGTACCACAATGCATTGGTTTCTAATACAAGCAGCTGAGTAGTAGGAGAGAAAATGTCCTTATTTAAGACTGTAAGGAATACTTAAACAGACAGCAGCAATTAAAAAGATATGCACTAGTTCACCTTTTAGAAACAGGTATTAGGAAATATCTACTGACCAGTGTTAATTAAAGAGATTAGACATCTTCTGGAGAAATGAAAAAAAAAAAAAAGCAAAACACACCCCACTCTGCATGATATTGTATATGAAGCATCTTCAAGTCTTTGAAGATCAGTTTGGAGCACACTGGCCATGAATCAGTTTATTGCAATCATCACTTTGCTACCTAATGACTTCCTTCTTGGGAAACCAGTATTCTTCTCATTTTCTCTGCCTTTACTGCTTTGAAATAGTCGTAAGAAAAGATAATTTTCCAAAATAAACAAAAGCATGCATAACTACTTTCTTTCTTCTCCCCACAAAACCCAGTAACGTTGTTTAAATAACTGCTCATTTAAAAATACCTGATTTTTATATAAATCTATCAGATGATTTCAGTTAAAAGAAACACCAGGCACTTATTAATGGTACACTGCTAAAATATTAAAATAGGGGTCGTTTAAAAACTTGTCACTTGATGCAGTTACTGTTTCACAAGGGAAGCAGCAATTTCTTGTAGAGTGACATGTTTCCTTATGTCACAGCTATTCTTCCTTTACAAAAGCTGTTACTTTGATGGGGAGGACAAATTCCTGCCATCTATTACTATGCAGTCCATTACAATGGGTTCATTCATATTTATAATACAATCTGTGATGTTGATGCAATCACTTTAGACTTCATTGTTATTTCAGACAAATCCATAACTGAGGAAAAGGCAGGCTGTTGACAGGAGTTAATGTGGGTTTTACTCTGTTTACAATTGCTTTCTAATCTACTAAATGGCTGTGAAAATTGATGCACTGTTAGAAGTGCTTTTATACACTACTACAGATAAAGGGTTGTTATACTGCAGTAATCTCTGCAATGCTAAATTGAATTTTCGGCAGTGGGTTTTTTTTTTCATTTTTCCAATTTGAATGTGACAAGGTAGAATACTGCATTTGTAGTAAGCTTAATTCCATCAATGCAAAGAATTTTTCCATCTTTATTAATTGAGATGCCTAGGAAGAAAAAAGTTAGAAATAAATCTTGTAACTATTGCAATATGTAATTTAGGAAAATTTCTTAGTGATCAAAGCATAGGGCAGAGTAGCTGAATTTTGCCATCAAGTTTGTGATCTATTGAAGTTATGCAAATGAATCCTCAGCAGGTAAAACATAGCAATACTTCTTGAAGAACTTCTCAGCTTGCCATAAAGGTAAACAGATTCTGCTTAAACATCACAAAATAAAATTTAGTATTAGATGATTTGCTAATAAGTAACTTTCCAGTGGGATTTTAGGGAGACATATAAAGATAGTGGTTTAGTTACTTGATCAATGAAATCATAGTCGTAAAGAAATCCAAAGAATGTACACTTTTTATCAGCCTAAAAAACTAGTCAGAAAAAAATTAACAAAGTCTTTTAAGCCTCAGATTTTCCTTATAAAGAGGGTGCAAAAATGCCAAGGCTGCTGCCGATATGAAGCACAAGAACAGACAATGTAGGTACTGAAGAATAGGTGCCATAAAAATTTCTGCCTCTTCTCTGAAATGTCTGTTGCCTCATTAAAACCCAAATCTAGACATAAAAACAAATGTCTTTTTATGTTAATCAAGAAGCTTATGACTTTTATATGAATATGAAAATATTGCTTAAAATAAATTACCAGAACTTCTACATGGATTCTGATGGAAAGAAGTCCTTTTTATAATAAAGACATTTGCATGTGTAATAACTTTAAAATTTGCTTATGTGTTTTAATTCTACAAAATTTAATGAAAAGATTTACTTCTCTCAGATAACAGAACAGATTAGGTTGAAAGAGACCTCTGTCGAGGTCATCTAGTTCAAGCCCAGCTTCAAAGTGACATAGAGTTGTTAAGTTGGATCATAAATTTTTTCAATTTAAAGAGACTGTTAAAGATTCAAACTTCATAATTCAAACTTGGTGACGTTTAATCACATCAACTAAATTCAGTAATAAAACATAACACAAAAAATGCCCATGCATTTCCTTCAGGACTGTATGATTAGTCTACGCAGAGTAGTAAGTATAATTCACTTAAATAGCCTATCAACTAATGGACACAAAGGTGTAGTAACCAAGCTTTATGAACAATAAAGCTCACAGAAGAATTTGTTTATTTTTGGGTTTAGTGGTTTGGGGTTTTTTCCCTGTATGACTTATTTCTTTTCTTGAATGCTCACTTTTTCCATTTTTGAAAGAAAAAAGGCTTAGGAGTTAAATTTTGGAATTCTTATTGACTCAGATGAAGAAGAACTATTAGAGTTAGGTGCTACTGAGTAAGTCGTATGGATTCTGCAACATAAAGAATAAGTGAAAGATTGAGATGTAAAGACTGAATGATTTTAGAAGATGACAGAATCATAAGAAGTTACTTCTGGAATTGCTTTAAAAGGTACTAGGTATGGTCATCACTTATTAGTGATTATCACTGGTTAGGAGTACCATGTTGATTGCAGGTGAAAATGTAATTTACTCTGCTCCTAAATTAAGCAAGATATTACACAAAGAGTTTCTTCAGAAAAGTGGCTATTTTGCTTGAGCAAGATTCAAGAAAAAGGAAAAACCTCCTGCACACTTGTCATTCTCTAAGGTTGTTTTCTTATCAGTTAATGCAAACTCTTAAGAATGAAACTGTTTCTTCAGATAGTTCTGGTCATCTTCTAAATGCTGCTAAGTATAATTTCATCCCAACTTGTAGTTATTTCTGAAACACGACCAAAGAAGTCACCTGGTTTTAGCACCCCAGCTTACTTCAAATACTGTCCCAGAAGTTGCTTGTGTGCAAGTCTATCATATCAGTTTTGCTCTGCAACACTGCATTGTAAAATGTTGCTTCCAAATTTTCAAACATCTAAAACTTTTCTTTAAAACTATACCAGAACAAAATAGAACTTATTATGAAAGGCAGTTTTATAATTTGTGAAAATTATAGAAAATTAGTAAACATATCATTTGGGGCACTAAGGTTAAGCTTAGCACTCTACTCTCTCTAGGCCAAGGAAGGCTATTGCCTTCATTAGTCACAAAGTCGAGAAAGTTGATATAGGAAATGTCCTCCTTGGTGTATTTTATTTACCACATAACATTTCAAAATATGACTGAAAGGCTTCATGATGTACAACTCAATCCAAGCTAATCTGCAGATTTGCACCATTCAGATATCTCAAGAAACAAGGGATTTTTTTTTCTCCCTACAAATAAAAGAGGAACCAGATTTTAAACTTAGAATTGTTTTGCTTATAAGAACATTTGAAGAAACTCAATAATTACAGTTAGAGACATGCTAAGATATGGTCTACTAGATCACAAGTTTCCAATGAACATAGTAGCCATCAAATCTCATGTTATAAAGATCTGGATACATTGTGGAAGGCTGACTCAAACTGGAAAGAGATGGATCTCATGGATGGGCTATTCAATGGATAAGGAATTAGCTGAATGGTCACATCCAGACAGCTGTGGTCAATGGCTCTATGTCTAGGTGGAAACCACTGATGGTGTCCCTCAAGGCTCTATCTTGGGACTGGCGCTCTTTAATATGCTCATCAAAGACACAGACAGTGGGACTGAGTGCACCTTCAGCAAGTTCGCACATGACACGAAGCTCAGCAGTTGACACAACAGCAGGATGGGATGCCATCCAAGAGGGACCTGGATAGACTTGAGAAGTGGGCCCATGAGAACCTCATGAGATTCAACAAGTCCAAGTGCAAAGTACTGCACCTGTGTTGGTGCAATCCCAGATATGAGTACAGACTGGGGGACGAACTCATTGGGAGCAGCACCGCACAGAAGGATTTGGGGGTTCTGGTGGATGATGAGCTGGACGTGGGTCAACAGTATGCACTTGCAGCTTAAAAGACAAACTGCATCCTGGACTGCAGCAAAAGAGGGGTCACCAGCAGGACAAGGGTGGTAATTCTACCCCTCTAGTCTGTCCTCATGAGAACTCACCTGGAGTTGTGTGTCCAGGGCTGGGGTCCTCAGCCCAAGAAAGATATGGTCCTGTTGGAGCAGGTCCTGAGGAGGCCCACAGAGATTATCAGAGGGATGGATCACCTGCCCTACAAAGACAGGCTGAGAGAACTGGGGTTGTTCAGCCTGGAGAAGAGATGGCTTAGGAGAAACTTTATAGCTGCCTTCCAGTAACTTAAAGGGGGCTTATGAAAAGGAGGGAGAAGGACTTTTTCTACAGGCAGATGGTGACAGGAACTAAGGCAGTGGTTTTAAACTGAAAGAGGGTAGGTTTAGATTAAATGTTAAGATTAAAATCTAAACTCAGAGGGTGGTGAAGCACTGAAACAGATTGTCCAGAGAGATTGTGGTTGTCCCATCCCTGAAGTGTTCAAGGCCAGGTTGGATGGGGCTCCGAGCAACCTGATCTAGTGAGTGGCACGCTTGCCCATGGCAGGGGGTGTTGGAACTAGATGATCTTTAAGGTGCCTTCAAACCCAAGGCATTCTATGATTCTATGATTACCTGTTCATTTAAAGAGTCACAACATGCAGCATGATCTGGAAGTCTGGACTTCTTATTAAAGTACAAAAGTGAGAATGACTTAATAGAAAATGTTGCTTCTGTGAAAGCATAAGCATCTCCACTCCAGCTGGCTGATGTGCACATGACAGACCATATATCTGCGGTACTAGACTTACAAAAGCTCTACCTTACCATGCACTAGCAAGAAACTCTTAACCAGTAATCTGTCTTAAGCTGTAACAAACCTGGTGTACTTGCAATTTGTGGAAACTAAAATTACCTACTTTGAGTAAATCCTTTGCGTTATATGCAGAATTCATCTGGAGCAGAATTTGAACGTGCTTAACAAAAATAGCCATGGGCAATTAGAGAAAAGTTTGACACAGTATTTCATAAATATACCTACTTGTATATCACAGAAATAGAAGATGATTACAAATTAACTGTAGTTGCCAAGGGATTTTAAATTTTCAGTCAACCTTTCAAGAAGAAAGAGCCTTTTCTTGAACAGCATAAGATCCTGCTCTATCTAGCAGAAGAATAGACAGAAATATGGCAGTCAGGTCATTTGATGCTTCTTTTATTCCTTCTCTTGTACTAGCAAACCATAGTTTTACTGCCTAAATCTGTTTCACCTTCTATTAAATTACATTTCCTGAAATGCTATTCAGTGAAAACACAAAGGAAATGATGATGTATGGGCAAATACAATTAAAATCATAATGAGATTTCAGTATGTAATATTGCTAATGTTTAGAGACAATGACATTTATGGTTTTGTCAATAGTATTGGGTAAAACAGCTTCGTACAAAAAAAAAAGGCAAGGTGCTTTGTATGTGTTGGTATCTCTCTAAATTTTGGGTTCGAAAGCATAAAGCTTATCATTTAGCACCTGCAACTGTTGCCTTTTTCCCTATATATCTTGTTGGTATAAAAGAGAAATAGAAATTAAATACAGCTTTTATAATCACTATTTCTTGTAATGCTGTCTTAAAGAAATGGATAGAAAAATCAACCACAAATGTCAGCATTGTCTTTTTAGGCTCACATTGATAATATTACAGAAGCCATAGTCTAGAAGCACATAATTCAAGTCCAGATTGCCTGATTTACATTACGGACTTGCTGCTCTAGTTTAGTTGAATGCTGAATTTAAATAGAGGTGCTTAAAGTCAGGAGGGACTTATGTATGTGCTTATATGCTGTGCTGAATCAACATCTCATTGCAACAAATCACAACTACAGTATGTTTAACAAGCATAACATGGCAAGCATATTTATGTATTGATAACAAAGCCAAAAGCAACACCTTCTCCGTGCATTTTTGTGAGTTAGCAGGAATCAGCAGGCAACAGTAACCTTACTTTTCCTTACCTACTTTTCCTTAGAAATAATTATTTAGTATAACAAACCAAGACAAGAGTACACATTTTGAAGCTGAAAGCAAAAGGTCCAAACTGGCATGCTTAAGCTGTTTGTTAACTGCTTTTCTCCTAATGAATTGCCCTGTTGCTCTGCATCACCCTGATTGCAGTGTAACAGCTTTCATTAGTCATTATAAACACGGCTTTGTGCCACGTTATTTACATTCCTATAGTAAATAGCTAGAACTTCACACTGTAATAATTCAGAGTAGTTCTGCACTTGCTGAAAAATAATCTGGTAATGTCTAATACACGACTTTACCTTAAAGAACCTTAAACGCAAATCTAGAAGTTTTTGGGTCTGGGGTTTTTTTGATACAACTTTGTCACTAGCATAATTCCACTATGGTCGAAATTCTTGCCAATTACAAGGCTAACAGAACCAGAATTTTACTATAATTAGACTTTGCAAACTGGGCTTCTCTTCTAGTAGAACTGTCACAAGGGGAAACTTATGTTCAAAGCTTAAAGTATTATTATTGCTTGAAAATGAACTAGCACTGTAAATACGCATAAAAATGAGCTTAGGAAAAATCTGAATCACAAATATGAACAATAATAAATATTAATCAGCACTATGGTTATTTTCATAATATACAAGTACTTTCTAGATATTTTCAGTAACATTTCATTAAAAGACTTAATTTTCTTCAACATTTTAGCAAGTAAAAAAGGAGGACAACCACTGTTATCTGAAATACTCTTTGATGATAGAGATTCTTTGCAAAATAGTTTTTTATTAAACACATTATTTTGCCCAGGTAAATCTAAAGTCAATGAATTTCAGACATAACTGATCTGCTCTGAATTCTAGTGAGTGATTTAGATACAAAAGTCAGTGTGTTTACCAACCAAAAGTGGAAAATTTCACAATTTTTAATGTACTTTTTTTAGAAAACAAGCTGTTTTCCTTTAATTGAAAAATATAGGTAACAACCTCTATATGTACACTGAACAACAACCATGACAGAAAATATTTGTCATTACTGATATTCTTGAAACCCCGGCTTTTGATACTACTGAAAAATTAATGCCTGAAACTAACAAATATATAGTTACAAACATATAAAAATAATGATGTCTATAGACATTTTATACATAAGCAGATATTATGGTTACATATACAATACATTTAGATTTATGACTCAACAGGCTTTAGTATAACTATTAATGCCAATTCAAGTTCTATTAATAATGCAAATACTTCAAAACAGTGACTTCACAAAATCACAACTGTCAGTCTAAGCTCAGTTACAAAGAGATATTTCACCTTTTAACTAATTTATTCTGAGGAAAAAAAGATTTACCAAGTGCATTACAAGGATGCAAAAATAATATTGACATAATCTAATGGGGAAAAGTACAAATACATGAAAAGACATCCATAAATGAAGCTGAGTCAACAAAAAGAAAAACAAAAGAGAACAGTTCTTTAAAAGAGGAACAATGGCAGTTTTAAAATCATTTTAACCTTCCTAAAATAAGAAGGAAAACTTCTTTTGTTCAAATATCAAGATCTTTACAATGAACAGATGAACAAATTTTATTGTATTTAGCATGTTCCTGTCTAGCTAAGTTTACATTAATCTCCTCAAATTCACATTGTGTTCAACATCTCCTGACCCATGCTGTTGCTGAAGATAAATCTTGTATTGGGTTTTCCTGGCTATAAGATTTCAACAAGTAGAAAGCAATTTTAATTTGATGGATGTGATATTAGGTCTATTTAGTCTGTCATCTGTCTGCTTTTCTTCCCAATTACATCTTGGCATCACAACCCTTAAAAAGGTTTCTTTCCCCTTGTAACTGCACATATTCTAGAATATACAGGACAATAAGCCTAGAAAGGTAGAAAAATATATGGGTGGGGAAGTTCTTCACTATATTCAATAAATATGTTGAATCTGATATGCTGAAGATAGGTTTATAATATCTAAAAATCAAGGAGAGCTCAGTGTCATTTGGTTGCATGTTAATCATTAACTATCAAATGGTCTCAGACTCAAGTCATCTGAAACGTTCTGCATTTCCCAAATGCTGCTACAAATTCAAATTTTTCCTACTTTTGCAATTTGATATATTTAAAAATTATTTTAAGTGAACTATCTGCCCTCAATACTGGTGTAGCTGAAGGCCAAACAGATCAGTATGAATAGCTTCCTATCTTAACCTCTTAATATGGGAAATGAGAAAATTTATCAAGCAGAAATCTTACCAGAAAATGTATTTTGAAATACTCCAGAAATCTGAACTGGTGTCAGACAACCTGTCTTTATTATTTTCTTAGATATAACTAAGAAACAAAATAAAAACTGGTTTTCTTCAGAAGAATATATTTTTCTTTTGAAAAAATAATGTTTTCAAGTCATTGCATATAGCACTTTACTCAATTTTCAAGAGAGAAATTATTACTTAGAGCTGCTTATTAATAGAGACAGTTTGGAATATCAACATTCTAATTTAGAATGCTAGAAATAGTTTATATCCTCAAAAGAAACGTTTTTAAACAGGAGAAGTAAATACAGGTTTCATTAGCTTTGTTGTAAACACTGCCCACATTATTTTTTGCATACAAAGTTCCCATAGCAATGAATACTGGAAAAAGAGGACTCAAAAATATTGGCATGTTTTAACAAGGCAATAGAAAAGTAATGAAATCCCATTATCTCAAAGTCAAGAAAGTACAGAAAAGGTAGTAAGAAATCAACTTGATTAATTCACAAAGCCTTATATGACTTGAAATTCAGAAAGGAAAAACAGAAACTGCAGTCATTGGAGAGAATTAGTAAGGATGAATTTATACAAAGAATAATGTAATTGCTTAAGGATAAAATAATAACATCAGAGCCCAGAATGAGATACAACTAGCTAAGAAAGAATAAAAATCACTCTATAAGTGTACTGATAAGGAGGAGACGAAACAAAGACTTGGTGCATTACTCGAAAGGGGAGAAAAGTCTTGAGTGGATGAGACCACTAAAGCCAAATTGTTTAATAACGTCTTTTACTCCACTGTTCACTAAATCTGCATTTTGAACATAATTAATGCCAGTGAAAGAGCACTAATGCACAGTTGACTCTATTTTATAAGAAACACCAAAAATCCAAGTCAGACAAAATCAGACCCAGGAAATTAGCTAAAGTAGCCTTGAAGCAAATTGCAACTACACTTGATAATTTTTTTAAAAAAGATTTAAGAAAACTAAAAGAATGCAAAAGTTGTGATTCTAATAATAACAAAGGAGAGAAATGTCAGAGAATCGCTCAACAGAAGTCAAAATACCAAGCTGTTTCTACAAGGCATGAGTAGGACATCATCTTTTAAAATACATGAATCATGCATAATTAATCCCATTCATCAGCTCTTTTTCTTTGTCCAGTTTTAGACACTGATCTACAAGAAATTGACTGTTTCCTTTCAGATATCAAGAGACTAACAAAAATCATGGATGTCTGGAAATCTTAATTTACAAGGACAGACAGAAAAAATGATCATGCTGTTTCATCTACAGACAACAAAATATCAATGAAAACATGGGATGATAAAGGCACCTCAAAAGTCCAGAAAAACCTCTTATCGCCAAGATCAATGCTGTCCATTTTCGTCTGCAGTGAGATACTCCATTCAGTAATTCTTTTTAAATATATACACATATAAAGAAGCAGAAAAGGAAACAAATGTAAAAAAGAAAAAACTATACGGCTCTTTTGGAACAATGTGGATGTACTTGCCTAATTTTTTCATATGTATCCTTGAACTCACAATGTGAAAGGGAAATAGATTAAATAAATTCTTAACTATCTATTAAGTTTTATCATTCCTTAAAATAATGAAAGGAAGAAGAGCTATCCAACATGTGAAAAAGTGACTTTATTATTTCTCCTGAGTAATATAATCATATTTTGTTTTACTCAAAATCAAGGAAAAAAAAAAGACTACAGCAAGAACATTAATCAGCTACATATGGATTTGTTGAAAAAAAACCTCTGTGGCTTATTGTCACACAAAACATGAAACTTCATGTAACTCTTGTTAAAGTATCAATGAGAAGATGCACTAGACAATGTGATAATAGTTAAATTATGTTTGTGAACCATCTTTTTCAAGGAAACCTCCTTCTGGCATTCATTAACAGAAATTCCACAGTATAATAAATAGTATTAAAAGAGGCAAATCTAAATTCAATTACTTATATATCTAAAATCAGACTAATCTTACTTAAAACTAATTTTCTGGAAAGTGGAACAGATATAAAACATGGACATAAGAACAGACTTGTACTGCAGCATCCCAGTGAAAGCATGATCAAACTTTCCTTAAGCCTTATAGTCAATGAAGTCTACATTTCCAACTGAAAAAATATGTGCAGTGATAGTCTAAGAATTTATAAATACCACAAAACAACTTGAGTTAAAGAATATACTGATTTCATTTGGAAATGATTGCTATATTCACATTAGAAGTTTGAGTGACCTTAAAAAACAAGGAAACTAATTAAAACTATGTAAGAATTTCTATCACCACAAGCTTAAAATGTATTTATATGCAAAAATGAAGTACAAAATGTACTACTGTGCCAGTCATGCTTATCAGGTGATAACACTTTTCCTTTTTCTCTCAGCAGTTTTCTTCCTGGGTGCTGAACTTTCTTCTAAGTACTATATTTAACCACTTGTTTCATTAGATTTTTAAAATGTAAAGTTCTGTAGTGATGCATATGGAAATTATGAAGTAACTCAGTGAATGATCAGGTGAACTAGTCAATTAGAAAATATTCACATCACATTTGGTAGAAGTGAAGGCTTTAATATTAGAATAGCAGTTAAATACCCAGGTATTTAGATTGACAGATCAGACCATGTACTCACTTCCATTCACAACTACAATACTTCAATGGATAGTTTTTCAAACAGTTACTCTTTATGTGTCTATAACTGATCCATAGTGTAGGATTAACCATCCTAGATTAGAATTACCAGTCTCAAACAAAACTAACAGGTTATTTTCCTGACTCCCCAGAGTTCCCTACAGTATGATTGGGAATAATTATTATCCCTTTCTGGTAGGTTTTCCCTTAGCTGTTTTCCTCCTGAATTGAGATAAGACTCATAACTGTAAATTTTCCATACGATCAGGTGCCTCAGCACCAGCTTACTAAGGAAAGACCCTTTCCTCTTTTTTACGATCCATACAGTACATTCACATTGCTTTTCTAGCAACATGAAAATACACACTATATATGCATTAACGTCATAGCAGCATATCACAGATATCACAACCTACAATATGTTCCTAAAGCTGGTTCTTTTTTTTTGGAACATATCTTCACACACAGACAACACACATTACATTAACGTACTGAAACTGATGTGGAAGCAGATAATGAATATAATAGTCAAATACTTGTAGAATTAATTCACAGACATCTGAAATTACAGATAATTTGGCACAGCTAGGACTGATTTAGAGATAAATACATATTGATAATGCAATAATGTGCATTTTCAAATGCTACAAGTGTTAACATGCTATAAGCATGCACATACACACACACAGAGGTGGGAGAGAAAAGTCCATCTTTTGTCCTAGTAAAATGTCTTGCTATAAAACCACTGTGATAGGTGATCGCCATATCGTAGTTTTTAGGTTTGCAAAGTTTTGGAACACAGAATCTTAAATAACATTCTAAGAATAGTGAGTCATCATTTATATTCTCCTCTCCACTCAGGAAAACAGATAAAATACGGTGAAAGTGAAAACTGGAAGGTTTTAGGAAGATAAAGAATGATGGAGATTGTTCATATCTCAGTAGGATCTAGCTAGGCATTCATATCTTACTAAATGTTTTCAAGTGCTTTAGAAAAAGGACACAGTCAACTTAGAAATCACATTTGCCCAATTGCAATTCAAAGAAACAAAATAAAGGAATAATTCCCCTCTATAAGGGAATGTTTTGCATTATTTACCTCAACTTACTGATTTCCTCTTTTGCATTGGTCTTCTGCATAGCAATAACTGACTGAAACCCATGAAAATAATAATAAACCCACAAAAAGTAGAAATGGAATACATAATTAGGTTTAAATGCATGCAAATAAAACTTCAAGCTAAAATCATCCATTGTGAAACTCCCTGCCCTGAAGGAGGCACTGGGCATTCCCACCTGAACCTGAGCATATAGAATATTTGGGTTTTGGGACTTCTGGTACCACTCGTTGGATCCAGAGAAGGACCAGACTTAACAGGACTGTTACTGCCACATTTGACAAGACTGTGATCATTACTCAGAACTGTGACCAGCATCTGAACCTGCAGGTTTTCCTTTCCTTTTACTTTGCACCCTGGGGGGGCCATGTGGTGCTCAGCACAGGGGCTAACAAACACTGTTCTGTTCTCATCCTGGAGTGCTGGGTTATGCATCTGTCTTTGTGGGTTAAAACCAGTTTTCTCTGTATCACTGTATTTGTTGTAAACTTTTTAGTAAATTGTAACTCTGACTTGTAATTTCTCTTGAATTGGGTTAATTTCTCCCGCCAGTTTACTTTAAAATCAGACCACCTAAAGATTCCTGGAAAAACAGCGCAGAGACAAACACTGAAAGCTTTCTTTGCTCTCTGACCCACCAAAGCATTAGATAACATTTAAACACCTTGATGTGATTTTATTATCTCCACTTAGTGCTAGGTAACAGGATTATACAGAAAATAGCTGTAAAGATTGTTTGTTCACAGTTCACTGCATGGGTGCAGTAACATCCATTTTGTAAAAGGCCACAGTAGAAAGCAGAGAGGTGTTTACCATCTCCTGACCATTGCAGGGCAGGTGAATTTGAAGTTTCTAGAGACAGGACAATTTGCTTCATGCTTGAGGAAGTAACCTTGCTCAGCTTCAGCCAAGTTTCTTAATGCAGAATAGAAGGTGATGAAGGAGATGAACTTTTTTTCAGAGGACACTGAGGGCAGGATTAAAATGGGTTCTGAAGTTTTTTTAAGGTCATTCAGCTCACCCACCAGTTTTGATTTTTCACTACATACATAATTATTTTATTCTTTTTATATTCTTAGACAATGGGAAGATAAATAGGGAGTCTTTGGTGTCTTTTGGTACACTTCCTTCAAAGCTCTGCCTGAATCGCAGTCCCATCATTATATTTTAATCGAAAAACTTGCAAGTTCCTAAGGGCTTTTGACATGCCAGCTTCAGAGGCAAGAAGCACCTTGGGAAATCTCAAAGGTGATTTGGTCTCACGCTATATCAAGTCAAAGAACAGTCTGATGAGATACTACGTAAATGTTAAAGAAATGTTCTCTGAAATGTTAATGGTCCAGAAGGAGAGTCTGAATTAGTACACTAAGAAAAATCAGTAGCCACCTATTAGCTTCATAAAAAGTTGCCCAAGTAGTGAAATTACATTTATGAACACAAGGTATTAATTTTATCGTTCTGTAACTAAGCTCAAGTGCCATATCTTATTCAGTTTACAGGATATGTAAAATTAAATTTTACCTTTAAATGGTTTAATATCTATTTAGTACAAATACTGGTTTTGGAAAAGATTACTATTATGTGGCTCATATCAAATAGCTGTACTCAAAAAAGAGAGGGCTCACAAATACCTAAGAAAAGATAAGAAATTTCTAGAATTTTTACCCTTAGGGTCAGAGGCTGGAGTATTGATGTTACATTCTAGTGAATTGCTTCAAATTTTGCTAAGAGGACACAAGAGTCTAAAGCAGCACATAGCAAATAAAAATTGTGGATTAGTGGTAGAGCGAAACACCAGTTCAATAACTGATTTGTTCAGATCTTTTTTTTAGGGGAAGGCAGGAGGTAAAGGTTAGAAACCGATAGCATAATGAGCACAGCATGAGCACAGAGCACCCACTTTTAGCTCTGATCTCAGTAAGAGTCCTCAGTGCACTGCCAGCTCTGTAATGAGCAAGCAGTCTACTCAACTGGGGAACTTAGTGTATTAAACAAATCACGGGATATAAAAATACACTGCTTGTGGAAACAACCATGAAGAGATCAGCGTTAATGATGAAGTGAGGCAGATAAATAGTGAGATAGGACACAGAGGTACCACTGGTTGAGATACATCATTAAGCACAACCACCTTTGACACAAGCAGTTTTGATATTTCAGTACTCTACCTATGTCAAAACCCATGAACTTCAGCATGTTGGAATGGTGTCTTAAAGGTTAGAGCTAATTAACCCAGATCATCTCATGCAAGTTCCAGACCTGTTTCTTGTGGAACAGACCTTTCAGGGTATTTTCCAGCTTAAATTGACTGGATTTACAGTGTTACTCTTTAATATAAAAATGGCATAAAAGTAGAGCAATCAAATGCATCGATTTCTATGAGAGAGTTGTGTAGGATTTTTAATCAGTATGTGCACATTTATTGCAGTTGCTCAGTAATCTTCAGGAGCATATTATGCCTGTGCTCTGATGCCTTGCTGTGAATGTGCCTAGGTAAAATTTTAGCTGATAAACAAACTGTATGAAGTGCAAGTCATTTAGATCCAAATTCTTCAGAAACTTTCTTCTCATAGCGTTTTTGGGTATCTGTTCCTAGAATAACATTTAGGAGTTGGAACAGTGATCTCAGTACAAGTTTTTCCAGTTGTAGAAACACAAGGTCTTCAAGACTATTCCCAAAATACTGCCTTTACTTACATTTTTAATCCTAGTTGCTTCAATTTTCTTGCTCTCTGCAGGTTCCTTGAAGACTTCAATACTCCTTTTGTGTTGTGTTTAAATCTTAGCTTCAAGTGTTTTACCAAAATACCCATGTAATTGAAGCAGATTTCCACTTCTTATCCACACTCTCTTTAAACTGGAATTTTTTTTAGAAGCAGTATGAAATACAATCACTCTTTATGTCTATCAGTTGTCTTTTCTTTCTTCATCTTATCTATAATGTTACTCTGAAAATAATATCCCTCAGCATAAACAAAATAAACTTTTTGCTTTTTTGACACAGAGATGGTAATAAAATTGAAAGAACTAAAAAAACACACATATATTTAAAAGATCTAGTTATATTTGGAGTGCAAAAACATTAAACTTTTTTTTCTGTAATAGAAATACAATCAATGAACACCTCTTTTTGATAGAATATATTATCTAAAAAAGATGAGCCTTTTAAGCAAATAGGAATTAACTGGGAAAAATTACAAATTAGTGATGAAAAAAATCAGTTAAAATACAGGTTATGATTAAGAGATATTAAGAGATTATTATTTATTGAGATTCCAGTTCCTTAATTATATTCAATGATGATGTTAATATACTTTCACTTGCTGATTAATAGATGAAATTTTAAAATGTTTGATCAACCACCTATCCTACTAGAATGCTGTTTTTCACTTGTTACTAATCTTCCCTTATTCTTATGTTTATGCCATTACTTCAACATTTCTTTTCTAACATTTACCCTCCCAAACATACGCGACATATTGTATATATTGCAACAGTATATGATTAGATTAGATATAATACATATCTATGTGTATTTTATACACACACACATACATGTTCTTCTTGCCTTCCCTCTGTTAGACTAAAAAACAAACAAATCAGGCTGTTTTAATCACTTAATTCTAGTCTATTTTTTCTGTGTTAACCTAGCAGCCCTACTCAACATTTACTGTAGCTGAATTAATTATTTTTGAACACTGCTGGACAGCATCAATATTTCATTTTCTTATTGCAAAAATACTTTCCTTGCTCCAGTCAGAGAATTACTGACTTTTTGTATGGACATACAGCAATGGAATTAAAAATAAGTGATCCTTTCACCTACTTATCTGTTTGAGTCCTTCCTAGTTCATGAATCCTCGGTTTATATAAAGTATATGATGCTTTCTCATCTCTCAAGTTCTCATATACATAAAATAAATATCATAACATAGTTCTGTTTGTATCTACTTGTTATAATTCATACTTAAAAAGAGGAAAAGGGGGAATGTACCCATGAGTTACATATGTTTTGAGTATTTCTTAAGGTAATTCAGTGTTATATGTTTTCTAATCCTATAATCCTATACGTTTTCTAATCCTATAATTCCCTTACAGGGAATATCAAAGACTACCTGTGTTTCTTAATTAACTCAGGTGGAACCCTAAACTTAAAATTGTTCAGGAATCAGAAATTCACGGAGAAACAAGTAAGGTCTTCTGGACATTACAGAAGAAAATACTTTGGGGTTACCTCAGAATTAAGTCCCCAAAGCTTTATCCAATAGTTCTATTACGTCTTCAACAGCTATCATTATTATTTTATTTCTTTAAAACACAAACCCCAGCCTATTACAGAGTATCAAAAAGTAATAGTGATACTCTACAATCACAGTAGGCATAACTGGGACAGATATCATATCAGGGGAAAAGCTTCATCAAAAGACCAAACTGAATGAAATCATGTAAGCTGCTCTTCAAGGCAAAGAAAAGAGGAAAAAAAACTCTCTTTACCCATGCAAATCCTTTTAGTCATAAAACATCTATTAAATTAATTCTACAATATATGATAAGCCCATTTCCAGACTAACCTCAAAACTGTATGCTATCAATAAATCACATCTCAGTCTGAAAATTCTGATTTATAAAATGTTTTGACAAACATACACCTTTAAATCATACAACTTGGCCTCTGAGGAGTCATGTCACTTCTTTTTCATGTCAATTCTCTACTCTGCTGCATTGCCATGATGTGCAGTGGCCACCAGAGCTCAAGTCAGACGGAGCTATCAAATCAATTATAACAGCCTGCCACTGTCTTATACCGACAACAAATGATTGATAACAAAACCTGCCTACTTTCAGTTCTCATCTGACAGCAACAAAACAGTCTCTGCCTGCTTTTACTGGCATTTGTCATAAATCAATAGCAATTTCATCAGTCAGAAAGGTGCTGTCAACTCTACTCAGTCCATCTGGTTTTACTTCACTGTTATAATTTTTAACACATAAACTATTCAGGAAGGTTAATGTATAAAACTGGTTTCTTTTAGAATCTCCTACATACTGGCACCAAAGCAACACTTAGAATATATAAAGCATCAATAATTTTTAAAGATGGGAGGAGGAATTAAGAGAATCATTCTCTCTAATCTTAACAATATATTGACACATTTTACTGGAATTTTTCTCTTTATTAGGTAATACTATCATCTGATCCAAAAAGAAATTGCTCTTTCTGACCCATTATTATGGCCTTACAGTAATTATACCTGCAAGTTGAACACTGAATCATTTAAATGAAATGCAGATTTTTCAGGTAGGAGATAAATAAACTCTGTATTCTTCCTACCATGCTCAGCTCAGCAACCACAACAACCAAAACAAGGTCACACATACAGGCTGGCTGAAACTCCCTTTCTGATGTTCCTCTGATGCTGCCACTTTTTTTTTTTTTTAATTTGTTTTAACTGAATGTCTTTTGAGATCTTCCACTTCTATTTATAGCAAGGTTATGAGATTATAACCACTTTCCACACAACTTGTCTTTCTGAGTTTTCTTCTCTGGGTACTTAGGGCAAATGACATGGACTAACAGCCTTCTTGGATACTTTGTATTTAACAGGCAGACTAAGGTATCAAAGAACCCACTGATTTTAAAGGAAGAAATGATGTACAAATTTAGAATGCCACAGGTGAATTAATCAAGAGGCTGCTCTCTTACATTACGGAAAGTCAAAAAACTTCACCTGCTACACAGTGAACATTTATGCCTACAGTGTTATCTTATCACTGCCAACCAATTACTTCAATCTTTGATGTGCAGTCAGTCCAAAAGAATAGGGTTTTTTTCCTTATGTCATCATCATCATGGCTAGGCTTCGCGAACAAAGATTTGGGAAGGGCTCTACCCACGTTTCTTGCAAGCGCGTTGGTGGCTAAAAAGGCCAATACGAGAAAGGCATGT
>JAWWES010000001.1:59443250-59518071 GCA_035583135.1 Lophotriccus pileatus
AGCAGCGTTGTAGATGGTCTGTCTCCAGGCCTCCCGATTGGAGGCCAGAGTAGACCAGTTATGGTGATCAATATGCCTGAGGCAGATTTTGGAACATTTAGGTTGTCCCCCCAAATTCCTTAAAATGATCATCTCACTTCATGAGGATCAGCACGGCCAAGTCAGATATGGCAATACACTTTCTGAGCTCTTTCTAATAAAGAATGGTGTGAAACAAGGCTGCGTTCTCGCTCGTACCCTATTCACAATCTTTTCCTTATGTATCACTGTGACAGACGTACCAAACTGTAGGAATTCATTTAGAGAAATGAGTGGGCTGATGAGGTGATGGAAGATGCTGGCATAACAATGTAAAACCAAATAAAGAATTAATTAATTTTCTCATAAAATGTATAGACTAGGAAGGACTTGTCATTTGGGATTAAAGCCTAACTTAAATGCAATTTTCTATACTTTTGTTAGTGTAGGAAAATACGGTAGGGACATTACAATCATGGTCTTCAATGATTATCTTAACCATAACTAATGGCAAAAAACCAAACCAAATCAAAACCAAAACAACTTGCACACCAGACCTTAACACATATTGATGGACATTTGACAGAAAAACAGAAGAGACATTTTCTTGAAAGTGTAGAATAATTTATCTTGCTTCTGCCTAAATTGATTCACCATCTTTTTAAAACAATTTCTCCCATAAAGGCCCCAGAAAAGGGCAATGAGGGAGATGATTTGGAGAAATACAAAGTGAAATTAGAACAGTAACTTTTTTTCAGAAGTTGCTGTGTTCATTTGAATCCTGTGACAAAACATGAACCTCCAAAAGGAAAGAAAGGAAAAACAAAGCATAAAGTAGTAGTATTGGTCCTATGATCCAGAGAACTATGGCAAACACAGTAGCGTTTATTCCCAAGGTATTCAGGGAAGGTGCCTCAGGATTTTGTTTCTCCAAAGACAGATAAAAAAAAAAAATTGTCACTTACTGTGGCATATTTTCACAGGTTATTACAAGAAGAAGGGTTGTATAAAAGATGTGAAAAGAAAGGCTGCAGGCATGTTTTCTTTTGATTCTACTAGCACATCATCCACACAGAAAATCCTGCACCTCACAAAAAAGGCCCACAGATCAATCTATAACTTCTTAGGTTTTATGCCTTGACCTAAGGGTTACCTAAACTGTAATAACCGAGGCCATAAACCTTGCAACTTCACCTAAAAAGTAAGCTGATGATCCAATGCAGTGGCTGGATTTCTTGATTAACTCTGTCAAACCCATTTCTCACTGAGACTTAAGCTAGACTCAATCCATTGGGACTGTTCTATTACTCATAGATATTCAGAGCATGCAGCAATTAGCATGCAGCTAAGCCTGGTGGGTAGGTGACGTGTTTATTTCTAGAAAATTCACAAATATTCTCACACAAAGGAAAGAAACCGAATCTGTGTCTCTCATATCCTGGCTAAATGATGAAGTAATCTGGGTATTGAGCAAAGGCAGTAACATCCATCTCCTTCTTTCTCTATTGTTTTTCTTCCTTTCTCTCAGAAAACCAAATATTTCATGCCAAATGGAAAGAAATTTCAGTTTTCAATACAAAGCAGAAAAATGTAGGGGTTTTTTGTAGAATTTATTTTTTTTTCTTTGTCTTACCAACAGGGAAAAAAAAAAGAATAGATATGCACAGCTCTGCTCCAGACATTTCTCTCAGGTAATACGTTCACAAACTTCCCATCATATAACCCATTCCATTACTCCCCCTTCCCCCAAATACATCTACAGTGGCAGAAGTGCTTCTTCTTGATGGCAGTCAGCCTGCTGTTCAATGACAGACTCACTTAAGGAAGAGTTACCACATTTATTTTCAGCCTAGGATTGCTCCTAAATCTTTCTGGGTGTCGCATTACAACTTCAACAACAATACTCACCACCTCTCTACTCCCACCCCCGCCCCCCCAAAAAAATCAACCAAAAAGACCCCCAAAAGAAACACCAAACCTAAATCCAACAAAATTCTCATTTTACAGGCAGTTTCAAATACTTTCCTGGACTTGAAGGAAATAACTGAATGAAGGGATTGGATGTTATTGGATGTGCACAGACAGGAGAGAAAAGCAGAAAAACAAACATTCTGCCTTTTAAGATCATGGACGTGGTACAATGGTATCACAAATCTCAGTCATCTAAAAATACTGTAACCGATTTTAACTGCAGAGAAACATCACCTTTCAGGAACAAACACAAATTATGTTCTTCGATGAAATTTTTAAGATTGAATGTAATTGGTTATGTTAAGGATTCTTTTTGGCATGTAAAGACACATGACTTAAAAGCCCCATCCAGAGCTGAGTAATTACAATGCACATTTGAAACTACAGATAATGCCCACTTGTGCAGGAAAAATCATGTGACTGTGCAACTACTATCAAATAACAAATCTAATAACATGTATATGTAACAAAAAAATGGGAGGGACAATTTCAGTTTTTATGTTGTTTTTCTGGGAGACAATTAAGAGTGCCTGTACTACTAGCAATCATGTACATACCTACATAAATACAAAAAAAAAAAAAATTAAATAATAGCAACATCACTACTTTCCCTAGAGCAGAACCAGTATTTGTTTTCTGTATCTGCCTTCTAAGCTCTACGTTTATTCACCAGATGCCAGAAAGAAACACCCACAACTATAAAGTTTCCTTGAATGTGCAACAGCTTCAGAAATCTGGAAGCAGGCTTCGGCTGGGTGTCGCTTCAGCCAGGGAACGAAGACATTTTGCCAGAACCAGGTTTGGGGCAGGGGTCTCTAACACTCGTCTGGCATCCGCGGTCCCAGCGAGGGCTGAGGCAGCGGCAGCAGCACTTGGTACTCGTCCCTTGGTCGCGTGCCATCACCGTGGCAACTCAGGTTGCCCGGACGATGCAGTAGCATCTCCTGGGTGACGCTCCCAACACGGCGGCTGTGGCTCAGGCTAATACACCCGTTCACCCGTGCTTCACATCCCTCCCCCTTTATTTCCCACTTTAATTCTTACGAACCTGGCTTTCATCATCCTTCTGTCCCCTCCGTCTCAGCCCAGGGTACATTCAGGTCAATTTTAATAGCTAGGAACAGCTGAAACACCATTCTTACTCCTTCCCTTAGACAGCCATAAAAACACCTGGAATACAGCCAGCAAGCAAATGCAAGAAATCGGTCCAAATATGCTAATTTTTTTCACAGGTGGTTTACATTCCTTTCACAACAACTGATGGGGAGAAGAAAAGATTTATCCCAAAATAACGAAGCTGCTATAGCAATGGAGTAAAAGCAGCTACAGGGGTGGGCAATAGTCTGCATGGTGAGCCAAGATAAGAGGAAACAGTAATTTAATTATCCCAAAGCACACAGAGTTGTTAATTTGAGCTGAATCTGAACTAACTGAAAATACTGTACCAGAAAATAAAACATGTAAATAAAGTGTTTCAGAGGCACTCTTCAAAACTTTTATCCCAAACAAAACAGAGAAATTCACGTTGCTTTTTCCTGTTGGGCCACACATTTAATTCAGGAAGCTGCTGTGAATTGTTAAACCTTTGAAAACATCGAAGACTTACTACTATTTTTTTTGGTAATGTTTATGAGTTTATCAAATGCAAACTCCACCCAGCATAATGGCTATAAACAGTCCTTCAGCTGGTTCATATTAATGCAGCTGGGCCAATGAACTGGCTTAGAAATTAAATATTTACACCAAGAAACTAGTACATTTCAAGTCTCCAAGAGTCAGTTTGACTATGATGTCAGCTGCCACATTTTTTGACAGCTTCCTATATTGCAATAAAAGAGTAAAAACGTTGATACATCACTGATTTCTTTCTGCAAAGTAAGTTCTTTTTTCTCTCTCTTTTTTTACCATGGGGAGAATGATTATTACAAGAATGGATTTTAAAAAGTGAAGATAAAACACAAACTCATTTCTAGCACCACAGTTTGTGTGAAATAATTTATTTCTCTATTTTCTTTCATTTTCAAAAGTATCAAAGGAATGGGCACAAACCAAACAATTTTTAAAAACTAACAAGAAAAATCTATAAACACTCTTTCTTTAAATTCATAGCCCCCCTGCCCCAAGTTCAAGTTGTAATTAATTCTACTGCATTAGAAATGAAACTCTCAGGTAAACTCTGATTGTGATAAAGAAATATGAAAATTTCAATCACAAGAGCCTGTAATGGCACTTGGATAATTTTTATATTATCTTCTTGCTGCCTTGGAAGATAGTCTTATGAACTTGCTTCAGCCATTAATTTAGTTTGACAAATAATATTGGTTAGACCACAGTATTTCTTCTTTCCTTAAACATCTGAAAATGTAATTTTCCCACAAGGAAGAAATAAGTAATATTCATTGGAAAACTATTTTGAAATAAAGGGTATCCCAGAAAAATCACTGCTTCTGTTTCATTGATGCACTGTGATCCAGTGAGTTTCAAGGTTGACTCAATTTTTTGTTAGTAAGTAATGGGACTTTATTTACAAAAATATAAAATGAAAATGAGTACAGATACTTCTCATGAATACATATTACAACAGAACATCTCTCGTGCATTGATCACTAATGAGTTATTATATGCACTCCAATCATAAATCCCAGTGGAAAGTTTAACTGATAGAAATTCTATTCTTTAGCTGACTTAATAATCCTGGACTGATTTACTGAGTAAAAGTAAGATTTGTTCACTTCCACATACCACTTCCATACAAGTGTAAGAACTATTATTAAATCCAACATGCTCATATACTTCAAAGACAAGGAACTCCTCAAAGGCAACAGGTGAAACATCTGTTAAAGTATGTTACTTCCATTAAACAGAGGAAGGATTTCAACGTGTACTGAAAATGGCATAAGCTCAAAGCTCAACCTTAATATCTTTGATACACCATACAAGAATATCACAACAACCTGAAATACCAATTATGATACTTTCAGTATAGTGCAGTGTGAAACCCACCAAACTCTTGTTGTCCCAAAGACATGCAAGAGAACTTGACACTACAGGGAAGCACTGTGCTTCATCAGAACAAAACAATTCAAGAGCAGTATACTTTTCTCATTAGCGTACCTCATGCAAGTGTACAAATTATACCATTAGCTCCAAAATCTGAAAATGCTGCAGCAGTGTTTTCCGAACATAAAGCACCTTGAAGTGGACTTCTCCACATGCATGCTCACCATATTCCAAGAAAACTAACAGATTATAAAATTTTACTGCACTCAATTTAGTTTTTGAAGGTGGACAATTTGATGTAAAGAGAATTATGCATTAATAACTAAAAATAAAATTAAGGCTGAAATCTGCAACTGAAGCCAAGAACATAAGGCAGTGGAGCATGCCCTTTACTAGCATACACATTGGCAAGCTTAAGAAGAGCTTTTCCATTTTGCATATTTTCCTAATTCTCCCTAACCTGTTCAGTTTAGCTTCAACAAAACCAGACCTTGGAAGATTAATTTTAGTCACACTTTATTTCCATATAAAATACAGTTAGTATTTTTGTTAAAAATTGTTCTTGACCAAATAAGTTCTCTTATCACTTGCAGAAAAGTATTATTTATCTGCAAATGTTGAAATAACTTTCACTATGTCAGTGAAGGCTAAGGGAATAAAGATTTTCGAACTAAAAGTAAGAAGTAACTACGGTTTCTTTGGTGATTTTTTTTTTCCCAAATGGGCTAAACCAAAAGCAAAGAAGTAGGAAGTATAAGAAAACATACCCCACAACAACTCAGTGTACTGGCATTGTAGAAGCACAGATGAAGAAAATTGGTTTGGATTGTATGGTGCAATCCCAGAGCTAGCAGATCCCTAAAGTGCATCTTATAGCAATATCTGAACAAATCCAGATTCTGAGTGACAGCCAGTTTTGGACTGGAGATCTAAGTGTATGGTGTTTGAATCCCACTCCACCATCTTTTCCCGAGACCTTTGAAAGGATGTAAACTGTGTGGCTATTTAAAAATATTTTATGAAGTTTGAACAGTACATTGCTTTGTGTTATTGCTGACCTGCCTCCTGTTTAGTTTTCTCTTAAGTAGCTGGAATACAATTTTTTTAATGCATCTCTTTGCACTTTCAGTTATTAGAAAAATAATAAAGTATAGCATATTTTGTGTTACTATGGCTTTCCCAGAAAATGTTAGCTGGAGATGTCTTTGCAGGCTTTCTGGTTGCTTAGTTCCTTCAACATGCACAATTTCATCACAGCTTTATTACTAATGTGAATGTAAAACATTTCTATAATAAGTAATATCCTCATTTAGGCCACAGAACATTTTATAGTTTATTGGCACAGGTCAAAAATGCCCTTTTGTTAAGCTAAATCTGCAGTTACAGACTGAAGAAGAAGTAAAATGTTTTATACACTAAAATTAAGTGGTACTGTTGAATGTGCTGATGTGCTATAGCACTGATAGATGAGGAAGAAAGATGGGCTTAGAGTAACAATGAAACAAGATGTGGTTGGGAACAAGTAAAACTATCATTAGGTATCACTCATACAGCTTCAGATGTAAATAGAAAGGAAGAAAAAAGATTCACGAAAGAAGATCAGACCCCAAATCAAGAACCTGGAATACGGCTAGTAGTATCCTCAATTAAAGATAGACATAACAGATTATTTTTTAATTTGCAATAATGAAGGTAAACGTTTTTTTAATTTACAGGCATTGGAATGTGGAAAAGGAAGAAATTAACTCCACTTGAGCATGCTTTGTTTTCCACCCCATAGGATGCAACTATTCCAAAAAACATAATCCAATCTTAGACAATAAGATTCACGTATTTTTGACCCCACTGAAACAAATCCAACATTTTGTAATAGGAGATCTCACTACATAACAAGTTTTCAATAAAATGATCTCGGAGCAACTGCTGTTAGGCGGATAAACAGAGACTGGGTAAACTCAGCAGAGAGTAATTGGCTGTGTCCTGTTTTTAGTCAGCAGCTGGCAACAGAGAAAGAACAGACTTAAAGCACTGGGGTAAGCTTGGAGACTGATTAGTCAGGAAACTACTGCTAAAGGCAGCAAGAGTAGGAAGTTTCCCAAGAGCTCTCTCACAGCAGTTTTCTCTGCCCTGTGAGACACAACTGGAAATCCCTTAATGCACTCTGCCCTTCATTTATTTTTGCTACTGGACATTTGAGAGCGTTTAAGAACGTTACTTTTTTGAGTAGTTGCCTGATGATGGATCACACAGAATTAAAGTTATTTTATATATCTTAGAGAAAGGGGAAGACTACCATCTACAGTACAATTATAAAACTAGGGATTATTTGATAGCAAAATACTTTTTATTCTGTGCTGAATAGCCAGAGCAGAGCTTGCAACTACTCAGGCATCAATCCTGATTTATGCTGATTTGTGCTCAAATTATGAACTCACCTTGCATTACACAAAGGTTGCATAATTTAAAGCCACAGTACTGATCCATTTACTTTTAATCCAGCTAGCCTAATGAAACATGAGTACACTCAAAAATATTATCATTGCAGCTAGCAGTGCAATACAAATTATACAAACACATTTTTTAGTAAAGGAAAAGAGCCAAGTCTCAAAGTACTAGAATTTGGAGGCATGACAAAGTTAGTTATTCAAATTTAATGTACATTTTCTATGTATGCATGTAAGAGAATTACTTTTTTTCCCTGTCAGAAGCACTTGTATCATTTGTTGCTTAGGACAGAATACTAACTTTAAGAGCGGCTATTCAAGCTGTTGTTTTATCTGCAGTATTGAGTGTGCTGTGCCTTGTTTTATTAACTTTATTATAGAAAGAAAACTAAAACATGGAGACACCTTATCAGGTCTCTCAGCCTCAAGCACTTTAAATCAGAGGCCGGAACTCACTGACTACTAACAATTCACATAAGCTAACTCCTGTGTAAGATGGGCCTGTCCCTCTCTATCCACTATCAGGAGCCTAAACACCTTATACTGTGCATTTATTTATGAGGTATCTCATCTCTTCAACGGATTAAATACATAGATTAAATTTGGAGGTCAATTAAAATGCTTAATACCTGATATCCCAGAGTAATTAACATTATAAAGCACTTTGTGTTTAGTGCTTTGATCCTACTTTTCACTGCAATTGTAGATGCCTGTAAAGCAGAGCTTGGAGATCTCAGTTCAAGAACCAAATAATGTAAATTGGGAAAAATTTTGCCCTTCTACTAGAAGGGTCAAAAGTAGGATCCTGGGAACTACAGGTCTGTCAGCCTGACCTTGATGTTGGGGGAGGTTATGGAACAGATTATCTTGAGTGGGAACACACAGCACGTACAGGACAACCAGAGGGTCAGGCCAAGCCAGCATGGGTTCAGGAAAGGCAGGTCCTGCTTGGCCAACGCGATCTCCTTTCATGACCAGGTGACCAGTGAGAGGCTGTGGATGTAGTCTCCCCAGTCTTCAGTAAAACCTTCAATATTATCTCCCACAGCATTCTTCTGGAGAAGCTGGCAGCCCAGAGCTTGGACAGGTACACTTTTCACTGGGTTAAAAATGGCTGGATGGCCAGGCCCAGAGAATGCTGGTAAATAGAACTAAATCCACTCTAAATCCACGAAAACCACCAGTGAGCCACTCACTAGTGGTGCTCCCCAGGGCTCAGTATTTGGGCCAGTCCTGTTTAATATCTTCATTGATGATCTGGGGATCAAGTGCACTCTCAGTCAGTTTGAAGATGACACTAGGTTGGGTGGAAGTGTTGATCTGCTGGAGGGCTGGAAGGTTCTGCAGAGGGATATGAACAGGCTGGTTCGATGGATTGAGAATAACTGCATGAGGTTCAATAAGGCAACGTGTGTCAGGTCCTGCACTTGGGTCACAACAACCCCCTGCAATGCTACAGCCTTGGGGAAGAAGGGTTGGGAAGAGACCCAGTGGAAAAGGACCTGGGGGTGCTGGTCAACAGCCAGCTGAACATTGGCTAGCAGTGTGCTCTCAAATACTGTGTTCAGTTCTGGGTCTCTCACTAAAAAAAAAGACATTGAGGTGCTGGAGCATGTTCAGAGAAGTGCAACAAAGTTGGTGAAGGGTTTAGAGAGTAAGTCATATGAGGAGTGGCTGAGGGAGCTGAGGTTGTTTAGTCTGGAGAAAAGGAGGTTCAGAATAGACCTTGTCACTCTCTACAACGACCTAAAAGGAGGCTGTAGGGAGTTGGGGGTCAGTGTCTTCTGCCAGGCAACTAATGACAGGACAAGGGGAGACAGGGTCAAGTTGCACCAGGTTAGCTTCAAGTTGGACATCAAGAAGAATTTCTCCACTGAAAGGATGGTTAAGCTTTTAATGGGCTACCCAGGAAGGTGGTAGAGTCATCATAGAGTCATCATGCTTGGAAGCATTCAAGAAATGACTGAATGTGGCACTTAAATTTATGGTTTAGTTAGCATGGTGGTGTTCGGTCAAAGAGTGAACTTGATGATCTTGGAGGTCTTTTCCAACCTTAATGATTCTATGAAAACCAAACCAAAACAAAACCAAAGCTATTTTCCACTCCCTCCCACAAAAAAAAAAACCAAACCAAACCAAACCAAACCAAAACAAAACAAAAGGTGTAGGATCAAAGGAAAGGATAGGGCAGTAGGGCAGTCTATCACCTTGTACCGTTTCTTTTGATGCTGTTAGCATTTAATGTTACTTCATTTTATAAATACTGACCAAAATGTAACAAAGTCCTCCCCAAGCTCCTGCATCAGCCTAATTGCCTAAGTTGGCATCATGCTCATCTGAGTTAATCATCAAGTTTGGAATCATTAGATTGATTCAGCCAGTTCTTGAGCTAGTGATGGTGGAGTGAAAGATTAAAGTTCACTTTCTCAGAAAAGATGGATCAAAGGAAGAAGTTACATTTTAGAACACAGGAAGAAAAAATATATTCAGTCTACCTTCTCTGGTAATGACAGCAATAAAATGCACCCACTGAAATAAGAATATCCCCTCAAATAAATGCTTCTATGCTTATGCACGGAAAAGAAAGCAATTTTGACAAGAAATTGAAAGAGAGTATTTGGGGATTAATCTCTCCTTTTGAAACTAAGGAAACATTAAAAAATAATTACCAAATGTAATTATGACTATAGTAAAAAACAAACAAACAACAACAAAAAAACCCCAACAAACCCCCCCCCCCCCAAAACTCAAACAAACGCAAAATGCCAACCTTATACAAAGCTATAAAAGCAGTAGAAGCCTTTATGCATTAACAGATTTTATATTCTGATCCTTTCCTCAGAGAAAACAACTAGAAGATCACCACCTTCAAGACTTATTTCTCTGGCTGATGCATATCTGTAGTATCTCAAAGCACTGCCTTTCAGTTAAGTTACAGAACTCTGATAGTAATTTCTTCTGTTGTTTTTAAGTTACCAAACTAAAAGACCAGTAAAACTTAGGTGTCAAAGCTAACCTGGGCAATGAAAGCTCTCACTCAGCTGTGTTTAACTCTGGTTCATCAAGATTCTATTACTCCCACAGAGAGAGGATTTAAACCATGTTTTCAGTTTCCCTGGAAAATTCCCTTCAGTTCATTAGCTCCTCTGCCCACAGAGTACCACCATAAATAATAAATGTTACTGCATCTAGTGATTCAAATACTCATATTGGATGGGGAAGGTTGATGATGATTCCTGCCACATTCTTGGACGCAGTTCTGAAACCGCCATAGCTCGATTAGGTGCTGTACACAGATACCCAAATCTCTTTAAAAACCCTGAAACTGGACTGTGATATCCAAATTTGTTCCTACAAGCTATCTTGCTTCAAGCACACAAAATAGACTGTCCGCAGCTAATTCAAGCATTTTTATGTGCACTGTATTCTAACACACCATGTACACTCATCTCTTTTCAAATACAGGCTTAATGCCTAAGAAAACAGATAAAAAGAAAAACCTCTAGAATAATTATTTGCCAATGCTGAAAGTCTGCTGAGATTTCATTCCATTTCCCTGTTTATGACACTAAGTATTCTCGATGTTATCTTTTCAATTTCTTATTTTATCGTTTTGCTATGCCACAAGGAGAGAGAAAATCAAGAACTGCAAGTTTGAACAGTGTAGAATAAATTCACTCTAAGTTTTTCAAATCCCATTCTTTAGATTTTTTAAAACCTGATTCAAATATGGTCAAGCCTGTAGGGTCAGGTAAGAGTTTGGTTTGTTTTTTTTATTTCTCTAGTATATGGAAATAGACAATGTCAGGAGACAAAAAAGCATGATAAAAACTGTTCCCCCTCTCAAAATGAAAAACTTCATTACAAAAGAAGTGTTCCTTTTAAGATACTGTGACAAAATATTGTAACAGAAAGACCATGCTACTAATTAGACAGTTACAGTCTTTCAAAGAAAGAAAATAGGACATACTAGTTATCCTCACGGAAGTAAAATCTTCTAGGAAATTGCATGGACCTAATTTTTCTGTTTGGTTAAAACAATCTTGCTTTAAAAAGTTTTTTTTGAAAAAAAACACACATCACCATGCCAAGAACAAGAGCCAAACTACTTCACAGTGTATGCTGAAAGTGAATAGATTGATTAGCCCCGTATCTTCCAAAATCCAAATATTCTTTCCTGAAAATACTTAAACTGCAGCTTCTCATCTTGGATTTGTAAGCTACATCACCATAAGAGCACAGGGGTTCCAGTCCAACTACCTCACACTACTCCAGATCATTCAGTGGAAGCCTGGTTGTCACCTTTCTTCCCGACATTCATGTAAGAACTGCATTTGGCCCCTTCATTTCCTTCCTTTACCAATCATGATCTCCATGAAAAAAGGGTCTCTGGGGGCTTCACATTATTTTTCTGGTGATTGATGCAGATTTTGCCTTAGTCATGTATCTTGAAAATACACAAGACTCATCTATTGTGTCACAAAACAGACTCAGGTCAGGAATCATACACTGTCCTATCTCAGATTTTGTCCCCGGTGACTGATTACCAATATCTAGCTGATGAAAAATTCCTAGCTAATATGTCACTTGTGGCTTGGTTGTGGGTTTTTTTAGAGAAAGATAACCACTTTAAAATAGGTAGAAGATAGATATGTACATGCTATATATTTTAAAAACCATCACATTATAAAAAACATAATGGCGTTGTTCAGTGAACAGTTACATCATTCATTCTATTCAGATCAAATTTCTAGAAGCCTCTGAAGAATGAGGCATGAGTTTAGATACTATTTGTTCTTAACATTCAGAAAACAGAAGTGAAAGAGATTGGCAAATTTTTACCTAAAATCTTGTTTAACAAATACAGAAGAGACTTGAAAGGTACTCCGAGAAGTGACAGAATCTCTTTGCTATACACATAAACTCAGTAATTGTCTTCGAATGGGAAGTTCTGCATGACTAAACAACGAAAAGACAAATATGGGCAAATTGTTGGTAAATTACATCTCCCTTTGCAGATTTAAGATTTGCCACTGATACATTTTCAGCAGACTGCTTTGAATATATAACTTGCCCACTGTAGCTTTTGGAAATCTGGTTACCTATCCAGATGATTATGAAGCTGACATTTACTATATGTGCAATTATAGAATATACAGTGTCACTGCTTTCAAAAGTCACCTCTTTGCTACAGTTCTTATCTTGCGGAAAACGTCCTTGCCTCCCATGAGAGAAGTGGTCTTATTCAACTAGTATCAATGAACACTGCCAAGATATTTACAAAAGCAATTAGCTCTTCTGAGTATCTAATTTGACATCTTCAAAGTGTCGCATTTTAGGAATGAAGTTGTCAAACCTCTGGGGAAAAAGCCCCGTTATAAGGCCCACCTTGTCTCAAGGTGGTACCTAAAATTTTTACTCTTAGAAAGCTTTGGTTCTGTTTTATGTCTATATTATGTTCACATAAAATTCTTTATAATAAAACACAGAGTGGAGGATATGTGTGCCACCTTACTCATGAGAATTGATAAGAGAAATCTCACAAGAAATTTTTTGTTGGATTACAATTCATCCTCACCTTTTCTAAATACATGCAGTGTTAAGGTTGATAGTGTGTGTTTAGCTTATACTAAGGGGAAGATAACATTTTCATTCTGTCTGTATCAGTATTTTCACAGTATTAATATGCAATTATTACTAATTTGAAGTAACTTTTTCCATTCTTAACAGTCTTCATCCATTTTTCAGCATTCACCATTTTAAAATAAATAAATGAATAAATAAATGAGAGTTTTATTCATCTTTTTATGTCAGTGATTATGAAGGGTATTTTGTTAGAAAAGGCCTGGAAAAAAAAAATCCAATTTTTTATCCCAAACTCTTCTTGCTGGCTATCATCCTTTCTGTCTTTGATACTTTCTTCATTAAATTACAAGAATGAAAGATTACTAAAAAAGATCCTAAAAACTGCATCAAAATTAATCTTTTTCCTAGATATTTTGGAATGTAAATTCTTCAGGGACATCTTTGTGACTGCAAGTGTTTACAACTATGGCAATGCAGAAATAGTTCTAAACAGAGAAATAAAAATGTGTAAACTCACTTTCCTTGTCTGGATTTTTTTTTTTTTTTTTACCACAGATGCAAAATTGACTTTTATGGTCAGTTTCTTTGAACTTTGCTGTCTGCTCTAGGAAAAAACTCTTTATTATAAACAGTGCAGATGGTTTCAGGGGAATTATTTCTGTTAGAATAAGCAGCAATTTTCCTTGACCTATGAAGTCAATATTGAAGTGAAGCTTTGGTCCTAAAATGGCAACAGCTGAAAACCATTTCTTATAGAAATCCTATTAAATGTTTTCATGTCATAACAGCACCAACAGATATTCCAAGTTTTCTGCTGAGGAAACTTGTCTATTGAGTAAAACCTTACAAAACCTTACAGAGATTTTCTCCACCAGAGATACTGATGTTTTTAGATCACAAGGCTAACATGCATAGTGCCTTCAAAGCAGTATCTACTGCAAAGAACTGGTAATGCTCAAGAAAGTATCTTTACTACTAACATGTGCCGGGTAAAAACTTATCTTCATGGGTTTCATAGCTTCTCCAGTGCTAGGTACTTCCTAACATACACTACATATGGTGGAGGAAAAGATAGGAACAGAAAGAGATTTAAGGAAAAATTAGGTTGTAATGCCAATCACAGTTTGCTGTCATATACAGTAATGATGAAATAAAAGTGACCTCTACATGGTCACACTGTCGGTTTCAAGAACTAAGATGAGCTTGAGCTCACTCTCAGCTACAATTGTCAAAATAAGTAGCAGAGACAGTAATATGAACATCTGATGATAGCTCTATTGCAAATACGAGATGAAAAGAACCCAACGAATATGAAAAAAGGGTTTTCTTTTGCTTAATTGGGACAGAATGACATTGCTCATAAGAATTTTATTAGGCAGAGGTCTTTAAGTGATTCAGACTACATGTGACATGAAAATTATTCTATTGTGTATAGATTTACTGAACAAGCAGCTATAGTAATTACAGCTATCTCTTACCATGAAAGTCAAAGATTTCTTTCAACCTTTGCAGTCTCAAAAAGCTATATGCATTTTTTTACTTTCACTTTATTATAGCTTTTCTTTACTCAAAGCATTTTGAATACAATCTGCCTGTAAAGACAAACACTTTCTGCTGCATTTAAGGTATGCATATATATGCAATCAAAGCTGCATCTTGAATTTGTATTCATGCAATTCAGGTGACATTAGCTCGGTTAATGTTACTGCAAAGAAATGTGTAGCCATAGCAGCAGAGAATTTGATGCAGGCTGCAAAACCTGACTGAAAACTTAGTGAATAATGCAGCTTTCTGTGCTGCAGTGAGCTCTGCACTGTCTTGGATATGCTGCTCTGTGTATTTGAACTTAAGTAGCTTGAAACAAACATGCAAGCTGCAAATATGCCTTGACTGTTGTTGTAAATAATTGATAAACTCAGATCAGCCATAGCTATTAGCTGCCTGAAATGATCTTCTAATGTGCAAAATCCCTATCATGGAAAATTAAGCGCTTTCTTCTGCTCCCTAAATAAAATAAAATTGGTCCTCTATTAGTATAACACTAAAAGTATACCGATACTCTACTTGTGTCATACAGTGCTCTGAATGGGAATTACAGCAAAAGAGTACACCACAATATCTCATGTAGTCTATGGCCCTTTGCAGTTAAAGCAAATTGTAACCTTTACAGGCAGTTTTGCACAGAGATGTATTTAGTTGTTAATTTAAAAACACAAAGCACTGTGAATGGGAACAAAACATACCAATCTTATCTATGTCAATTAAAATCTAGTGTATATTATTTGCATTCTAAAGGTGTTAAAGGTTTCCAAGATTCAGCAATTCCAAACATATATTATTTATGTTAGTTATGTATCAAGACTTTTTCTCCACAAGAAATATTCTGACTCAATGGGCCCTGTCACAAGCATGAAAAACATAACTAGTAATTCTGATCACAAAAATAGAGCAGATTTAAACTTGACAAAACCTACATACCGTGTTAGAAAGAGGCTATCTATCCAACAAAAGAAGAGTAGGACTGAAAATAAAACAACACACCTAATAGGCTACCCTGGGATGTAGCATGAGAACCAGTACTCCTTTGTAATCAGAAGTATCAGCTGAACACTATTAGAGCTTTCTGGGAAGCTCAACAGATCACGAAGAGAAAAATGGCCCACCAATACCTAGCATTTCACTAAATTTACTATTCTTCTTTTTTTCTTCTTAAGCAGTTCATTTAGTTATAGGAAATTGTGAGACATGGAGCCACTGCTCTCTAGTTTCCTGTTCTGGTTTCATGTGTGATACAGTTAATTTTCTTCTTAGTAGCTGGTACAGTGCTCTGTTTTGGATTGAGTATAAGAACGATGTTGATAACACACTAAACTCAGTAGAGCTTACTCTAAGTCAAGGACTTTTCAGGTTCCCATGCTCTGCCAATGAGCAGCAGCACAAGAAGCTGGCAGAGAGCATAACCAGGACAGCTGACCTGAACTGGCCAGAGGGATATTCCATACCATATGGTGTCAGGCTCAGCATGTAAACTGGGGGAGCTGGTCAGGAGCCACTGACTGCTACTGAAGGACTGGCTGGGCATAGGTCCACAGTGGTGAGCAATTGTACCGCACATCACTTGTTTCTCTTCTTTTTTATTACTCTCCCTCCCTCTCCTTTTCATTACTACTACTTATTTCAGTTATTAAATTGTTCTTTTCTCAGTCCATGGGTGGCTGCATGGAACTTAGGTGCCTGCTGGGGTTATAACACCATCTATGCTTGGGTCTGATTTGGAGTCCACTTTTTATGGGAAATCTCTTTAAACATAAAGACTAAGCCAGATTTTATTAATTTGGTTTGTTGTGTTTTGAAACATAAGAGATTGATTAGAACTTGATGGCATTTGCCCAACAGAGATTGCTACGCTCTGAACAATTCAGAGGACAGACATTTCAAGTCATGGTTTGTAATTCTTTTTGACTGCATGATGAATCCTAGGTATGAATCTGCAGTGTGCATTAGTAAAGTGAATCTGTTAGTCTCAGAGGAACAAACAGGAACCAAAGCAGTTACCAGTTAGTCCAAACAGCCAAAACCGTACAGAAGCAAAGAAGGAAAGTGCTTGAATTGCTGCTCCTTAAGGACTTCTAGCAATCTCCACATATTTTAATCTCAGAGTAAGCCAGTGGCTTTTTTTCCATGATACAAAATTTAGCATCCATTTGAAGTTTTAGATCAGGAAAAAAATTAACAAAAGACCAAGCTAATACTTCTGTGTAATAACATATCCTAATTTTTCTGAAGTGAGCTGAAATCACAGACTTCTTGCTTATACAGTGTCTACGCAATAAACCATTATATATAGTATTGATCACTTTTATACACATATAGATAGAAAAAATAGGCTATTTCGTAGGTATCTATATCAGATAGGAAGTGCAAGAAAAAATGATACAGAGGATAATACTGAAAAACCCCTGATATCATACGTTGCTCAACTCAGAAACAAAAAATTTTATCATTGTAATTCTTGAGTTGACTAGCCACATCACTAACTTCAGTAATGTTATTATTGACATTATTATTATTATCCAAATATTTGCTTTGACACTTGGGGTTTAGTATTCATTCCAGACAGTATGTAACATAAATGACCATATATTTCTATTAAAAAGCAAAAGAAAGGCCTTGATAAATGAACTCACCATAATCTACATCAGGTTTAATCCTCTGTTTGGGTCAAGATAGGAAGATGTAATGTGTACATGTTGTGACAAGTGTCAGCAAATCAAAAACATACTAATGAATTTCTTAAAAACAAGCTCAGACTTGTACTGGCCTGTTCCTGAACAAACAGGACAGGTGAAAGAAAATCTGAATCAATTTTGAAATGTCTTAGAATTAGCACCAAAATGCTCTATGCAGAAACTTACTTTGGTAAAAAGAAAAACAAAAATCCAAAAGTATACTTTTTCTCTCCAAATCAAATATCTGGACTTCCGACTTTAGCACCTAATTATATCCACCTGATGCACAAATCAGCCCATGGGTCAGACTACGATTTTGCAGCATTAAAATCTTGGGAGGAGGATGGTGTTAGTTTTTGGGGTTTTGTTTTTTAATTTGAAACATAAAACATGGCCACAATGTTTGTCCAAAGGAAGTTAGTTTGCAAACTGGAAACTATACTGTCTGTCCATAGACAGCTAGCTAGATGGAATGTGTTGATAAGAAGAAATATATAACATAATTCTTTTTACAAGCAGAAACACTTACAGGACAAAGTCAGATCTGTTCTGTAGTCATTATTCAACTATCAATATGTTATGTGCTAGACAAGTACCTGTCAAATATATTTGAATCCTCTTTGATCAAATTCCTTTAAGTGAATAAATTATCTTTAAACTGTCCTTCCAGCTCTGTTTTCTTCAATTTTGTGTTTAATAAGTTCCCTGTTTTTTTGGAGTTTTGTTGTTTTTGTTTTTGTTTTTTTTTCCTACAGACACTTAAAGAAATAAACACTTAAACATGAGGTGTAATTAATATAATCAATTTTATGGCATCTGCTTTATAAATCCACAGTGCATTTAAACATCAAAGGACAGTGCATTCAAAGGATAATGCATTCTGCTTTAAAAACTATGAAAAAATTTTTTTCCTGTAAGTTTAAATTAAAATCTTTCTTTACAGAGGTATTACGGATATAAACTTCTTCCTGAGACCGCTAGTTATGAACCACTGAAAACCATCACTCTGGACTCCTTAAGCACACAGCTAATATAATAATATTCTGTAGACTGTCTATCAAACAAAGCTAACAAGCACCCACACCTTCATTGTAACTTTTCACTTATGAGCAAGTCCTACTGACTACTGTGAGATAGTTTAGGAGCTTAAGAACAACCATTTACTACTACTTTGTTGATACAGCAACTCTTTTGAAATATAATGGTAAACGATGGCTTAAACCACTTCAACTATAGCATCAAGAAAACCAAGACAAACACCGAATGAATGTAGAAGTTCTTCAGTTTGTTGTAACAAACACTTAGTAACATTTAAAACATTCGTAATCTCTGTTTTTTATTGCAGTTCTATAATCCTTAAAAAATCCTTGCGTAATAATTCTTAAGGATTATAAAGTACTAAATTTAAAAACATAATCAAATTTTAAGTAAATAAACCCCCCACAAAGGATAGAAGAGCTTTGCAAAGTAATCAGTAAGTATAGTTTCAGCATGTAATATTCAGACGATTTTTAAAAGGCAAGTTCCAATATGGTAAAGTACTCCACTAATGTACAAAACTGAAAAAAACCCACATCTTGAAAGCACAGATCAACAACATAAGCTAAGCTAAGAAGTGCATGCAATTCAAGAATATGGTTCATTACCATGGTTACAAGCTTTCAGAACAGGCCGCTGTGTGGTTGGACTGAGATTTTGTGGTATTTCTGCAAAAGCAAGGAAACAATGGAAATAAAACACCTCTTTGAAACCTACTGGAGTATTGTAACATTACTAAGAAGAACCAATTAGAAGTCAGGTATTTCTAGGAATAAATGATAGTTATATACCAGAGAAATAATTTGACTCACTTATGAGGCAAGACAATTTTTAATTCCCCCATACAACTATAAACCCTAAAAAGTTAGAGTACATGTGGCTATACTGAAAAGTCTTGTCACAATGATCAGGCTGTAATAAGTTCAGTACATTCATTTCCAGTGTTACTGACAACAGCAACAGTCTGAACACCCCTGAAAACTGGCATTGCAAGAACGAATTAAACCTGAAAGTATTTAAATTCTAGAGCACTGGACCCATAATGCTTTTAAGTTTTTCTGGAAAATAAAATCCAAGATAGACTATTCACCTTTAGACCTCGGTGTCCTTTTCCTTCGGTCTCGAAAAGCTGCACCTGATTGCAAGGCCTCCAACAGGCTATCCATCACTCCAGTCTCCTCACCTTCTGTAAAGGAGAGAAAAGGAACCCTCTGGGTTACCATAGCAATATCGAAGCATAAAGAGTAATACCAATAAAAAGCAACAATAACAGGTATCAATGTATTATAGAAAATATTTATTTCAAACATTGACCAGTGTTTTAATATTGACAAATTGCTCTCTTGCAATTAATCACAACAGATTTGGTCTTCTATAGATTGAATATGCCAAATTTTATTCATTTCACATTCTTCTTTCTCTATACTGAGAGTCAAGCATAGTTTTAAGTGAAATGTCATTTCATTCGTATTTTCATTTCACTGACTTTATATAACTGCACATAATCAGTCTGATGTCAGCTTTCAGGAACCGTCCCTTAAATGATTTGCTACATTAGACAAAAGATCATTCCAGTTATTGTTATAAAGAGTTGAAATTGTTTCTCAGCAGGAAGCTGAGTGAACAATATTGGACTGGATAGGATACAGTGATATCCATAGGTAGCTTTAATCAAAAGCCATTTTCTGCTCACATTTAATAACCTCTGGCCAATATTAAATAATTGATGTAGTTCAGGAAGATTCTACTCCCCAAATTAAACAAGTATCATGTGTAATAATACACGTCTATAATAATCCCCATAAGAATTATGAATATTATTGTGAGGTGATAACCAAATGCAATACGAAACACCTTCTTTTTATTTCCTCAAATAAACATATTAGAAAATGTTAGATTTTTGAACTTGTTACCCCATTGTATGTATGCATGGGAGGACAAAGAACACAACTCCAGGGATTGACTATATGATGAAAAATCTCCACAGAGAAATAAAGAACTACATAATAAAAATCTCATTATGCCCCACTGGGCAAAACTCCCGAAGTCAAGGAGTCAGTCACATCACACAATTCTGCAGTTATTGCTAATAGTGAATTATGCAAATCAGGATCTAAACTACCTGGTATTTACAACAAGATGCTGAGCAGAGAGGGACAATCACTTTCCTAGTCCTGCCAGCCACACTATTTCTGATATAAACCACTGGCCTTCTTGGTCACCTGGGCCATATTGCTGGCTCATGTTCATCCAGCTGTTGATCAGCACTCCCACGTCTTTTTCCGATGAGCAGCATTGCAGCCACTCTGCTCCCATCCTGTAGCACTGAATGGGGTTGTTGTGGCCAAAGTGCAGGATCTGGCACTTGGCCTTTCTGAACCTCATACAGCTGGCCCCAGCCCATTGATCCAGCCTGCCCAGATTCCTCTGCAGAGCATTCCTACCCTCCAGCAGATCAACACAAGTCACCCAACTTGGTGTAATCTGAAAACTGACTGAGGGTGCACTCGATCTTTTCATCCAGATAATTCATTGATAAGGATACCAAACAGGACTGGCCCAAACACTGAGCCCTGGGAACACCACCAGTGCCTGGCCTGCAAATGGATATAACTCTATTCACCACCATTCTTTGGGCTCAGGCATCCAGCCAGTTTTTTACCTAGACAACAGTAATCCTTAGTTCTTCTCTTTTCTTTATACTCTGTACTACCAGACTAGTTTTCAACCTTACACAACAGAGCCATACATGAAAAGAAAAGTGAAAATGAGCAAATATTTCATAATTTTCCCTAACATTTATATATCTGGCAGGTATAGAATAAACACGAAGGCTGAAATATAGTTTGGTTTCTTTCCCTTCTGCTTTGTGTTTGGTATAACATGCTTTATTATGTTGAAGTTTGCCCTCTTATGACTAATGGACTATCACAGCTATTAGTACAGTTTGAAATGTGCCTTACCAAAAAAAAAAAAAAAAAAAAAAAAAAAAAAAAAAAAAAAAGAAAATCATTCAACCTGTCTTCAGCTTCCTATTTGTTTGTTTTGGGTGGGGGTTTTTTCATGGCAGTACCCAAAAATATACCATTAATGTTTATGGAGAAGAGTTCCTAACTTTGTTTTAGGAAGGAGGAATAACAGAAGAAAATTTTCAATCCTATTTCAGTATGTCATCTCTCTCCTTTCAAGCCTGTCCAAGACTACTATGGATTTCATAGTTATTTTAAAAATTTAACAATCTTCGGTGAAAAAAAATCCTGGTGCATAATCTGCTATACTGTAAAAAGGCTCATCAAATAAATAAAAAAATATTTAAAATAGTGGAAGAGAAATATTGCAAAACCACAACTTTTTGCAGCATAGCTGTAACATATTTATGGGTACTATCTGGTTTTCATACTTATCTGAAATATACTGTAGTCACAAAGTGGATTATAGACTAGTGCTTCCATTGACATGCAAAATAGTTCACAGAATGAAAAATGGAGTAGATTGAAAGTTGAATTAAAAAACGCCTCTGGTAGTTTTCCTGTATACATGGATGTACTGAAAAAAGATAACCATTGCAAATAAAAGCATTCATAGTTAATACTCTTTGTACCCAAAACATGTAGGAAGCCTGGTTTTCAAACTCCTACAACTTCATTAGGCTCCAAATTCTGCTTTTTGATGCCTGCATCAGCAGCTGATTTTGACACTTTCATATCAAGTTATGCAGTTAACTATTAGTACCCACACTATAATACTGTCCAAGTTTATACGATAGGTAGATTAAGAAATCAAAGTTTACCATGCAATATTTTAAAATTTTTTAAATTGCCATGGGAAAGCTGCATACAACGTTGCTACACTGATAGTATGAGTCACAAATATTGTTTGATATTGACACTTCCTATGGGACCTTTAAATCAGCTTTCAAAAGCTGCTGCAGGCTGCTGTCACTAGTCCCAGTTGGCTTCCTAATTAGTCAAGTGTATCAATTTTTTGACATCATAGAACTAGTAATTCTAATTGTCTTGCAGATAGCTACATAGCCAGCAGTAATTCCTTTGAGGAAATATACCCTTTTATGACTTAAATGATCTCTTTTCCTTCAATTGCAGAATAGGAGATTTAAATACTTGTAATATCATACCTAATTGAAACCCATACTACCATCTTTTAAATACCATCTAAAGGAGAAGTAAACTTCCCAAAGTAGATGGTGAGTTTTGCCCTTGACATTTCAGTGCCAAGTCAGATATAAACTACCTAATTTTAATAATTACGTCTTTAAAAATGTTAAGAATATTAAAGACCCTTCTCCTCTAGTGCACTGAGTATCATAAGCTTTACATGTACAACTATAATGTCTTATAATGATAGCAGCAGATACTGCAGTTAGTAATGACACCTCCATTTTATGTACTTCTTAAGAAACAAATTATGTATACCTTAATTCCAGGAGCAGTAGTCCACTGACATGACAGAATCACAAATATAACTAGCAATATGATTTAAAAAAAAAAAAGGTGCAACAAGATAATTTTGAATGAAAAATTTTTCATTTTTACAGTTTCCTTGAACCTGTCCAATATAAACTAAAATATCACACAACAACTAGGACTCCAAAAGTTCACTTTACTAGGAGAAAAACATAAAATAACATGTCTATTTCCTCTTTCACAGAATCAAAGCTTTACTCAGCTACTCCTTTCACAAAAAAAAGATACTGAGGAGTTTCAGAAAAACAAAATGAGGGATTCTTTAGCATGGTTTCTGTCGATGTTGCCTACTCAATCTGTACACTTAAGAGATTTATCTACAAGAACTTTGACTATTATTTTCCACCAGCCTCTATTTATGGCATTGCAATTACATACAGCTTTTTGTTACATAGTAATGAAAAGGATCATCTCCTAAAGACAAACAGACTCATCTGAAAATAAAACTGCAAAATTTGGACAAATTAAAAAGAGATCTTGCAGATTTCATAGCTGTAACAAAAGGAAAAAGTTGCAAAACCTCAAGGGCTGCTCCTGAAGTCATCCTGAGTAGCAAAGACTTTAATTATCTTTGTATCATTTTTGACATAACCCTGTGGCAGCACTCAAGTTTTTATATAATTTAGTAACAAACTTGGAGTGCTGAAGTTATCGGATTTGTTTTCCTTGTCTGAAGATTTAAGTCCTCATCTCTCAATTCAGCAAGTACCAGAATTAGTACTTTTTTATTCTTGTTTGCTAGAATACAAACTACTTTGTCCCCCTCTTCAGCTCAGGATATAATTCAGGTTGGATATACTGTATCCATTATTTTGAAGTGAAATGTAAGCCCTTCTGCCTTCTTCCAGATTTAGCTACATTATGTCTTGTGCATTCATGTACAAAAATTTCAGAGGCAAATGATTACCAAGCTTGAGACAATGATAGCAGAGATTTTTCCAGACTATTATTCACACAAGGAAGGAAAAAAAAGAAAGATACATATTTTACTTTTTTAATGTTGCATCTTTACTTTCAAGATATCACGGAAGTCCATTAGGTTTGTTTGTATAAGGATTGATTTTAATTAGTACAGCCTACAAAGCAATGCTCAACTGAAGATGGAAGATCTCTACTTGAGTAAAAACTGAAGGACCATTTTCTAAACAATGTCACATTAACCATGCTGTAATGTTGAATGAGTTAGGCTTCAGGAAGCAAAACAGCAGATCACAGAGAGGAAGCTGATTTAAGCCCTCAATGTAGTAGTGAGCTCCAGGTTTTTGGATGCCTTTCCATTTTTTCAGTCAGAGTCTAAGGCAGCCAGATTTTGTGAAGTATTCATAGTGGGGACACGTAACGACTTCTAGATCTTGCAGCCTTATATATGAACAGGGCAGGACACTTTTTGAAAGCTTTTACATTGTAAACATAAAAATACAAAGCAACCTTAATATTTTGAAATGTTCAGCAATGACCACCTAAACTCAAGACTCCTCACTCCAATGAAACTTAGACACAATTTTACAAAGAAATTGTGGATGGGTGTTAAGAGCAACTTTGTTCAGAAAATGCACAGGATATATAGACTTCAACTTGAAGTTGTTCTAAGGCTTTGAAGTTTTTCTCGCAAAAGCCAGAGCACCAGTCAGATAATTTTCACTGACAGGCGAGTTAAGGAATACATGACTGTCAGTTTGACTTTCAATAACAGTGCATGAACTAGAGCCATGACTCAGAACACAGAGGTTCCTTTGACACTGATCAAATTTTGGAAGAACCTTGCTACACTACAGCAAGGAAAAGAAAAATTCCAATGTACAGATACAAAGCAGAAATAGCTGCCAAGCCTGCTGTAGATAGACTGGATGAAAGGACAGTTCCACTCAGATTTAAAAGTATTAAAATCCAATTTCAAGCAAAAATATCACTACTTGCATGCCGCGGTTTGGGTTTCAAGAGAGACAAATGAAAGTCCTTCCCAGAAGTAAAACACATGTGCACAACTCCCCTCAAGGCCCTTTGCCATCTTCATTGCCCTCCTTTGGACACTAACAGCCTAATCTTTCTTATATTGTGATGACCAGAACTGCACACCGACGACACTGACAAAAACACAACCAATCTGCTTTCCAGATTAGCCAAAAACTAGCATTTTCATTTGTTTTGTTTCACGGAAGGAAAAAATACAAACACCTATTATTGAGATGTATCAACTACAATTTCATTTAGAAAGCAGTCAGAACAACTTTAGTAGCATTCTTAATTGAATATACCTTCTTAAAAGAATATCTGTAGCTGAGCATAATACACATGCACGTGTGTGCACGTGTGTGCGTGTGAACATCTTCTCCCTTGGTTACTGTGTGCTTCTCAAAGAGTTCATTTAGCACATTACTTTTTCCATTCAAATTTATAAACAGCCAATAAATCAGAAAATACACACTTGATCACTCATACTGACAGCTGTACTACAGAGATGAGGGGCTGAAAGAAACTTCCAAGTTATATAATTTCTCACTAATGGAGTGATAAAGTTCTGACTGGATTTCATGACTGAGTGTAGTCTAAGGAAAGCTTCTAGACAGCTTCAGGTAGGAAAGACCCTTTCTGATTAGGTAGCTACAAATACACAAGAATACTCATGAGGATCAGACCTATGATCCACCTAGATCTGCATCTTGTGCTCTAGTAGGTGATAGCAACCATCTCTAAAAAAGACAGGATAAATATATAATGACATTACCAGAATGGTCTCTTGATCTCCAGCTGTTTGTGATTCAAAGACTTCGCACTTGCATTTAATGTCTTTCAATGGATAGAAGCCACCAGAGAAATCAAGTAACTTTTGTCAGCAAGCTTCAGAGCAAGAATATTTTGGTACGTAGTAACAAGACTGTACTTCTGTACAACCACTGAGGTATTGCTGAGTGAAGATAAGCGTCATAGTGAACAGAACAGAAATAGAAGCAGCAGCAGACTCAGTTTGAAGGAAGGCTCAGAGACATGACCTTCCTATCAGCTAGCTTTCCAACAATTACAGAGGAGGTTCTTGGCTCTTTTACAACCTTGGACTGAGGAAAGTAAAAATAAAGCATATCCTCCAATGCTTTTGTAAGGATATTTATTCCTAGCTTCCTCTGCAACTTGAGAGAAGAAACTTTTGATGATACAGAAAAAAAGAGAGAATAAAGAAGGAGTGAAAATTTAAAGCGGACTCTGATGTCTACCTCCTTATGAAGGAGACATGAGATAGTATTTGGAGTAGGAAATGTCTACTCAAATCGAGACCTACTACCCATATAAATGTTAGAACTCTTAATCCCAAAGATGGCTCCAGAAATTGTGATTATTTTGAATGGTAATGCCATTTTAAGTTTGCAGCATAGGTTTCACAATTGTTTAGAAATTTTACTGCTACAGCATAAATGGCAAGTGTTATGAGAATCTGCATCTACAGACATTACTTTATTGACCCTTAATTTTTTCAAGTTCTGTTTGTTCTGACTATTTTTCTCTCTCCCAAATACAGCTGCTATTTATTTTTTCAGGGCTTTGTGTAAACCTCAGTTTCACAAACCCCTTCAGCTGCTATCTCCAAAGATTCCACTGCTAAGTAAAATTTTCAGAAAGAAAATAATTATTTCTTCTAAACATCTTGGTCTTTTGGAGCTCCTACGTAGTACAGACTAGTAGCAGCTGCTGCGTTCTGAGCCTATGGGTTGCAAATAAGTGCTTGAACCTCCATGTTTCAGAAAATTTAGCACCTTTGACACGTTTTTAGAACATGACCTGTGACTATTAGTTTTCCATTCATACACATTCAGATCAGTTCCAGTTTTTTGTATGAAAACCATCCATTTGCCTTAACAGATAAGGTTTTGATGTATCTCATCTTTTGCTGTAGCTTCTGTTTGATTGAACATACCTGTATTTTATCATTCTCTGTAGCATTTTCAACTATGAATGTGACAATTATTCTTGAGGGAACATCTGTTCTCAGTAGTTTAGCAAGATTTATACTTTACTGTCAAAACAATACAATTGAAGCTGAAAAATAACCTCCATACTTAGGGACATATCAGGTGACATCTCCTTTCTGGTGTATTTGCGGCCCATGTCTGTCACATTTCCTTCTTCACATGTAGGCCTTTCTTTTTATTTTTTATTTTATGTAAACGGATATTATGTAAAACTAGATCTACACCCCAAACTTGTCATGGGCTTACTATCAACTGTCTGCTAAGTATCAACATGAGTAAGTACTGAGTAGGCAACTCTGTAATGTCCCACAGTTCTTTGTGACCATTGTTATAATTTAATGTAAGAGGAAGAAATTACACTTCTCATAATTACGGAACTGAGTTATTTCCCACTGGACCCATAATAAAAGTGACTCTTAAGAATAAATTCAAATAACAGAAAGTCACCTCAGGAACCCTCTTAGTTAAAAGGGTCCAATTTGAGGATAAGTGTAGGCAATCATGGAACAACAGGAAGGAGATGAGTGGAGCACCTGAAATTCCAAAAGTCAAAACTCCCAGCAGAAGAGAGCCCTTACTCCAAATGCTTGTTGGATAGTAATGTTATATACTTTGTCATATATATCTTTATCAGATCTTTTGTCCCCTTTAGAGTAAATTTAGTTGCATGAAACATATTCCTAAATGTGCAAAAGCTAGCAATATACCTACTATTTTCCAAAACCTGTGTATTTTCAGGAAAAGAACCCAGCAGATATTTTAAAACATGTTAGAAACTAATGATGTAATCTCAGTTGTAATGGAACATGAGCACATTTTTATAACCTGTATCATTTGCAGTCCTTTGCTCCCCTTAGACTAAAGGAAAATTATTGACAAGCATTGAATCTCCTATCCCAGCAAGAAGCAATTAACAAAATAGAGGCCTTAAGAACTTGAGCTAAGCAGGGAAAGTAGGGTCTTTGGGGGTACTTACTAATATAAATAGGTTGGGGATTTTTAAATTTATTTCAAAGGCAAACATTTTATCTGCTGGAATCTGAACTTTAATTACCTAATTACATTTACTATATTCTTTGCTTAAACTGTCAGTACTGGGTACCATGGTGTCCTTTGGTTTTACAGAACACTACAGAATTAATGAAAATGTTTATATTGCACAGTGCAGCAAATAGCAGTAAAATAGTAAATATCTGAAGAACTAAACTTGAAAACACACTTAGCAAGTTTGTGAGACATGAATGTGGGGTTTTTTTCCAAAAGCAGATAAACAATATAAAACCTCTGCAAAAATAAATGCTGCAAAATTGACTGCAAATAAGGTCATAATTGTTTAAATAAACTAAAAGATGTATTTAAAACCAGATTGTTGTGATAAAAGTGAAACTGAATAACACAACTGAAAACAAACTAATATTCTACATTGGAAATCAGATGTTTCATTTTGGCATTACTTAACTGCTTTTGCATAAGTAAAGGGCAGCCTTTGTAAATAACCACTGATAAAAGTGGCTTACTTAATAGTATTCAAAGTAAGGCACAATGAAGATGCCACAATGATGGAGTTCTCAATTATATTACAATAAATTTAGCTGGTATTATCGCAGTTATAGAATTGTCTACACTGTGATAAGATCAAAATAATTGATTGGTGTGTTTTTTACTAAGAATCTGAACAGCACAAGAAAGTATGTATCTGAATGTTAACAGTATGCAGACAAGTGGTATTTACATAAAGATCCCCTTCCACTGGCTATTTACCTTTAGAAGGACAGTGTGTGATCGTTTGATCTGGATTCACAAAAGCAAGTAAAGCAATCTTATTGACAAAGCATCTCATGATGAATATCATTTTGCAGTCCAGAGAATATTTAGAGGACAGATTTTATTACCATAAATTTCAAAATACCAAGTATCATTCACTACTTAGTCAAAATGTTTACTGATTCCACATACTTTTCAAGTTAGGATGGAGGTGAAAGGAAAATATGAAGCTGATATTTTTACTATGTCAACTAAAGACACAGATTTTTTTATCAGTGAACTGTCTGAGCTGTGATTGTTAGGACATGTAGGTGTTGCTAAAATATAGAGATAGAGGATTTTAGCAAACAACAATTTAGAAGTATGTAAATCTGACATTGGTTTCAGGTCCAAATCTCAAAAAAAAATTTGCAAGAGAGCAAGTAAAACGATTCCATATAATAACAAAAATCTATGGTCTTATTAGCAGAAGTCCTAATTTATATCGTAAAATGTTGTGTTTTTCTAAAACACATTGTACTGGATATTCATAAAAAATACACACTTGACAAACTACAAAATTTTGATGTATTTTATCTTAAATGTAAAAGAATTGAATTAAAAACCTTATAAAGATTTATCGCAAAGTACACATATTTATCTAGTTTTAGAAAACGATTATATCAACACCAAACTCAGTGTAACAATATTTCAAAGGCAGCCTGATGCAGAGGTATGGATAATAGAGCATAAGCTATGATCTAGATGACTCAGTTGTCACCTGTATGTCAAAGGCACAGCATAGGTTAAGAAAGACTACCATAATTTGTGAGAAGGCCACTATATTGCAGGACCACCTCATATTTGATGTAAATGTCAGTTACTACCACTGAAATTATTGTTTTCAACCTGAAGAAATTAGTTTAAGATAAAACTCAGGAGATACCTTAAATCCAGATCCATGTTCTTTTTGGGTTAATACAATATTTGTAATATCAGTCACACCTGGTTTAATACAGTCCCAACACACTATATGCAACTTATAATATGCAAGTCACATATTGTGTATATTTTAATAAAATATATATATTTTGTTACATATTTCCTTAAGATATAAGTTGGGGGTTGCCCTGTCAATGGCAGGGAGGTTGGGACTAGATGATCTCTAAGGTCCATTCCAACCCTTTCACATTCTATGATTCTATATTAAGTTTTTGAAAATGCAAAAAAAGTTAGCAATATCCCCCAAATAACTAAAAACTTTTGCAGTATTATGTAGGTCACTTTTATGCAAAAAAATGAACCACAGTTTCCTCCACCTTGTGCAGCAAAAGGTCGCACCATAGGCAACAAACCTCTGCTCTTCAAATAGCTTCTAAAAGCAGATAAAAGATGAAGAAACTCAGAGAAAAGAACTTCAAGAACAAAGAAAAATCTAGGACAGGTTAATTACCTGTGTTGTACATGAGACCAGTGGTTAACAAAACAAGTTTAGGATGATGACACAAATCTTTTTTAAGCACTAGGTAGCAGCTCAGGTCTTAAAAGTTACTGAGTAACTTCTGAAAGCAGAAGTTCCAGAGTCATGAAGTAGTCATTAATGGCTAATTAATGGTCACTTAAAAAAAAAGCACAACCTCAAGCATGGTGAGAAAAAGATTGTTTTTACATTAAGAAAAGAAGTAGAAGCTAAGCAAGAGAAAATCAAAGGCACTGTTGTGGCCTGAGGAATTAACACCACCTGAAGCATTTTGCAACCTGTCATCTAGGGATAGACAACAGGATTGGGAACTATCTAGAAACTAAACCATTTTGTAAAAGAATAAGATCCCATACTGTGTGTGGGGAAGGAAAGAGAAGATGGCAGAGAACAAAAAATATATCTGCTTCAGTTCTGGCTTCCCTTGCAGAAGACATCTCAAATTTCACCCTGCCATCCTGTCAACTGGGACCATCACTGGTAGCCATGACTTCCCACATCACAGTATCAACTCCATGGGATTTTACATCTACATTAAATTTAGGACACAGATGTTCAGGCTTTGACTATGTAGTGGTACTGATTGATTGAATGATAGAAAGAACTAATTATAGTGATAATGACAAATAATGCACAAGAGTAAGATAACAGCAAAACCAGTGCTGTTAATGACTATAAGTCCAGTAAAGTGCGGTTGGGTTATTCTTGGATTATTTTTTTAGCTGTTTGATTTTTTGTTGTTGCTGCTGATTCTTGGTTTTTTGTTTGTTGGGTTTTTTTGGGTTTTTTTAAAGAGAAACAGTTAAGAAACTCCAAAGTAGCACACAGCACAGTGATACACAGCTATTCCTAACTTTCAGGTCATTTTCAGTTAAGCCATGTTACTGAAAAAAAAAGAAAGAGTTGAGATGTAGTGTACACTCTGATCTGTTCACTGAGAAAAAAAAATATTGAAGACCATTTAGCATATATTATCTAACCTTTTCTCTTCTTCCAAGTATGCAACAGTTTGAAACCCAGAAAATAACTTCTGGGATGGTAACACCAGTGAGTTTTCAGCTACTTTATTCAAGCAATATTTGAAATAATGTTTCTAGAAATTCAACATCTAATCCAGTCACCATGTAAAGAAATAATATGTAGCAAAAACCAGTTACTCCACAGTCACACTCCAGGTAAGAGTGTTTGGTATTTTGACAGAGGGAGGACTTGGATATGAATTTTTTAGCAGGTCAGATGTAAACATTTTGTGACTGATTTACAGATGCTTAATGAGAAAAAAACATCCTTTCCTTGACCTAGTTATAGCTAGGAAAAAAGAGGAGGGGGAAAAAAAGGTTTTTTAGATTGTCTGTTACTCCAAAGAATCGTAGCAACATGCTTCTTCAATTAAATATTGTAAATACGGTTCTGGTAGGATTGTCAAAATAATAATAATAATTAAAAAAACAATCCCACTTTTCATGCTGTTGTTGCTGTCCTTCCTGACAAACAAATCTACCACATGTGCTTTCCACTGCCACAATTTGGGTTTTCTAACAGGCTTTTAAAAATGTGTTGCAAACAGGCACAAGAAACCTTACAATCATCAGCAGCCAATTTGGTGAATATCAGACTTGAGGTATTTATAGCTAGGGGTGATCCTAACATCTTTTACTCTGATGTTTAGATCAGTCATTCCAGACTGAACTTTAAATGGCTGTTCCCAAGACCAAGAAACCTCTTTCTGTACTGTGTCAGGGAGCTGAGTCGTGTCTGAGGCCCTGTTATAGTTGGTCCGTGCTTGTGCTCATTGATGTGGCACAGGAAAATATTGTATTGTTTCACTGTCGGGAACTGAACCTTGGAAAGAAGAACAGTAGATTAGGTTAACTGGTGGAAATTTGACATTTAGAAGAAGAAGCAACAGAGCCGCTGTTGGCACAGAATTGGTATCATAAGCCATTGTGGTCTTGGTTTGCGCTCTGGCCACATAGGAGCCTATGTCAGAATTGGGAAATTCCACTCCTATGAGGGGGATATAAGAGGTGGTTCTGGGTTGGACAGGTTGAGATGCACATGATTTTGATCCAGGGGACACCCTGAAAGTGCATGGCCTGCCTGCCCCTCCCACTGAGCACCATAATCCACCTCCTCCTGCTCAGCGGCTTTTCAGAAATCCAGGGCTCGGTGTGTATTAATTGCTATTGTGAGTAATAGAATCAAGTTGCTTTTGCTCATACACTTTGTGTCTCAGTGTTCGTGATTTGGTAATCCTCAAAACCCTAGTACACTGACCTGATTTAATAAAAAACCCAAGCTACTTAAAGACAAGTAGGTGACAAGTACTTAGCTCCCTGCTACATTAACTGAGGTAGCAAGTTTCGCTAACAGAGACCTATGTATACATGCGAGTATATGACACAGAAGTGTCTAACACTGGCACCTGTATTCTGGAAAGCCTGAACATCACATTATGAAGAACAGGACTTGAGGGTAGCTTTAACTTTCACTGAAAGACTATCAGTTTTCCACTCAAAGTGCTATCAGTCATACATACAATATGCTTGAGAGAAATCTCTTTTGAAACTCCTCCAACTGTGCATGAATGCAGATACCAGTTTTACCCTCTCCTAGTCTTCTGCAGACATCCTCTGTCTTCTGTGAGCTTTGAAAAGATTGTCACTTATGGTTTTCTGACTGGGTCTTGAATACTAGTTTTAAGGAACTAGAAATTCTGTGTTCAGAGAGCAGCTGCCTGATTTCCCAACTTAAGAGAAAGCTCTAGTCTCACACCTCAAGATATGGATAGTCTTACAAAACTAAATCAAAGACCTTTGGTCTGAAACATCTCTGAATCTAAACAGATCTACTCTGGCTATTAGTGAAAAGTGTAAGAGACAGGTAATTATTTATGCCAAAGGTGCCAACCAGGGCTTGAGTAGGAAACTGTTTAACAAGACCTGCTCGGAAAAAAAAAAAAAGAGTAGCTTATATGGTAATTTATACAGTAAGACATGTATCATTCTGAAGGATTACAGAAGCTCAGTCTGGAATAAAATACAGAAGTATAGAGGATCATCAGGCATCTTTTTTAGTAACAGAGTTCTCACAGTATCTGCTGCCTCTTTAAATATCAAAGACAATAGAGAATTGAGTAACTTTAAAAATGCATGGCTGAGGGGTTTATTGAGGTGTTTCAATAGGGACCTGTTGAAATAACAATTGACATACTGAAAGAAAAATATAAAGCACTTTAGGAAAGGCTTATTCTCATAAAGAACAAAAATGTGTATGCAACCTTAGTTAAAGAAAATGGCTTTGTGATTTTGAAAATGTCTTCTCTCAGGTAAAAAAGGACTCTGAGCATAACTGAACTTATACTTAGTCACATAAGGTTCAGTATATTCCAACGGAAAAATAAAAGGCAGCATTATAAAATAACTTGAGAAAAACTGGTAATTAGGAAAGCTCATTAACAATATAAAATTTAAGAACGTCTTTGCTGAAAACTGTAACGAGTGAAAAAACATTCATCTATTTTGTTTTTTCTCATAGCACATTCAAATAATGAAAAAATAGCACGTTTATTTCCAGTGAAATGTTTGGTAAAATGTGTTTTCTACATCACTTACCTGTTTTCATTTCTAACAAGCGCTTCTTCTTTTGTTGCCTCTCTTGTTTTTCTTTTTCTGCCTTCTCCTTAGCTATTTTAGCACGTCTCTGTTTTTCTTCTGCTTCCCTTTTTCTCAGATTTTCCTTTACTGCTTGCTATCAAAAAAAGTAATATAGAGTTCCATGAAAACTGAAGTCTTAGCAAAAACAAAGCTGAATCTTAAAGAAGCTTTCAAATCACATCTCCTAACTAACCTTAATTTATCAAACCAAATAAATATTTTACATTCCATGTTTAGTACATTTTATTCAGAAGAGTAAGTAAATTCAGAATAAATATATTAAAAGCATACTAATTGCCTCCAAATAAGGATTATACATTCAGCAAGAAACACATCTTAAGAATACACCTGTAGGAAGAATTCAAAATATCAAAACCATTCTGTGTAACAAAATTGTAAGTATGTTACTGTATGTATTTCTAGAATAGTTTCAACACTTATTCTTTCCCGTGCAGCCACTAAAGCAAGCAAAACAAGGCTGTCTGGGTGACAGCGTTGCATTTTTCTTATTCTTATCTACATATGCTTTAATTCACTGGGTTTATAAATTCTTGTCTTCTGGATAATATCCATGCAATATTGTTTATTTTGAATTATAAACAAAGGCTCCAAAACTTCCAATGAAGCCAAAAGAAAACTATGAGTTTCAAAGTTTTAAAATCATAATTTTGCGTATTCAGACATTAAGCAAAAGAACTGTGTCACATTGAGTACATTTTTAACAAAAGTATTTTTGGATTATTTTTTCATTCTTTTAGTGTTAGCTATGTACATTGGTAAATTCTCAGTGCTCTGAGAATTTACATTTGCATTATATGTAAAGTGCACCCATTCTTCATTGCAGAAAGTTTCTTTTTTCAGAACACAGTTACACAGAATCCCGTCTTTCATGGGATATATCAAAGTGCCCCCACCTACAAAATGGCTAGCATCTTCACAAGGTCTGAGGCACACACTGCATGTTTGCAGGGACACTTAATGTCTCATGTTATTTTTAGCAGGAAAATGTCCAGATTGCACTCAGAAAAAAAATAACAAAAATGGACTGAAGATTATTATACAGCACAGATGAGTGTGGATTACAGCAACATTTCCAGGGGCACTGTAGCATCACTGTAATAGATAGTGACCATAAGAAGGGGAAAGAAAAATATCAAATAGAACTTGTGAAGAAATACTGGTCTTGGATAACTGAACAATAAACTTTCCATCATGAAAAAAATTACTATGAAATGGACTTTTTATACAAAGCAAATAGTCTTCTCCAAAGTAACCTCTGTCAAATTTCTTGATACAGGGGGAGGAGGAAAGTAGCCTACTACAAAATGCTAAAACTTTTGATTGAATTATTTTTAACAAATTCTTTGCAGATTTTCAGACTAGGCATTCTGCAGAATAAACTACTGGGTAAAACTCAAATGGGTCTTGAGCATAAGTAAATACTGAGAGAAATTACACACTTTCCTAACAGAGTGACCAAGGAAATTTCTACTTTGCATCTACTTTTCCCCTAAAATTACTACTAGTAGGACTCAGCCTCAGACTGTAGCCATTCAAATGTAGGTATCTCTTCTTTCCAACCACACTGATCAATTTGGCTTGATTTTGTAGCTCACACCTTCATATTCAGTGCAAATTGGAAGCTTTGGTATACCACACCTTGCCTCCAGCCTTTCTCTAGCAGGACAGTGATCTTCCACAAATGTTATGTCACAGCTTAAAATTTCAGGCTGATGATCTCTTGGGTACACCTCTTCAGGGTACTGGGCACTTCTGGCATTAGTACTCCTTTGAGACATCAGGCAGACAGCTCTTCAAATTTCACTAACTGTATTAAGTATCCATCTCCCTTGACTAGAATATGACATTAGACACTCAAACTCACATGCAGATGCCACTCTGTTGAGGTCTATGTCTTAGAGCCAAATCCTACCCTACAAGTTCTATGTGTTTTCAACACAAAACATGAGGCATGCACCTGGATTTTCTGAGATGGAAGCATTGTTGGGCTCTCTCATGTGCTTTTGTTTCTAATTTTTGTTTAAGCATTTGCATCATTTGAAAGAAAAATAGAGTTTAGGGAACAAACTCTTACTTGGTTGCTCCTCTTCTGGTTCTTGAAGTCATGTTTCTGCTGCAGAGCAACCTAGTGTCAATAGGAGCAAGGGATTTCTATAGTCTTATGATTAGTGTACTGTCTTGGACAGAAGAGTTGTTGACTCCTACAACTGCACGAAAATTCTAAGCATTAGACAAACAATTGCTTCATCTTGAAAGCTATCCTTCCAAGGAAAGGGATGAGCTTGCCAGCAGTCCCTGTGATGCTGTGAAAGCATGGAGGTAGGTTAACAGAGGTGTCTGATACCTAAGATGTTCTACTGACAGTACCAGGAATTTAGCTTTGGAAGTTAAAGCACCGAAGGTAGAATGCTTCACACCTTTTTTTGGATCTGGCCAACTAACTGTACTCTAGATTTGATGCTCACAGAGTGCAAATAACAGCTGTCACTACTGCCAAATAACACTGAGGTACAAACTGAAGTCCAAAGTTGGCTATGAAACTCAAGTCTATGGCTCCAGAAATCATGCTTTTTTAAAAACTTTTCAAATATTTTCTTTAATTGAGAATTAAAAAAACCACAAACTATAAGTAGGTGAATACTTTATGTAAATCATCAACCTTGCATGACAACAAGGATGACTGAACTTCAGTTTGCCACACCTACTGGGATAGTTTTGGACTTTTTAATAAATCAGTGACTTTTCAGCACTAAATTTACAAGCCTTTTGAACTAAATTTTCTGGGATAACAACCACTTTCATCTTCTGTTGGTAACCAATACCAATACTAAACAATCCTGAAAATCAGACTTCAGGTGTCTCATGCTAGACATCTCAAAAATCTTTTCTGGAAAGTCTCAAAACTGAGCAGCTACTCAATATTTTGTTTAGTGTCATTGAATGATAAGGGGTTGCATGCCTTATCCACACATCTTTTTCGTATACCCTTCAAACTGTGCTCTGCAAGACAGAATTATTAATTTTCCTCAAGGTTTCTTCTATCATGCTCATAAAAAATACCTAACTGTTTGGAAGCACTAATTAATCTATCTTTATAACACTGTTGTGAAGCTGAGGTTAGTATAAGTGGTAATTTTACACAGAGAAGAAATACGGGAAAATTACTGTAAAACACAACCACTCCCTTAGAGCCTCCAACTCAACATGAACCTAAGCAGTTCAAATTCTTATTCTACAATATTTACATGGAAGGTGTGGTTTAAACATCAGAAGTTAAAGAAATACAACTATTTTGTAATATTTAGCAATTTTGAAATCAGACTACTGAGTTTCATATTAGGCATTGATCAAGTTAGGAAAACATAATCAATGCCCCTGTTGAAAAATCTGGCATATGTAACTTGTCAAGCAAAATTTTTTCTGATTGAAGATTGTGCTCTCTAGGTTTTTAGTTGTTAAACTCTGAAGTAGGACAGACTTAGTAATCTTTACATGCTTCAAATGTTTGCTAAATATGGGTTCCAGTTTAAGTCCAGTCCTCAAAATCAATGGACATATGAATTTCAAACTTTTTCTCAGTATTTATTAAAGAAGTAATTTTCCCTATCTGTATCTTCAGACATGTCTGAAATCATAAAAAAAAACCCAAAACCAATCAACCAAGTGAAACCAAAAAAGATGGGGCAACATGAAAGCAACTTAAATAAATGTGTTGTAATGATAAGCATCAGCCTGCCATGAGGAGTAGGTGGTAAAATGACTAAGTGAATCTTTCTACAGATCAATAGGCATTTGTTGGATCACTTTTCCAGATTTTGTCACAGAACTCATGCTCATATAACATTCCTGCAGGAGCGTAGTCAGTAAGTTAAGCTATGTTAACCATAAGTAGACAGATGTGACACAAATTAATTATCCAGATTTATATACAATTACATAAGGTTACAAGAAATAACTTCTAAGAAATATTAGTCATAAAATAAACATATTGTACCATGAACATGGTCCTGAAGTTGTTTAAGTCCGTTAAAAACTCCTCCACCGAAACTTTCTTTGGATCAATGGCATAATATCTCATCACGTTCTGATAGAGTTTTTCCATGTTCTCATGCATCCGTGAAAGTTTCTGAAAATCTTCTTTGGCATGAACTAGAAAGCTGTACACTGCTGTTAAGGCTGCAATAATACTCAGTGAATCCAGTCAAACACACAGCTTTTACTTAACGTTGATTTGTATGTCATAAAGGGTTTTTTTTTCATCCAATGAAGACCAAAAGAATTCCTCGCATATCATGTATTCTTCCTGGCATTTACTGCCTATATTAGGCCTGTGAATAAATTCAGGGACTTACATCACAATATCTCAACCACTTTAAATTTAAAGATTATTCTGTTACCATAAAATTCATCTGAAATTAAATAAAACATATGGAATTAATCTAATTTCAAGCACCTATGTAGTTTATTTAGTATCACTGTCTCCTTATTGAAGCTACAAGCTTAGCTACAAGCTGGCATTTAGGTACAGATACCACTAATTAACCTGAATGCTTTATCAAGGAATAGTATAGTTCCAACTAAAATTAGAGCAAAAACAGAACTACTGATAAACAGCATGAGCAGCAAAACCTATGAAAGATAAAGAACTTCATCTTAACAACAATGTATTTATTTCTGTTCCTGATGGTTGTGTTAGATATTTATGTTTTTTTCTAAGGCTATTTGCAACATCAATACAACATAATTAAATTAGAGGTGAAAATAATAAAACTACATCTACAAAAGATAGATGATTTATAAACAACATGAAAAATACTCCATAAATTAAATAAAAAAACTATGTTTATTCAGGACATCTGATAATATACTTTGTCAAAGAAGCTCAAAGATTAAATATTCTACATAGTCATTTCCTTATGTAGGACAACTTCATGAAATGTTTACTTTAATGGAATGTTAACTAAACAAATTGCCCACCTCAACGATTGCAAAAGAGATTTTACTGTATTTGTACACTTTTTACTACAGATTAAAAGAACTATGGTCACTTTACTTTATGAAGCACAGGATTTTTAATCAAGGGCATTAAAAGCTAGACCAATAGAACAGTGCAGGCACTCCATCTTACCGAATCTCATACTGTTGGCCTCGGCCCATTGATCCAGCCTGATCAGATCCCTCTGCAGAACCTTCCTACCTTCCAGGAGATCAACACTACCACCCAATTTGGTGTTGCCTGCAATCTGACTGAGGGTGCACTTGATCCCCTCGTCCAGACCATCAATAAAGATATTGAACTGGACTGTCCCCAATACTGGGCCATGGGGAACCCCAGAAGTGACCAGTAGATACTAACAATTTACTGCTGGGTAACTGGTTTCACTCTTGAGTTTTTTTGCAGTGCACTCCTCTTTTAGCTGTGTTTAAGGCTGAATCTCATTTGAATTTCACTATCAAAAGTCCTTCTGATTTGTTAAGGTTGCTTTTAATATATCAAGTAAGAAGTTCATGGGGGATTTTTTGTGATTTAGAATCCATGCCAGAAAGTCACACAATAATGTACCCATATACAAGCAGGGAAGGAGAAATAATGCACTTTCACAACATTCTAACTGGTCACTACAATGCTATTATATATTATATATATAAATAATATTACATATTTTATATATATATATATATATATACTGGGTCTGTAAGGGCAGAACAGCCTCCATTACCATAGTCTTGTGAAAAAGGACTAACTAAAATCAAGCTTTAAATTATTAAAAAAGATACATCTTTCATCAACCCTCAACCATTTAATTACAGACTTTCTCTGACAAGGCTCTTTTGCCAGTACAAGCTTATCTCCATGCTTCTACTGACTCCAGATGATGCAGCTTGTAAGGAGCTTCAAACTGCTTGTCCTGACTAGTTAGCAACAGCTCAAAGAGTACTGATGCTATGGGCCCACTTTTCTTCTGCATCAATTTGAATCTCTCTTCTTTAATTGGCTCCCAAGATGAGAATAGCACACAGAAAAATCTTTAGACCTGAGACTCTTAAAAATTATTAAGTCTCTTAAAAAGCTGGTGGGGCAGCAAGGAAAGTTGATGAGAAGTTAGTCTACAACTGCTGCCCAAGTATTAAATAAAGAAGAATTATGAGAAACAAGTCATGACAAAACACAGGTTAGGACCATCAAAAGAAATGTCAGCAGTTCACAAAAACACCAGCAAACCAAAACAACAAAAAAACCCGGAGTAAAACCAGAAAAAAGAATTCCTACATCTGTTTTACTTTTGATCCTACAGATTTAGGATACTTATATTTTGTGATCCTTAGATTATTAACAGAACTTAAGGAAAGCTACACAGGTGTTTTGCAGTTACAACGTTGCTTATTTTCACAGATTGGAAGGGTAAAGGGAAATCAGATAAATGTGTTTTGCTGTCACTATGTGTAAGTGCTAAATATCAAACTTTCCAAAAACTTCCTTCAGTTTTCTAGGAAGAAGGGGGAAAAAAAAATTAAAATTATCAGTAAAATGTAAACTTCATCTTGTAAATGCCAGAGAATGCCCTGAAAAGAACACCTGGGGAGTGGGGGAGGTGAGAGACAAAATTTCTGTGATATTCTTCAAGACACAGCTGAAGTTACAGCTATGCTAACAGAGTCCATATAAGCTGGATAGTTTATACTGTTAAAAGTGACTCTCCTTGAATATTTGATGCACAATTTTAAATACAAAATATGGCAGTCTGGAAAGATGTTTTATAGTCTAGCATTTCAATGCCAGACACGATGAATCCTGAGATTTTTATTTTCCATCTGGTGCATTATGGGATATCCCTAAGCTCTTGGCATTCTACTGAGACTGAGCTTCAATTTAGGTATCTTTAATAACTCCTCTTCCTTTTCTCCTTAAATATGGCTTTTGTTAGCCAGCCCTAGCTAAACTGGAGACAACAGGGAATACTACTGAGTATAGCAATCCCAACTGTAATTATTATGAACAGGTTGATATATATGCATTACCAACTACACAATTCATTGGTTTTGGATGAATGAAGACAGAAATACAGCTGAGCTGCCACATAGGTGGGAAGAAAAGGAAATCAAGAAGTTTGGTATCTGTTAACTTTTTCTGAAGTGGCTTCACTTCGTGGACTGCATTTTTGGACTCATGGGACTCCAGATCATTCTGCTAATTAATGGAAGAGGAAAGCAAAGCAGGGCTGAGACAAGTAATATCTGTGGCAAAATTTCTAACAGCTGCACGTTTGGGCTTGCATATTCTGGCAGATCGTTTCGTAATGGACTGCTTGTCTGAAGTTTTTACTCATAAATACCACATACATTGTGGTATTTAAAATACTAATATAGTGCAGCATGTCAAGCCAAGTAAAAGCAGCTGTTACCTTAGAAAAGATAATGAATGATATCTCCACCACACATTTCCTTAAAAGACCCCAATATTCACCACTTGTCATATTTTCACAAACTAACCTACATACTAAGTCTAGACAATTGAAAAAGAAATATTGTTCTGCGTATGAACAAAAAGATAGCAGGTGCAGAGATGATGTATATATTTTAGCAGAATCTTCAAAAGGAAACTGAGACTGCCACTAGACTAGCCAACAACAGTCTCCATAAAAACGTGGCAAACCTTTTGAAGACATGCTCAAAAAGACTTTGAGGTCACTTCAAACCATTTCCACAATTGATTTTCTACTAAGAGCAAGGGGTGTGAATGCTGTATTTCTCCGTTAAGCATTTCCCCCTTTTTGGGAAAACAGTTGCTATTGTCTGAAAAATACATGTCAGAGAGACATGTATATATATATTGTATATATATACATATACCAAGGTTCAACAGAAAAATTCCTCATCTGAATATAACAGTTCAAAAAACACTCAGAAATGTTTAGAGTACTTGTTAAATAATACCTTTCCTTTGATTCATTCCTACTTACATCTATGTTATAATACTAAAACAAATTGGCAGGTATTTGTATCACACAAATCTGCTGCATCCAGTGTTTGTATCCCATATATTACAAGCAAAACCAATGTTAGCTGTAATTAATGTGTGAAGTCCAGACCAGATACTAAAGACCCATATATAATCATTATACACTTAAACTAAATTTACACAGTTAACATCTTGTCCCTCCTCCAAAGAGCAACACATAACCTTTTTTTGCCTAAAGAGCTCAGGTCCTGTAACCTTCCTAAGTCTTTAGGATGCATCTTACAGACTTCAATTTGATTATGTTGCACAGGCGGGAACTTCAAACTACGAGGTCAATTAAGTAACCAACAGTTCGGGGGCAGCAAATAGTCTCTTCACTGCAGTTGAAATGGGTTTCTTCTACCTCACTTGGTAATGAAGCCTCTGACTCAGGTTAAGTGCTGTTCCTTCCTTCCCTTTTTGCAATGTCAACAAATCAAATTAAATGGCAAGAAAAGAGGAACAGAGAATTTGCAATGGTGGATTGGGAGGGGGAACTCCAGGTCCTGGGGTTTAACCCATTACCTGGAGGGGGATGCTCCCCTCTGCCTCCCTGCCACGTGGTCCCGACAAGGACTCACACAGTGACCACCAGAGGAGAGAGACGAGCAAGAGAGAGTTTATTGTTGGGGGTATGGGCTTATATAGGTTTTGGATGGATTACAAAAATGACCAATTAGAAGTTTCTGGGGGTCTACAGAACCCACCAATTGCAGGCAAGGGTTAACAACCAATAGAAAAGAGTTAACAAAGCCAATAAGAAAACTTCCTGATATCTTCCCAAGACATTCCTGAATAAGAGATAACACTGTGAGGGGGCTCTGGGAAGAAGACACGGTGAGTTAGCAAAAAAACTACTAAAAGCCATCTTGAGAAATGTTCACTTAAACAACATTAGCTTCTTATATCCTGTAGATCCACTGCAACAAGAATTGATCAAAAGAAAGGACTTTGTTCGTAGCTGAAAGGCAGCAAGCAATCAACTTACTGTCTCTCAAGAATTAGTTCCATAAGTTTCTGTAAAAAACACCATCAACTACTTTCACTGATAGACTCAAACTTCTCAAGAGTTTCTCAACTGCTACTTGGAAAAACCACAAGATGTGAGTTGTACTGATAAAGAGCATGTTGACTAAATCATTAAATTAAACTTTTAATACACAATTTAAATACCCTCCATAAACCCACTAAATTTTTATTTTTAACATACAAGTGTATTTTGTTCACTGTGCTTTTTATGGAACATTTCACTTGATGGATTTGATATGCTAGATCAATATCAATTCAATATTCTTTGACTATGCTAATTAAAGGAATCAGAAGAATTGTGATAATAAGTAGTATTTCTTTTCAGCTAGCATACGTACGATGGCTGACAAATTAACACAATCTAATATATAGGAGAAATATTCATAATTACAGACTTTGTCAATAAAAGAGTGCACCAACTGCGCATACGTCTGACTTCCTAAAGAAACAAGAATGCTAATCAGTTCATTAGGGGGCTTTGGGTTGTGATATTTAGCGACAGGATGTAATAGTCTGCTTGTCCACGGAGCTTAATTGTATTCAGAATGAAAAATTATTTCCAACAAAGCACCATCCTTTCTTTTTCAGAATTCCTGCTGGTTTCTTTTCATGAACTGCATGCTTTTCAAGACATCAGCACCACTCAGCTTTCCCTGTCATAGGAATAAAAGTAAAGACAGGTCCAGGTTTCATCATGCTGTGCAGGATTATCTAACCTTTACATCAAACCTTTTCTGCTTCGTAATTTATTGAAGTTCCTGTTTTTCTAAAAGTGAACTTCTTTAATTAGTCTGTTCACAGACATGACTAGAAACCATATGCAACTTTGCTGTTTTGAAATTACTGCCTGTCTGCTGGGTCAGGGAGTAGGTGAAGGCAAACTATTTCTGTTCATAATATTTACTATTCAAAATATTGTATTTGAGTAGTCTAATACAATGAAATACCTAGTATGATTGGTGTAAGGACTTAAAGAGCACAGTTGCCTCTCTCAGTTTCTAGTAGTCTCCATGCTAATGATTTGTCCAAGCTAAAGCTACTGCTGGAGTATTCTGCTTAATAGCTTCTGATGTACAATATTTAGCCAACTATCAAAGCCTCAGATGAAATTCATTCACATTTTCAGCCTATACAACATCCTAAAAGTAAATTCTACAGTTTAATTGTCTGCTGTCCAAGAAAACATTTCCATTAGTATGTTTTAACCTGCTGGACAGTATTTCACATGGGATGAACTCTCGTTCTTTATAAGATACAATGAATATAATGAATATATTCATAACTTTCCTTCTGTATGGAATGCAAAATGACAAGTACTTACTGTATTTTCTTAACTTTTTTGGTTTTCCACCTTCAGAGTTTTAATCTACTGAAATGCCTTATGCAGAAACTATTGCCAACTGCTGCTCATTGTGACCATTTGCTGTCACATTAGCAGGTATACAGCATACTTTTTGAGATGGGGTAATGGAAGAACTGATGATGTAAGACTATCGTTGATTTTTATACCATCTTAAAATGTTTTCTCCTTGCTCTTAACTGCAGTTGTTCCCAGTTGTTCTAAGATAGTGTTTTTCCTCCAGCTCTATTACTCACTGAAGTTCACTTGCTGCTTTGTCAGCATCTGCCAGTATCTGCCTTTGACATGAGGATTTTTAAAAAGATATTAATACAGAAAAAAAAAATCAATCCACCTTTTACCTAAGAAATTTCTTTATGTGAAAGTCTTCGTTAATAAACCTTGTTGAAACATGCATGGAAATTCAGTTATGCTCTACTGACCTCCTACCTTTAACTGCATGATATAATAGGCCTGCAAGGGATGGTTTCTCTTTACAAAACATATACTGACTCTCCCCCATCACATTTTATCTCCAAAAAATATATGTTCCTTCTGTTGTTATTTAGTCTTCATCAGTTTTCTTGGTAGAGAAGCCGGACTTGCAGATCCTCCTTGCAGCTCTTCTAAAAAAACTTAGGGGTTTCTTTTCAGCTTTGGCCTGGTCTAGTGGCAGGTGTCCCTGCCCACAACAGGGAAGTTGGAACCAGATGGTCTTTGAGGTTCCTTCCAACCCAAAGTATTCTATGACTCCTTTCTGTCTCGGGCTACCTTAGTTCATGTAAGAATCTGTAGTTCATTAGGTTTATATTTGAGTCAATTTTAATTTTTTTTCAAGTGTTTTGTGACCACTGGTTACCCCTGGGGATTTATTGTTATTTATGCTATATTAAGAAAAAAAATTCTACTGAATCTTTTATTTGACATCATCCTTCCATTCAAATATTACAAAGTAGGATCAACTGAAGTTCTCCCTAGAGAAAACAGATACAAAACTCAAACTTTATGTCTGTGGCCTGCATCACAACCATTTTGAATTAGATCAGCATTGTAGGTCCCTTCCAACTGAAATCATCTATTCTATTCTATTGGTTTAAGAAGGGCCTGTCCTTTCTCAAAGGTTAGATTTTTTAATAGGCCCTTTCCATTCCAACTTCCTAGACTACATGCCATTTTCTTAACAAAGCAATATTCTCCGAAAATTCTCTGAAAGCTCTCATGGATATATTTTTCTCTAACTTCATGGCAATATTTTATCTCTTGCCTTTGGGTCCCATCTCCTAGTTCTCCTATTATGCTATCAGTTTCTCTAGGGACAAAACTTATGTTTCATACTGTACAGACACGATGCTGGTGGGCTACAACATATCTTTTAAAAACACATTGAGCTGGAAAAAAAAAGCCAGCAACAACAATAATAAACAGAACAACCTCAACCAACCTTACAAAAAATCAGTAGCAACACTGAAAGGTTAAGATAACCCACACTGTCCAGAGAAGGCCTGAAGCTAAGTTGCAAACACTGGTTGCAGCTAATCTAATGAAGACAAAACTAGCCCTGATGCAGGTAGAACCAGTATATCCACTAAGCCTCAGGGTCGCTTGCCATCTTTCATTTAATAGTAATCAAGAGGACTGTGCCCTGAGTCCTCCTGCTTTTGTAAGTAACAGAGTAGTCTTCCAGAGAGGTAATAACCTAACCATGTCTGCAGAGCAAATTTCAACCTGTCTGCTGATATTTCTACTTCCAGATTAGTCTCAGTGCCAAGCATATATGACCAACATTTGCTAGGGAGGTTTAAGTGAAAGAATGGGGGTTTTCTGTTGAATTAATTACCTTCAGGTCCCAAGGTGTTCGTATGAAAAAGAGAGGCAGTGAAGTTGGTTGCAGGATTTGGAATAAATAGTGAGAAAGGGAATTTTGGCAAAGATAAGACCTGAAAACACTTCACATGATATGAATCCAACTTCTGCAATAAGAGAAATCTTCTGATTTTGTGGTTACATATACAAAAACATTGACAGTGATAATCTAAACATTAGAAAACAAAAAGACACAGGGTAATAGACATATTTTTCTAAGATATTCTGACATCAAAAAATAATTTAACACCAGAGTTCTTAACATTGCTATTATAACTACTTTTTACTAAGTTGTAAAACTTATATATAGTGTAAAACCTGACAATAAGCATTTTTCTCCTCATTCATTCTACTACAGAGGAATCCTTTAATTGGACTCTTCATGTTTTTAGTTTCTGAGAGGGGAAAAAAGTTAGATTTTTCAAAAATATATGCTACAAACTAGACAGAAATTATGCAAAGAAATTTAAAGCAATGCAGTTAAATTACTTGGGGATTTTTCTTCTGTTTTGTTTTTTAAGAGCATTCCAAAGGATATTGACATTTTTGCTATAAATTTATCGTGCTTATCTTCAGGAACTGGAAAAGTCTGCAAATCCTTCTCAAGCTGTTGGAGTTGCTTCTCCATATGCTTAAGGCTCTTCTCCAGGTTTTCTGCTGAGACTAAAATATAGAACATTCATTCTGTTAACACACTAAAGAAAAATCACTGTTTGCAAAATACATGAGTTAAATACATGAGTTAAAACTTTATCCAAATCAGCATACTACATTTTTTAATTCTGAAATCAAAGCACAGTAAAGAAATTACAAAATGAGGGGGTCACTCTACAACGTTCAGCTCCCCTCACTCATTCAGTTGTCTTTTCTGATTAGATGTATACTGTTTGAATGCTGCATTTTGATTTATTTTTATGCCTAAGGTTTTGCATTGCAATTAACAGTCTGTTTTAAATAACCTGAGATATACCTATGCCAGTCTGTCTCTTCTGATTACCCAAAGGACAGGTTTTGAAGCTATTCTAAGAATCACAAAGCTTTTTTCAATCTAATTCTGTTAAAACAGACAAAAAGAACATTTGTATGGAAAATCATGAAGGGAAAGCAAGATTCTCAAAACACAGAGAAAATAGGTCTATTAAAAACCTATGTATGAAACCTAAAACTCAATTCCCCAGTTTGAAAACATGCATGGTAAAAAAAAAAAATTTATCAGAACGAAGGTGCCTGCCAAGCACTTGAGAGGGTACAACAGAGCAAATCATGGACTTAAGAAAAAGAAAGGAGTAGAGCTGAAACATCAGGAATTTACAGAAGGATGTAAAAAAGGTGTAAATTTTTTTTCTTCAGGAAAAGAGAAATAAAATGTTCATGCATTTGAATCAATGCATGTGAAGTTGAACGCCTGATCTGTAAATAGTTAATTAAAATATCAAGATGACAAGAGTAAACTGAAGATTACTCGCTAGCATGTATTCTATCTTAGAGTTATATTATTGCAATCAATTAAAAATTATTTCCTGATTGCTTATGAAGTAAACTCCACATTTAAGTCTATTCCGTAGTAACAATAATAAAGAGGTAAGAACACACTGTGAATTCTAGTCTAATTACTTCTTTAAAAATATTTATTTTATTCATAATATACTGTATCTGTAAAGATATAGTTACTTTCAACTTAATTTAAAAAAAAATCCCTGGAGAAAGTCTGTGTCCCAGTGATGTTATTAGAATCTGTAGTGTACCCGTCATTTCATCTACTGAGGAGAGTTATGTGATGGAAAATATAAAATAGACACAATGAACACATCCTTCTCTCATAAAAGCCTGACAGAGTCCCCAAATGACTAGAGTAACGTGTTGCATAGCAACTACAATCCCATTCATTGCAGAAAGGTTAACACAACTATAAAATGATCCATGGCAATCTGTTAAATTACTCATGCAACCTGAAAGAAGAAAAACAAAAAAGCCCTAACAATGTGGAGGCAACTTTTTGAAAGAGAATGTAGGAGAATTAGAGACCTTTAGGGTAGAGGCAGGAGTGGACCAGCTCGCGAGAATCCAAGAAGTCTCAAGGATTAAGTGTTTTGAGAAAATGACAAGGGTTGAACACCTGCAGCATGAGCAAAACAACATCTGCAGATAGGAGGATGAGCCAGGCCTGCCGATATGTATGGGAATGAATAGATTTAGAAGTAGAAGAATTTAGAAAATAAGATAAAGTACTTAGCCAATAATAATCGTGTGAACAGTGTGTGTTTTGTGTATGTGACCAATAATAGATTAAGTAATTGAATATGTAATAGTTATTAAATGGTATAAAAGCAGGTGTAATTCTCAATAAAGATGAAACTTCCATGATCATCATATTGGTGTGAATGTGTGAAGTTTCCATTGGGACCGCACGAGTTTACATGAGAAAGAGGGAATAAAAAATATATGTTCATGTTATAATTTATAACTCTTCATTTGCTTTATAATCACCATTTTTAAAAGCCTCTGGTTACTCAAAAGCACTGTTTCCCAACTGTATATTAGACTTGCATATTCTCACACAGGAATTGGTCATCCCAAATTATCATTAGGTAAGTCAGGTGGTTTCAGTGATTAAGAAACTGACTTATTGGGAAGCAGAGCTAAAACTGAAAGCTGACAATGTTGACTAAGATGCGTTTCAGTCTTCACTGGTTCCAGAAACAAACCTGATTTTAATAGAAAGTCATACTTCTGCTGTCGTAAGAAGCCTACAATTTTAAGACACTGATTTACTTAGCTGCTAAGAAACACAGAATACAACTTGTAGCTAATACAGTTATTGATAGGACTCTTCACAATACCGTTTGTCTTGAATAAGGAGTTCACAGCATGAATTAGTGTGATATACTTACGTAATATCAAAATGATGAAACACAGCAAGTACACACATTTAAAAACAATATAAAAACCCAATCCACCAAAAAATCCTCTATGTCAATTGCAGGTAGCAGCTGAGTAACAGCTACAGTCTTTTACCTAGATAAAGAACCCAACAAAACAACTCTGTGCCTAGAGCCAATTAACAGGTTCTAACAAGAAATTTTTGAGTACTTGCTTCCAGCAAAGCCAATTTTTTATTTGAGTACTTCATTTCTTTTGACACTGAACAGTTACATATTTGACAGTAATCTTTAAATCTCTGTCCTGTTCTGAAGAGTATTTTTTCTTCTGTCATGATCTTAGATTGTTCAACTTAAGAATAGAGCATTCCTTTGATTTCAGCAGTGCACAATTATTAGATACATTTTCCTTTAAGACTATATTTCCGATGACAGCCTCAAGGAGAGGCTAGTTCACAATATGCAGCTATTAGGTTTGGTATTATTGTCTTTGCACTAAATTTTCAATTCAGTGAAAACACATGGAAAAAAAAAATCAAACCTGTAAATATAACCAACTCTTCCATAAAAAGATCACATGAAATACCGGCCAACCTTCCCTTTTGTCCCTCTAAAAGACATGGTATAAAATTTGAAGGGACATAGAAGAAAGGGAGTTCTTTTCTTCTCCTGCCAAACTTTAACCCCTAATCCTGGGCCGATCCAGAAGTAAACCCAAGCCAAACCGAAGTAAGTAACTCACATGTTTGGAAACAAAGTCAAAACCTGTGTTTTTGTATATTACTGACCCCACAAAACCAAGCTCTTCATTGAATAAAATGCATGTGTGCCTAAACAATCCCCTACTTATATCCTCTAAACTCTCATATCCCTTTCTCAGCATGGCTCCTGATATTTTTGTAGACAGTAATTAATTTCCTCAATGTCTGCATTTCATGGTTATAATAACTTTGTTGTTAAAGCTTCCTCTCTTGAATCAGGTTTTCTAATACCATAATTATTGCAGAAGCCTCTACACCTACTTCTGTTTTAAAATATTTCTGCATAGCATTTCAGGTGATGACTCACTATTATATGGCATTACTATTTATACAGTTTTCCTGAGACACTTTACCCATCTAACTTACAATAAAACATCTTTTTTTTCTTGACCAAAGCTCTTATTACAGTATCAAGATGTATGATCTTGTACTTCAGGCTATCAAATTTCTTTTACTCTGCTTCCTCAGGATTATTCAGTGATGAAATAACACTCTTATCTGGCCAACTATCTAACCCTATGTCAGACACACTCATTGGTGAAATACCACAATTTCATAATTTTTTAGTCATATTCCTTTCAGATAGTATTTTGTTTCTTCTACTTTTTATTCTAATGAGTAATCTCCCTTTGTACATAATATCAAGTATTTTATTGAAGTCAACATAAATTTCATGAGACTGAAAAAAACAAGAAATTAATAGTCAAAGCTAACAGATCAGTCTACTACCAGTAAATTTATTTTCATTTTATGCTACTCTCATTAACCTCAATGATTGATTATTCTTTCCTCTATAAACTTTGATATCAGTAAAGTCAGATAAAGAGATGTGGAATTGCCCAAATCATGCTTTTCTTCTCAGTTTCCTAAATATTTGGTAGTCACATAACACCATTATAGCCACAGCAAAACTTGGTAAAAAATGTACTTTTAGTTTTAACTCAGTCATCTCAGAACGCAGAAAATTAAACTGGTATTTACAATACGAGAATACAGTACTCTGATTTTTTTCTTTCAACAAATTTCTGTGGAGAAATTTTGCTCCCCTCTTCCCCATCCCCAAATCATTATTTGTGCTTAAAATTAAAACAGTGTTTCATCTATTTTTCAGACTATACCTTTCAGACCATTTTTGCATCAGATTTTTCAGCTGATATTTTAGAAATCCTACATGTTGTTGTGTGACAATTTGCTTGGATGTCATAATCTCCTTAGCATAAGACTCTTCTTCTTTCCTACAGGTTTTGTGCTTCCTTGTGCTATTCTGGCCCCTTTATTCTAGCGAGTTACAGTGACAAGCTGATCTCTAGTCCCATACAAAAAACTATACCACATTATTAAAAAAAAAAAATTCTGGAAATATACTATTGCTTTTGCCATGCAAACTTCATACTGGACTGATGGAGTTTACTCACTAATTCTCTAAAATTGTCAGCATATTATTGATATAGTATTTAAAAGTAATGTTACGTGAGAAAATGTAGCCAAAAAAAGCTCAATAACCAACCACAAGAAAACACCTGTATTTTTGAGTGGATTTAGAAGCACTAACAAAGAAATATTCCAGAGGGAAAGTATTGGAAGTTTCTGTAAACATCAGTAAAGTTCTGAAATGTCCACTGAAATATCTACCAACAGTAGCATAATATCTACTTTGATATACATAGTGTCACACAGCACTGAAAATACAATATTTATGCTTTATTTCTCCCAAAATGACAGTTTCACTTGTCTCTATAGCTATTTTCTGGATTTATTGCCTTTTTTCCCCCCTTTCTTCCACGTATGTGTGTGTCTAACATATGCATACAAACGGCTTTTGAGATCCTTTTTTCCACTGGCTCATGAGACCTCAACTTTCCCTTCTGTAGCCAGAGCAGATTTCAGTTGCACACATGAGAAAAAGCAGCTGTCTAAGCAGAATTTAATTAACTGTCTCCTATTTTGATTTCAAATATGAACACAGTAATGTAGTGTAATTGGTAAACAATGTGGAAGCATTTTTGTACCTAGTTCACTAGTAATAATGTTAATATCATCAGTAGGAATGGGCCTTGGACCTTATACCAACTGTGCCCTATAGCACATCTACACAAGAGCCCTGGCCTGCTGGACTTGTTATAAACTTCAAGTACATCTTGGGTGAAATGCAGTCTGACACCATGTCTCTTTTTATAATATACCGTTTAAGCTCAGAACTTGAAAACATGGGAAACAGCTGAAAACAGAAACACCTGAATGACAAACCATTCACGGATGGTCAGTTATTCGTCACCAGATTGCTACTGAAAGAAAGAAGAAGCTGCTAAATCAAGGAGAAAAAATGGCCAAGCAACAGGATCCCTCAGTGTTGCACAGTAATATGGTACAGTGATGGACTAAGAGCTGCCAAGAAGAAACCAAATTCAGAGGAGGGAACTAAAAGAAGACCCTTGCATCAGTTGCAGCTTCCCTCACTGAAGAGCTCTTGAGCCTCATCACCTAGATCCTTGAGGACCCACAAAGTACTGTGCTACATGTTGTATATTCACAGCTAATTTACGGTATGATTGTTAATAACTGCTTTGAATATGCAGTGATTGATACTGATTCAGAATTAACCATTAGCATGAAATCAGAATGAATACCATTCTAGTAAAGTTTAAACTAAAACTTTAAAAGTCACAAGATTATCAGTCTTCTATCCTGTCTCATCACTGTAACATCTAACTCCCTAAAGTGTAAAGGTAGCAGGACACGTAAGTCTACATATACATATATATGCACTTCCAGCACTTCTCTACTTGTTAAAATTAAGCTTTCTCATCTTCAGGATTCTAAACATCTACACAGTGCATCCAGCTTTTCTTTTTTTTATATTGTCCTTTCCACGATTTTAAGGTTTCTCTTGCAACTAATTTCTGCATAACTTACTTGATTTTTCTTCATCTTTTAGCAGATATCCATATTTTTCCCCTCCAGAGTATATAATTTTGTCTTACTATCACTTAAAACATCATACATCAATGAAATCTTTTAGTAACAACCAGAAATTTATACTCAGGTGAATAAGCATGAAATTAGTAGTATTGAACAGCTTTATCTGAATCCTGATCTGCTTATAGATCAAACTGTCTACAGCACGTTTAAACAACCCAGGACTCAAGGACTGCACCAGGGACTGGCCGTGATCCACGACTTAACTGGTGGATCACCACAAGATGATAAAGAAGGCTACTTGCATGGGGTACTTCAATATCATATTAGAAACTGAGGCACTATTTTGGTAAAAATGTGCAAATACTCAAAAATTCTTTCTAATATTTGATTTGCTAATTCATGCTTGTAAAAGATCCATATATTTCAATGCCCTAAAGAAACAGAGTATTTAATTTACATTTTGGTAGTTCCCTGTGTAATCAGATCTTAAAACAACTTGCCACATAACACTGCTGTGCACAACTTATAACCACAAACATTAAAAAAGCTTATGTGCAATACACAACAGTGTTGCAGAAGTTCCATTGGCTCATAAAGCCAGAATTTTTATATCATGTAATGCACTTAGGAAAAAAAAAAAGAAAAAAAAAGAAAAAATAAGAAAAAAACCCAAAAACAAAACAAACAAAATACACACACAAACCAAAACCAAAACAAACAAAACCTTAAAAACAAAACCAAACAAAAACCCAACAACAAAAACAAAATAAACAAACAAAAAACAAACAAACAAACCCCCAAAACCAAACAAAGAAAAAACAAACGAAACCCTGCAAGGTGCAAGGTGATGTGTTTAGCTACTTATTTTCCAAAAGTTCATTTTATTATAAAATGGTTCAGATTAGAATATGTAAGAATATGACAAATCTGTAGCATGCTGGTATAGCACTCATGTCGCAACAGAGCAAGAGCTGCTGATCCATTAGAGGTATAGACAGCAGAGCAAAAAGTAGGAATAAATACAAAATTGTAGAAATATTTAAAGGTCCACTTAAACCACATCACCATGAATTTCCTTTGCAAATATTCAATGCCCCAGATACGCTATCTTAAATGCTGGACTGGCACATTTTTGTGTCTTAGGTGGTGCATTGGTAAAATGATATATATTTTTAACCTAAGATTTTCAATATTGGAAAAAAGCAAGTAATTTTCAAATAATTAAAAAAGCCAGTACCACCAAAATAACAAGCTTCTTTAAACTTGTAAAAGAATGTCTTTCATCCAGTTCAGAGCTTGAAACAGACTGCCAATCTATGAATTCCCTTATTTACTTTATAACTTCCTCTACGGCTTAGTGCTCAATAATAAGGCAAAATTAGTTGTTAAATACATTACACACTTTCTCAGTCAACAGCAAACAGCATGTCAAATAAGATGACTTTGAAAAAAATTTTCTTCCTTTGAAACAATGGTATCTGAAATCCCTTTTCCGTATGAAATTCTATGTCATTACTTCGTTATACTTCAGCATTTATTTTAAGGCTTTACAGTTAATAATTGTCTTGTTTGAAAGCCTAGTCGCCCAAAACTTCAATTCCTATTGCTGTTTACCTCTTAAACAATAAAATTTTGTATTTTCTACTCTGAGCGCCATTTATATAATCTCCATTTTGAACAATCTAACTGTTTTAAAGAATATGGTTGCTTTTCTTTTTTTTTTACTAAGGAAAATACATTTTTTTTCATTTTTTATAAGGAATGCTTAGTTTGCTTAGCTGCCTCTAGACTAACTTACAAGAGTATTCAATAGCTATGTAAAACATACATTGGCTTCTTTCCATATAAACTAAGGCCTAAGCTATCTTTGATATCATTCTCGGGTGGTGCAACCAAGTGATCTATAGACCAAGAAACTACAAGTTCCCAAAGGTGCAAATAATAGTGATTTTTCATTCAGAGGACCTCTAAAACTAGACTTTTGATTGGTAGCAAGTCTTCTGCTTATAATTTATAGCCATCATTCTTGAAAACAATCATTTGAGGCAGAAAAACATCCCATACATAACATTTAAAAAATGGGAAATGAACTTTGCATTTTAAAAAGGGAATTCTCAAATTCAAAAAAACAAACCCTATGATAAAATTGTTACCCTGCTAGTTACAACCATTTTTCAAGGTAGATTTCTGAATGGGCTACTAATCCACAGAGTCATGGAATGGTTTGTGTTGCAAGGGACCTTAAAGATCACCTAGTTCCACCCCCCTGCTATGGAAAGAAATACCTTCCACTAGACCAGGTCACTTAGAGCCTCATCCAGCCTGGTCTTGAACACTTCCAGGAACAGGGAGCTACAACCTCTCTGGGCAACCTGTTCCTGTGAGTCACAAGCCTCCCAGCCCCAGCTGCCAGCCTGTGTTTACAGGAGAGGTGCTCAAGCCCTCTAATCATCTTCATGGCCCTCCTCTGGACCCACTCCAACAGGTCATCGTTCTTGTGTTAGGGGCTCTAGAGATAGATGTAGCACTCCATGTGGCGTCTCACAAGAGCAGAGTAGTGGCAGAATTGCCACCTTGATCTGCTGGCCACACTTCTTTTGATGCAGCCCAGCCTACCTTGTGCTTGGGATTAGCCAGGTGCAGAACCTTATACTTGGCCTTGTTCAACTTCATGAGGTTCACACAGGCCCACGTCTCAAGACTGTCCAGGTCCCTCTGGATGTCATCCCCTCACTCCAGTGTGTCGACTGCACCACACAGTTTGGCGGTGTTGGCAAACTTGCTGAGGGTGCACTCAATCCTACCATCCCTGTCACTGAGAAAGATGTTAAAAAGCACCAGTCCCAATACCAGTTCCCTGAGGAAAACCACTCATCACTGGTCTGCATATGGACATTGACACATGACTGCAAATCTCTTAGTGTGACCACTAAGCCAATTTTTAATCCACTGACTGGTCTATCTACTAAGTTTATGTGTCTCCAGTGAAAAGGATGCTGTGCAGGACAGTGTCAAATGCTTTGCACAGTTCCAGGTAGATGATATTTATTGCCCTTTCCTCATCCACCATCACTGTAACCCCATTTTAGAAGGCCACCAAATTTGTAAGGCACAATTTGCATTTAGTGACACCATGTTGGTTGTGACCCAACAGCTCATTATTTTCCCTGTGCCTTAGCACATTACTTTGCCAGGCACTGAGGTGAGAGTGACCAGCCTGTAGTTCCTTGAGTCTTTCTTTTTTCCCATTCTAAAACTGAAGGTTATGTTTCCCCTTTTCCAGAACTTAACCAGACTGCCATGATTTCTCAAATATGAAGAATAGTGGGTTACCACTTCCTCAGCCAATTCCCTCAGGACCCATGCATTTATCTCATCAGGTCTCATAGACTAGTGCACCTTCAAAGTTCCTTAAATGGTCTTGAATCTGTCTTCTGCAGTGGGGGGTTCTTCATTTTCCCAATCTTTGCTTTCACCTTCTTCAATGAGTCTATTTCATACTATAAATCTGCTATAGGAACTTAGAAATCTGTGTAATCTGCAAAACAGCGTAACCACCTGTTGATTTTGGTACTGACTGAGTATAACAGAGTAACTTACTAAGTTTGCACTGCTTTCTGAAAAAACAACTTAAACAAACACAACAATCTTGATGGCCTGGAAATACAGCCTATGAATTTGTGCCCCAAATCAAAACAAAAGCCCAAGCAATGTATAGAATAAGCATGTTATTTATCAGTATTGAAAAATTTACCATTGACTTAGAAATTCTCCAGTAGGAAAAAAAGCCTTCCTTTATGACATATAGAATGCTTATATGTTAATAACAGAATGCATATATGTTAAGATTTTTATTTCATGCTGTCCTAATGTTTTTAAATATTGTAGGTAGAGGTATCCTGTTTTTCATGAATATAGATTAAACTTCACATTTACAATTTGGTTCCTAGCTTTTTTTATTTTAAAGTGAAATTGTCTATGAAAAAAACCTGAATACAGTTTCAAAAATGAGAAAATGGATACATTGCTTATAAAGCTGCGATGAGTTAATGTTTTTTAGAGGAAGAAAAATCTACAGTTTTATAGTGTTATTATAGACTACTACCTGTAAGGTCTGGGTAAATTAGAGTCAATCAAATAAAACAGCAGCCTAGATAAATGCAATCAAATTCTTTAGAATATCATAAAATAAGAAATTAGTAAATTGTACTAAATTATCAAAATATTTCTTGTCTGGAATACTAATAGAAAAGCAGGAAAGTCATTATGTTTAAAAGAAGAGACAACTTTAATTATATAAATCTTCAGGAACTGTCATATCAGTAAGCTCATTAACTGCAATGAAAGTTCCACCTGCTGATCTAAGAGTACTTAAAAAACAGGATTTGTTATACTTCAAAGTAAAAATGTACATGTACTATAACCATGAATTAAATCTACTTACAGTATTACAAAAGTAGAAATGAAACTTTTACCATATAATGCAAAAAAAAAAAAACAAATTAAATATCCTGAAGTAAATTATAATTGCACAGGTTAGATGTCCCTTGTTACTTGCCTGTCAAAGTTATATTTAAAAAATATATTTTTCCTAATTCAATGATTAATTTACATACTGTGAATGCTTGATCATTTATGAAATACTAAAAATACGTGTTAGCTTTACAATTAACAGACCTTGTCACTGCTCTTGAAGTCTTGCAAGCTACTTTAACAGCTTACTGTACAATCACTGGACAATATTTAATGAAATTAAAGGAGCAAGAATGTTTTTTCGGAAAAGGATAAAAAGAAAATGAATCGCTGAATGTTGTAATGTTCCAATGGTCACTATATTGAATTAGAAATAACTTGAAAGAGAAGGTTTAAGAATGAGCAAGTATAAAATAAAAAATATACGAGGCATGCTACAAATGTCCGGCTGATACAAGGACAGTCATGTCAGGGAGGAATTCTAAAAAAACCAAAAAGCATCTTTTAAGTAACTTGTTTTGAGAAACCTGTAGAAGACTCAACAATTACCTGAAGGTGATCAATCCAAAACCAAAAAATGCATAGGGTAGTTTCATTTTTATACAGTAGGTTCAGTTTCAAGTTTTCTGTTAATATTGTTCAAATGGCATTTAAAAATCTTTCTACCACATTAATTTTGATTTATAATTTAAAGGACACTCACAAATAATACTTTTATGCCACATATAAAATGTGAAATTATTGTGTTTGAACACATGAATATGCAGACAGGGAATCATCTCAATAAAAAACAGCTTACAACAAAGGTATAGGAGAATAGAATATTCTTATCCAACTTCGCTGATTTATTCTTCAGAATTACTTTTAAAAATTACTTCAGAGAACAAAGTTCAGCAAAACCATGAAGGGAATGGCATTCCACCACCTATACAAGGCTCTAACCTTTGCCAGGACAAAAGGTAGAGAAGAGGATCTAGAAACAAGTACTGTAACAAACTACAGCCTATATGGCTCACAGGAAAATTGAACATTATATTAGTATGAAACAAAACCAGAAAAGAGGGATGTTATCTCCTTATCAAACAACTTTGAGGAACAAAGCAGCCTATAGGTGAACAGAACCTTTCTACTGGTTGACAGGAAAAACCCAGGCTGACTTCCTCCCTTCTGTACTATCAGGAGCCTGTAACTCCTTACTCGTAACATTTGGACCCAGTAGTTTTCCAGATTTACTGGAAGTCTGAACTGTCTCCAACAAACCAACCCAGGATGCATTATTCCTGTTAAACCCCAAGTACAGTATCTAGGAATGGAGGAAATGCTCTAAGCCCTCAATACCAAATTCTGTTCTACCAAAACTGGCAGTTTTTTTCTGGAACATGCATATTTGACTAGATAAAAGATTTTTTATGACTTCCCCTCTATCACTCCCCCTAGCAGCCATAATGATGGCTCGTAATTTCTGCTATAATTTCCCAACTCTCTGTAAAAGTCTCAATACAAATCATTCTTAGTCAATTTGTTAGACTTCATCAGCATATCAGTAAGTTCCATGAGACCATATGTTGGATGTGACTGAATACAACCACAGATTCATAGGCTTTTTTTTAACTGACCTTTGGTAAGCTCAAGCAAAAATAGCCACTTCATAAAAAATTTACTGTGCAAAAGTTGGTGCATATTAAATCAACTTGCTTCATAAAAATGTACTTTTGCAGAAGGACTAAAAATTTTAAAAAACCCCCATGAGCTACAGTCTCTGTGATCTGCTGCATTTTCCAAAATTAAAATGCAGCAGGAGTCTTTCAAAACAGAATGGAGTTTTGCAGGTAAGTAAACAAGTATAAACAAACACACTATACACTGACATGTTAACAATACCCTAAGCCTTTGTCTTTTTAATACAGTAAAACTGAAATGCAAAATATATCTCATAATACACTGAAATTCAATATATAAATGTGAAAACATGATCATTGATTTTCATCCTACAACATACTGAGATCAAAGATTCATCTAATCATTTACAGATAGCTAAAAAAAACCCAGAAATCTTGGATTAACTAGTTATTTTACTGGCTGCTCTTTGAAAAGTCAGTGTTTTATATCCCAGAAGTTTCCCAGAAGACAGTCAAAAGTGTCTGTCATTCACACAAAATGACTGTCTATGCTGAAAATAATGGCTTTTATTAAGTAACATTTTAGTTTTCCTGTCTGATATAAAAAATTCAACCACAATACAAACAATAACATTATGGTAATGAAAAAAAAAATCAGTGACCAGTTAACATTGCAAATTATGATAAAAACACTAAATTCATATACAGCAGAAACTCTTTCTATTACCAGTACAAACAGCTAGGTGAAAGGCTTGAAACATTAACAGCTATTCAGGAATAAATGAACTTTTAAGTGGTTATAATGCACCAAGTAAAACTGAAAACTTTAAGAACCAGGATACCAGAAAGTGAACTCTATGTAAGAGACAAGTATCTCAAGTTCTTCAGCAGAAGCAGGTTTTGGAAAGCTGTAATTTGTGGCAGGGAGACTGACTGAGACCTAAGAGTGATGCTATACAAAGCAATACAGATAAACAGTGATATTTTCCAAACCTAAATAAACTAAAAAAATTATTTACTGAGACAGCCATCTGATTTTTTTTTCCTGACACAGTAGGACAATGCTGAGGTGGAATTAATTTCTTACTCAGTGCTTAAGTCTGCTTAAATTACTTAAACTGTGATAAAATATGGAAAAGACATTCTTAATTAAGAAATTAATTGCAAAAAACCCACTGCTACTTACACTGAGATTTACCATATTCTATACTGCATAATGAAACAGTGAAATTTTTTCAGACTTTCAACACTACCGTTGCATGAAGAACACACATACAGGGAAGACAAAACTGTTCCATGTTTTGAAAAAATAAAATAAAATTAAGCGACAGAATGCCAGCCTTTATGAATTTCTAAATTAAAAGACACTGAGTGATACACTTACTGTATAAAAGATTGAAAGTTGGAATTAAGTTCTGTTAATAGAGAAGAACTTTTAAAAGAAATCTGTTTTGGAACATGATTCTAGAGGATATGTTAGAAGAAATGTAAGGGTAAATCCTGTAGTAAATGTTAAAGGACCAAACAATAAGTATCTTCAAGACCATTTGCAGCAGCTCAAATTACTGATCCATGATATAGACCATTAATGTATATTTTTAAAATATTGTTTGTAAAAAATTAAGCATCATCCCACACACAAGACACTGTAATGTATCAAAATCAAAACTTTTAGTTAGTTACACAAACCTTTACTAGCTTTATCTAAATGCTGAAAATCCTCAACAAAATTCAGGACATCCCGATGGCTTTCTTCACACACTTCTACAAGAAAATGTAGCAATGTTGTCTTCTGATCTGCCGACTTTGTGTCTCTCAGCTAGGAAAAACAAAAAATAAATGGAAAAACACTGAGAAAAATATTATTTCTGACCATTTTGATAACTAATATATACTGCTAACTATGAATCCAAGAAAGGTAAAAGCAAGCTGTTGAAGTGGTAATCTTTTTCAAAGAAAACCATAAGTAATGGGCTGTTTCATTTCCCACCTTGCTAAAAATCCCTAGAAACATCAGACTAATTTTTTTTAATTCTATGCAATATTTGAGTTCAGTACTCAAAAACAGTACACATATCTCTTTTAAAGATGTAATTATTTAAACAATACAGGAATATTTGCAAAACTGTGAACAAACACATAAAAGCATTAAAAAAAACCCCAGAGCTAAATCAGCAGAATCTAACTATACATAATGCCCATATTCACTGCATTACATGTTTTGTTTCCTCATGCATGAAATTAACTCTAGCCTAACAATATTTAGGCAGTGGAAGCTACACAGCCTCAGCCTGTATAAGTGCTTCTTGTTATCAATTCTCAATACAGTAAATAAGAGTTTAGAGATTTCATTTCATAAACCTTTTTGAACCCTTTATACATCTAAATTTTTTTTTAAGCCTGGCCTTTTAAAGACTTGCAGCTACCTGTGTAAAAACCACTAACAACTGACTACTGGCAAACACTCTGCTATACATTTCTGTTGTAGTCTTCCATTTGAGCCGTCCTTCTAAAGCAAAGAGATTTTGATGAATAGAAAATGACATTACATATGAAAGTGTTTCTTTGCTACTTAAGGACTATTTCTAGACAAAATAATTTAGCAAGAAAAGTACACATGCATATAAGCACAGCACAAGTACTAAACGGATGCCACAATTGCACTAAGACTTGTACAATAATTGAATATTAAGGCACAAAGTCTTTAGCACAGTATCACAACAAGGAATTAACCTGAAAAAATATGTTAGTTTATTTCAGCTTCAAGACTGTTCTTTAGTTTGGTTAAAATGAAAAATACAAGTGATCATCAAAGTTCAACAGTATGAGTAGTTACAGCAACAAGGTAGAAAGGAAAAATTACCTCCCTTTCCAAAGAGGGGTGAAAATCAGAAACAGAGCTGTGGGATTTTTTTTCAAATCAGGAACTAAGAGCAAGATCATTCCCAATTTAAATATATGTACCTTTTTTTTCCCCCCATGGTCGCAAATTTTTTATAAAGAGATTTTTTTTTCATTCAGTCATGACTTAAAAAATATTTAAAATTATCAGATGTAAAAACCAAATTATATTTTTTATTTTTTCTGTACTTTATGTATATGAAAATGAAGAATTTTGGATGGTGGCTATCAATGAGGTTGATATTTCACACTTCCTATAAAAAGTCGGTGATTATTTTCAAAGCTCAAAATTATACTATCTTAGTAAATACAATGAGATATACTCTTCCAGAATGCATATGTTTCCTTCAGACAAGTTGATTAATAATAATGTGAGACATAATTTTCAACATAAACAGAAACTGCAACACATATATATCAAAACCCAAAAATATATTTTAGGATCCTTACTATATGCAGTGTTACAAAATAAGTTACTTCTACTGTATTGGGAATCTCAGTGAAGGATATCTCAATAACAGCACACAAAATTTCTACAGTGTTACACTCTTAAGATACATATAGTTAACAAAAGTTAGTTATAAATATGAACCTGTTATAAACATGCATATAATTTTAATACATGAGTTTTTACTAAATGATTGAGTATTAGAATATCGATATCATATCTCTCTTCTGAGAATATGCATGGCTGCTCTCTGATGTAGAACTATTACAGTACAATTCTATATGAAGCAGGGAAAAAGCAAGATACAGAATTGTCTTCTGTAAAGTGGAGAGTTCATATAGTCTCCTATGCATAGTTGGGCACCAATGAAGAAGAGCAGATAAACTGTATATACTTAAAATATTACAGAAACCAGTATCTTTGAAGGACAGAAGTCATGGTAAATTTCTTAAGTTGTAAAAAAACCTACTGGAAACCACTGTACAGATAACCAAACAGCCTGCATTTTGCAGCTTTTTAGATTTGGGACTTGGAGGAACACTGGTTCAGGTGGGTTATTTTCCTGTTTTAGTACTAATATTTTTAAGAGTTGAACTAGTTTATTATTCTCAGAACAGAGGAGATTAGGCATCAACCAAGACACTACACATTGTTAAGAAAATCCCCAAAATTACACATACATAGTTTTACCTCTGTGTTTCCAGACAAAGTGATCTGTCAGTGTAAAAGATAATTTCATAACGAGTGAAGGCTTGGCACTCACGGACTTCCTAAACGAGGCCACAATTGGATGAGGTAAGTTAGGAATTGGTGACTAGTACCCTGATACACATAGGATAATAAATGCATACTCCCAGTGTTTTTCTCTGAAAAAAATCTGTCACCTTCAGATGTAGTTGACTGTAGGGTTGCATTTGTCCTGGGATGTCTAGTGACAGAGATCTTTTTACAGATGAACTCAAAGCTGGTTAGACTTGGTGGTCATAGCTGCTCTGCCTCCCAGCAAAATCTATAATAATTGTTTGTCTGGGGGGTTTTTGCTTTGTTTTGTTTTTTCTCGTAATAGAACAGCCCATCTTGGAAGGCACCTTTAAAGACTATCTAGTCCAAACCCCTTGCCATAGGCACTCACATTCAGCAACGATTAAGGTTGCATTATCTTCCCTCCCAAAAAGCTTTTACACACCATGGTTTGGTATTTACAACCTAGCGTGAAGTGACATCAAATGAAATAGATACAAAATCTTTGTCATTAGAACATGATTTTTGTACTTGCACATTTCTTACATAAATGAAACATATGTCATTATATTTTTATACAAAAATTAAGTCCTGAAAAGAGTAAACCAGTCTCAGGACTTCCAATCATACAGCATGACATAATATCAACATTGCACCGTAATAAGCATTTTGATAATAGGAAGCAAATTACTTTTTTCGGGCTGTTTAAAATGTTGTATCTACTTATCTACTTTACCTACAGCCTATTGGTAGTGATCAACATTTCTCTTGAGCATAAATGAAGAGCATATTCCTCTTCTTTCTCTTCTAAACTAAATACACCCAAATGTTTTTTTCCTTAGATTAAAAGTTCTACGTGTGGATTCTCACTAGTCAGTCTATGTATTTTCTGCAGTAATTCGGACAAGACTTCACTTAACAACTTATCAGTACCAAGTAAGCAGTAAATAATCAACACCTTTATAATACAAAGAAGGTACACTAAAAGACATTTTTCCCTCTCTAAAGGATGTTTTACCCTCCTGTAAGGTGAAATAATCTGTTAGCATGCAAATCTAAGGAACTGAGGTTGCCCTGAGCTGGAGGACCATGGCTGTGAGAATGATCAGCTCCCAGTCAACTGTGAAATTGTGCAGGATCTGCTGCTCTACTTGGATCCCTAAAAAACTATGGGGCCTGATGGAATTCATCCCAGAATAGTCAAAGAATTGGCTGATGTCAATACAAAGCCTCTCTCAATGATTTTTTAGTGGTCTTGGGAATCTGGACAGGTCCCAGTCGACTGGAAGCTGGTGAACATTGTCCCAGTTTTCAAGAAGGGCAAGAGGAGAATCCCAGAAAGTACAAGCCTTCAGTGCCCGGTAAAACCACGGAAAAGATTATTCAGGGAGGTACTGAAAGACACTTGGAGGACAATGCAGTCATTGGTCACAGCCAGCACAGCTTAATAAGGGGAAAGTCCTGCTTGTTGAACCTGATTTCCTTCTGTGACAAGAAAACCCAGCTTGCTGATCAAGGGAAGCCATGTAAACTTTCTGGATTTCAGTAATTGCAATACTGTCTCTCACCGGACCCTTCTGGACAAAATGTCCAGCACACAGCTGGATAACCATGTTATGTGATGGGTGAGCAACTGGCTCAGAGTTATAGTGAATGAAGCAACATCAGTCTGGTGATGTGTCACCAGTGGGGTTCCTCAGGGCTCCATCCTCAGCCTAGTTCTCTTCAACATCTTCAGTAATGACCAGGGCTTTAAGTAATAGTAAGCAAGTTTGCAGATAGCACTAAACTGGGAGGAGCTATTGACTCCCTTGAGGGCAGAGAAGCCCTGTAGAGGGACCTCAACAAATCAGAAAGATGGGCAATCACCAACCACATGAAGTTTAACAAGGGCAAGTGCTGGATTCTGCATCTGCGACAGGGTAACCCTGGTTGTGTGTTTAGACGACGAAACAAGAGGACAGAGAGCAGCACTGTGGAAAGGGTGCCCTGGCAGCCAGGAGGGTCAACCATGTCCTGGGGGCCATCAAGCAAAGTATCACCAACCAGTCAAAGGAGGGGATTGTCCTGCTCTGCTCTGCACTGCTGCGGTCTCACCTTGAATATTGTGTAGTTTTGGGCACAACAATATAAAAAATATATTAAGCTGTTGGAGAGCATCCAAAGGAGGATGAAGAGTCTGGAGGGGAAGCCATATGAAGAGAGATTAAGGTCACTTGGTTTGTTCAGCCTAAAGAAAGAAGAGGAGACTGAGGGGAGACCTCAACGATCTCAGGAGGGGAAGCAGAGGGGCAGGAACTGATCTCTTCCCTCATGACCAGTGACAGAACTCAAGGACACAGTACGAAGCTGAGTTGGGGGAGGTTTAGGCTGGATATCAGAAAAAGGTTTTTAACCCAGATGGTGTTTGAGCACTGGAACAAGCTTCCCAGGAAAGTGGTCACAGCACCAAGTCTGACAGAGTTCAAGAAGTGTTTGGCCAATGCTTTCAGGCACATGCTGTGATTCTCGCAGTGTCTTGTGCAGGGCCAGGAGTTGGACTTTATGATCCTCACTGGTCCCTTCCAGTATACTCTATGTTTCTATTTTAACTATAAGATCCCAGGTTATCAAATGCATTTAATGACAGAGCTCTGTAGAGTCAGTCAGGACTTGGAGCCCTTGTTCTGAAATTCTGCCTAAGTCATTCAGTACTTACTTTCATTATCTACACACATAATTCCTCTTTCCTATGTGTAGTACTCCATGGTTATCTTAAAAATTTTCATATTCTAGATCTTAATAAATTATTCCTCCAAGATAAATTTTGACTTTTGTTCTTGCTCTGCAAACTGCTTGTAAAAATTACCTTCACACTGTTTTCATATTTCTTTTTTTATTGTCATAAGTATATTTCTTTTTTTGTTGTCTTGTCCATTAAAAATACAGAGAATATAAACAAACCTATGACAGATTTTTGTAAAACCTAAGAAGTAAATGCACCTAACTGGAGAGTGAACCTTTAGTACCTTCCTTCTCAATATGTTTCTCAACAAATTGTATTTCTCTAGGTGGATGACCCATGCTTAATGTTTACTTTAGACTAGGGAAAGCATATAATTTGTTCTCTATGAATATTTACATCATAGGTATCACATTCAACACTCAAAAACCATAGTGAAAGAATTCTTCCAAAATACAGCAGCATAAGGGTGATTAAAGAATGTAGAAGTGAATATATTGTATTTTCTCTTGTGCAAAAAGATAAAGAAGTGGAAAAAGAGAGTACATCCAAACTTCCAAATAATTCCTTTCTTGTAAGAACTATTACATATATGTGTGCTCTCTGTAGATTTTGCAGTAGTCTCCCAGAGGGCACAGGAAAAAAATAACAACAGAATTTAGGGGGAATAACAAATTCCCCCTAAATATGGGTAAGGTAATTAGGATTAGAATGGATTATAAATTAACACTCAGAAAAGTATAGACGCTTTCTTGTATATACCTTATACAAAAGTTGAAAGAGTGAAAATTTAAGAAAAATAAAAAGAAATGAGAAATTGATGTAACTGAGCAACAAAAGAAGAGAATCCCATGAGGAGAAAATGTATGTCCACGAGGAAACCTAACTGTATTAAAACATATTAAAATGTGATAGATGTCTTAGAAGTGCTCAGACGTTAAAACTACACCATTATTATGATCACAGTGATATAGTCCTTTCATAACCTTATTTAGTTTGGATTTGGATTTTTTAGTATTCCCTCAAAACAGAATCATTTAAAAGTTTAAATGCAAGCACATCTCAAGATGACTATTCACGGATAAGCTGTATTGTTCAAACCATCAACTAATGCTAACAACAAAGCAAAAAATAGAAATCAAATAACTGCAGGAAAAACATAAACCCCAAGTACTTAAGCAGCATAGTAAAAACAAATGAAAAAGTGAATGTAATACTCAACATGAATTTTCAAAACTCACTTTACATAGGGAGCTGAGATTATATCCAAAGGTTTTTGCATTCCGAGAACCTGCATTCATGTAGTTTCCCATTAACAATACTAGTTCCAGCAGCTTGCTAAAGCTTTTACTCTTCTTTATCTCTTCACAGGCAGCACTGACAGCCATGATGTCAGGTTTGATGTTGTTCACCTGCTCCTCAAACTGAAGCTTAAAAAGAATAGCACTGAGCCGTGGTCGTAGTCTCTTCACGTTGCTCATCTGATTGAAAAGAAAAACAGGAGATTTCCCTTAAAATTCATCGTACACTTTGGCACTGTACAAATGCATACAATCTGAAATGATTTATTGGTGTGACAGGCTTGAAGAAGCAATATATCTGCTATAACTGATAGCAAATGAATGAATGAATGAGAGACACTTGGGTAAGCAACTGAAATCCCATCTTGTGGTTAATAGGAACTGCCCCCATCCTTCCCAAATAACTAGTATGTGTAAGCAATAAAAGATAAAGTGTCATCATATATCACATCTGTCAACTCATATACCAAATCCTATAAAACTAATCCATGTTTATGACCCAATAGTTGCAAAGAAATGAAAGTAGTTCACAAATTTCGTATAACTCAGGATGTACCAAAACACGGCAAATCTCATTTTCTGGTGCAAATATTTGAAAGCTGATTCCAATAACAGCTTATTATAAACTTGCAGGAATATAACAGTTTTGAAAAATCTCAGCTATGAAACACGTAATACAGCATAGGCTAATATGTACCAACATTCATACCCCACTATACTACTGTATACTCACCTAATACAGTTAATGAGGCAGAGCACAATGCTCCCAGGAAAACAGTAGCTTCTGTAGATCATACTCAAAAGACTTGGCCTTTTCTAAGGTTTGCTGGTCATGTATTTTCAATAGAAGTTTCAATCTTCTTAAATATTAAGTCACTGAGTTCTCACTCCAGAGGTACTTTGCACATTGTTTATTACATCCACACTAGAAACACTACTCTCAAATTCTTTCATGAGCTACTTATCTCAGTTTTCCCTATCCCTGTTTTCCCATCAATTTAATGAATTCCATAAGATCTCCTTCCCCATACTTTTTTTTCCTTTCTCAAGGCAAGGTTCAAAACAGTAATTCCTTGACAATTCCTGAAATCCTACACTAATTTTGTTTTGCTGCATTTTTTTTCCTTAATAAAGAATATGTTGTGGTTTCCAGATGTTAGTACTCCTCAGTGTAAGAAAAGAAGTAATAATACTGGCACTTCTCCTACAAAGTAATAGGCTTCATATAGTAGCATTAAACTCCTGCCTTTAAATTGGAAACATCCCCCTCCAAACCACAGTGACACCTAAGGTTTAATAGACTATTTCTCAACTGTACCTAGTCTATCAATGTTCCTAAGTCATATGGTACTGATCATCCCAAAACAGACTCAGTGAAAAGGATAAAGGTGACACTCCTTCCATTTTCAATATAAAGTGAAACTGAAGGCTGTCTAATCCAAACAGTTTGATATAGAAGCCAAAGAGGATGGAACTTACAGTCTATTTTATTGGTTTCACTGCGACAGTAGAAGGAAATAAAATCAAGTAGAGTGAACATTTTATGTTATTAACCCACTTCAGAAATGCCTGCCTAGCTGTGCAACCTCCTGATGATGTCCCATTGAAGTAAACACACTATTTGCATTTTAGTTCATATATGAAATCTTGATGTAAAATAAGAAATAAGAACTCCTTTCCACTAACCATACTTTGTTTTTCATCACAGAGCACAGCACATAATCAGGAGGTCTTTCAGATTAAACTAGGTTGAAAATCAACTGTTGCACTTTAGTCCACAGGCTGTCTCCAGTCTGGTACTAAAGTAAAACACTTAAAATGTACAGTTTGAACATTATTAGCTCAGTGCCTTCTGTAGGCAGATATTCTCTTCCTATTATATATGAAATAGCATCCAACAAGTGTGGTAAAATTCTTACTTACATATGAATAAGCAAGGATAATGGGATGTGAATTTGAATAAGGCATTTTGCAGTGAAACAGAAATAGAAATACCTAAACTCCACATAAAATTAACATAGCACTCTTACAACTTTACACCTAATTTAAGAATAACTATTATTAAGGTACTGGATAGAGGCAAGTGCGATGAAGTCATCCTCCTAGCTCCATCACGAAGAATCACTCAACTCCTTCTCCTCAATTATTTTACTAGATTTGTACTTCTTAGCATATTGAGAACAATATTCCTAATTTTAAGTTTGATTGTTTGGTTAGCCAGGAAAAATTGAGACTAGACTAGACTAGAAAAAACCCACAAAGCTTTATTGAAGTTATACAGATTTTTAATATTTATCCCTACTCAGGGTGCAATAGAGATGATTCATTAATATTAAACCATAGAAACTAACAAAATGCAGTGTAAGGTGCATTGATTTTAAATGGTACCAAGCTCAAGACACTACAGAATCAGCAGAAGATGCATCATTTATTGAGTATTGCCTTTTCAGACAGGCAGATCCTTGATACTGAAATAATTAGGTACTTCAGACCACAAAGATGTGTTGCACAAACATGAGCATGCACCTATGCATAAAAGGTGCAAAGTTTTCATCAGAATTACTTGAGCTACAATAACTTAAATGTCCTGTATGTAAGTATGTAATTCTTATGGATGAATGAAGAAATATGTACTCTAAAAAGTTAGAAACCAAAACACATGCCAGAAGCACAACAGAAATGCCACTGGGTTAGTAGTAGTAGTAGTATCATCATCATCATCATTATTATTCAAAATGGTCTGAAATCCATGCACAATGCATGTTGTTGATATTATTTGTTTACCTGTTTGTCAAATCAATTATTGAGAAGGGAAGAGATGGAGAGTTGCCTTAGTAATATATGGCTTTCTTTGTGACATGTAGTCTATTATTATATTCAAATTGTAAAATCCATACACCTTACCACAAGAGCTGCTAAGAATTTAAGTGTTGCAATGCTGACAGGGTTCTGTTAATGCCCTATACTTTCTTATAATCAGCATATAAGGACGCAAGTCTACTTTATAGAGGAATCCTGAAAACAGACAGTCCAAATAACTAGAAAGGGAAGCTGAAGTAGAAACTTACACAAGTCAGAGAACTCAGTGTAAGGGTAATGAATTGTTCTATTTTTCAAGTAGTAGCACACAAGAATAGTCTCACTACATGCAAGTCCAAATGAGATTTGACACGAGTTGAGCTGCCCAGTAGTAACTCTCGCAGATCTCACATCCAACAGCAAAGACAGCTTTTTCTCTCAAATACAGCATAAATCATAAGCCAACTGCAAGAGTGTGTAATCTGATATATGTGCACTTTCACTGTCTCCTTTGTTGATGTCAAGTAAAGGAACAAGTCTCAGAAGTTACACTGACTCTACATTTTGATCACTGAAGAGGATTCATTTCTGTCACAAGCTCATAGAGAAAAACACTGCAAGGGCTTCAGTTTCCTACCTTCCTTAAAAGGATCAGCAGTGCTGAGGCTGTCAGACCACCTGAAAGTGTTCCCATCCAAAAAGTAAAATATCACTTACAGCCAAGCTGACTAAAGAGAGTAAACTGGAATGGCATGCTCTGTGGATGCCTGTGGAGAATGTATGGCTTTCACCACTGCAACGTCATTGAACTCTTACAGAGTGCAGAGGTAAAAAGTGTGAATTCCTGACTCTTTCCTTTAGACTCAGGCACTTGGAAAGCTGAAAAAAAGTTTCAAATAAGGAAGGACTGATACCTTAACAGACGTTTTATCATGTTTAAAGAAGATAAAAGAACATCCTGCTCAGTTTGAAATGGACAGCCAACATACCTAAATCTTAGTGAAGACCAGCATCATTCCGCAAAGATCAAACAATACTTCAGCGTATGGGAAGCCAATTCACGATAAAAGAATAGTGTTTTTGTTGAGACATTTGTATGGCTTTGTGGAAATAGTACATCCTTCTTCACCTTTGACACACTCTTTTTTTCTCAAATAAATGATAACAAAGGAAAGAACTGCCAATTCAAAATTAAAATTACTTACAAGAAATAAGAAAATCTTTCTATACATACACACACATATATATGTATATATGCAAGCAATTGAATTCATGATTTTTCAGCTGTATTAACAGTGATAGAGGGCATGTTCTGCTACTCTGTTTCTCCAGCTTGAATTATAAGCAGCTTGAATTTGCACTACTGACTGTCCTGCAAATCCAAGATTTTTCTAAAGGATATTCATGTCAGAAACAAAGGGAGTGTATTTTAAGTGACAAAGGGACAACACCTATCAGTTACCTCCGAGCTGCATACAGGCAGCCTTCCCTTGTCTAGTGGATGACAGTGCACTGATACACAGTGCAGAAAATCCCTGGTACTGTTTAGGATTGCATTATGTTCAACAAAGACAGACCAGCAAGGTCAGTGAGCAAATCTCAGAATTGCCAATGGGGGCTACAACACAGCTGTCAAAATAAGCTGAGTTTACAGTCTTCATGCTGAAATTTGCAGGAAGGTATGTTCTACTAGGAAAAGAAAGTGGTCTTTTTTTTTTCCTTTGCCTTATCAGAAAAATACAATTAGATGTACTGAAACCTTGATTTGTCTGGAATGCAGAGACAGCTTTTGTTTCTCCAGGTTGAATTCACACAATGATATTTTCCTAAAAAGGTATCATCCAAGAAGGGTCTGAATTTCCCAAATTCTTTTATTTTTAGCAAGCCTAACAGATGTCTGAAAGGCTATTTTCATTAAAAGACACATATGGAGCAGATGCCACTAGACTGAAAACCTTTCCTCATGGGAAATCAAGTCAGGAGTTTAATATAAATAAAAAAAATACGTAAAATCTTTAATTCATGCAGATAGCAAAAATAAATAAATTTACAACTGAAATCAAGGGCAGATATCATTGAGGAATTTAAAATCAAATAATACATCAAACCAAATGGAGAAAAGTTTCAAAAAGTAAATCACATGTAACTGCATTCCACATGGAAAATCTGATCCGCTTCACTCCAAAATAAATGCCTCATTTTCTGTCTGGCTACTACCAGGAATCCATCTCCTAATGAAAAGCAAGTCTACTACACAGAATGTCCCAAAATATTGACCATGAAGATACAGACACATGAACAAAGTGGATGGGAATGTCTGAAAACCATGACAGAAGGTTTAATACTTTCCATGAAGTTGAACCATTGTAACAATTCCCACATAAAAGTGGAATTTGATAATACTCAGCTGTTGAAGCAGTGGTAACAGACCAGCTGATTATGTCTTTGATGTGACAGACATGACCCATTTCAAAAAAAGGTCTGGCCTCCAGCACATTCATATCTAGTATCATCTTCTCTCCTGATCCAACAAGGTATGCCGCAGTAAATTTCCTAAGCAGGAAGGTATGGTGATGACAGTACTGGTAAGGAATAAACACTCCACTGTAGATCTTCCATAGTTCTCTGAGTAGCAAATTCAGAAATGACTGGGGAATTTTTACCCATATGGTTATTTAGTGTATTTGAAACTACAGATAATCTGTGCAAAAACAGTCTGACACAAAATGTCACATAAGTGAATGCTGTGGAAAACAGCTTGCTTACCTTGGAGAAAGTTCCTCAGTTCTACAAAATGATCACAAGGAAAGGAGGTCCTAGCACTTGGGCAATTTTAAGCTCTGGGGATTTAAGTGGTACTAACCAGCCTCAAGATTCTTTCAGCTCAGTTGCCCTACTCTAGCCAGTCATTTGGATACCTCACTCGATTTAGGTGGCTAAATGTCAATGAACTCTTGGAACCTCTGAGACTTAAAATGGTAGGACCACATACTGATCACAGTCCTTACTCAAAACATCAGTGTTTTCCTTATGATGTTTAAAACACAACATGAACAGTCAGGGGTAGCTTGCATTATGAATGACGAAAAAACATCAAATCAGATCCAGGACAGGCTCTTGAGACATTTACAGGAATCTGCAAAGTGAATGGCAAAAGGCACAAGATGCAGATCTCCCTTTAGAGAAACAACCCTCCTGATCTGAAGTTGAAGAGGTATCTGCCAAGAAGAAAACTGAGCTAGCCTACATGTGTGCTAGAACAAATAACAACCACCCACTTCCACCCATCAGAATTAACATCAGACAATAGTAAGACAAAATTTTTTAAACTAGTCTTTAGATTAACTACTCAAAATGGTTTTGCTGGAACTGAACAAGGATAAGAATAAGACCTGCTGGTACTGAAGCATTTACAGAAGCACTTCTCTATAATTTGGCATCACAATCTTTAAGTGATGCAAAGGAATTAACATAATCCAATCCAATCCAATCCAATCCAATGGCAACTGCAAACAGATCAGTGAAGATCAAGATGGTCTCTTTCAGAAAGTATTTCTGGAGGTTTGTTCTCTACCCTTGTCCAGATCAACATGACAGGAGTTAAGGATGTTCTCCTTCTAAACAACTCCAGTAATTTGACTGCAATTCATCATAAAGAATTTTTAACTCTTGGGGATGTAATATAATAGAAAGTTAATCTCTGGTAACACTACTGGAAAGGCTGAAAATACTGATAAAGAACACTGACAAGGAAGAGCAGCAAATACACTACATCTAGAAGACACAGAAGAAAAGGTTTTCAGATAGAAATTAGCACAATCAAAATATCTCACAGCCCAGATGCACTTCAGAATTTTAAACAAACCAAAATGCCCCTAGGTATAGCTGTATCCAAGCATCAAGTATCACAGAAAGGCAGAGCACACCTCTGCAGAAATAGTGATAGTACGATATTTTCCAGACAACAGTGAAAACACATTAAAGCATTTTGAGTTATACTCAATGAGGACATCCAGGTGAAACCATCGGTTGAATATGGAATTGATCAATTTAAGTGTTCTGTTGAATTATTTAAGACAAACTAGCCTTCATCAGGACTCACTCTAATCTTCAATTTACTCTAGTGAAATCTTTTCCTTTCGTACGAACTCATTAAAAACACATCCATCAACGAAAAAGCTGTGAAGCCACACGAGGCTCACTTGCCAAATTCTATTTGGGTTAGCTATCCGTGTATTTCACAATGTCTGAGAATAAATTATTTCTGAAACAATATTTTGTAATTCCCTCAATTTTATCTTTCAGTAAATATAAGTGGTCGAGGAAAAATCTGTTTCTTTTTTTTTCCACTACCAGACAATATGGGAACATCTTTCCAAATATCTCAAGTCATAAGAAAAGAAATAAAGCAGGAGCTATCACATGTGGCTTTTGAGACAGTGTTCTCAGGTGTGAGACTGCTAGTACACTTGCCTACACATGAGGTCAAATGTCTACTAATAGCATCCTGTCAAGTATTAGCAACTTTTTAGATCAGAAGTGATAATAAAGAACATCAAAGTTGCGATTTTTTAAAATGCAACTGCATTTATGGATATCAAACCACAAAATTTAATATGATCCAGGACCATTTTACACCACTAAGGATTACAGGCACTGATGAGTCTACGTAACATCATAGAATAGTTTTGGTTGGAAGTAACCTTAAAGATCATGTAGTTCCAACCCTCTGCAGTGGGCAGGGACACTTTTCACTAGACCAGACTGCTCAAAGTCCCAACCAGCCTGGCCTTGGACACTTCCATGGATGAGGCATCCACAAATTCTCCATGCAACCTGTTCCTGTTGTCTCATGCTGAAATTCAGTACTGGATTCAGCTCCATCCATGCAGCATTATCAAATCAGAACTAGTTTTTGGAATGGTTCCTGGTGCAACAAGCAGTTAACATATGTTGGCATGAATAGGCCTGAAGCCTTAGGCATTGCTGAGTGGGCAGGAGAGGGAGGATAGGTAGATATGTGCTGCTGGAGAGTTGGGGAACTAAAGTTTCATAACACTCTTAGCTGGAGCAGCAAGAAAGTCTAGCCTATCATAACAGCACATAAGTCTCCAAATAATTATACCTTTAATATAATGACATTAATCTAAATAAACTGCATCGCAAAATAACTTGGGGAGGGTGGGAGCTAAGATCTGGAGCCACCTGATATGGGATCAAACATTGCCATGCCCCTTTGTGACTCCAAAAATGCATTGAGACATCAGACTTAGAGTTGCAGGGATGCCTGCCAGACAATCAAGTTCTAAACCCTGTATAAATATAATGGCCCGTCTTCGCGAACGAAGAGCCGGGGAAGGTCCTTACCCGCATATGCAGATAAGGCCTTCGAGCCT
>JAWWES010000001.1:59518171-59531457 GCA_035583135.1 Lophotriccus pileatus
GATGGATTGCCTTAAGGGCTAACGAGCTCCATCTGCCCGGGGAGGTCCCTGACCGGGAATCGAACCCGCGGTCTCAAAGGTACCAGCCCTGCGTCTTAACCACTAGACCACCGGGGGCTCCCGAAACCCTGTAACATACTTGTATCAAATTTCCCTATAAACAACAGTGCTATGGTAACAGTTCACCAATGAAAATCCATTACACAGATTACCGCCCTTAAAGTATCAATCGCGATTAATAATTCTGCCTAGTAGCTACTATATCAATTTCATTGAATACAAATGAGATTAACATTACTAAATGATCTACTACTTAAACATTGTTTATTTGATATGATGACAGACACTACACCGAAAATTAGAAAAAAATATTCTCTAAACCAGTAGGAAAGAATTACCTGCAAAACACATCACTATTGCTAAATGTTTTAAGTCCTAAAGCAACATAATTCTTATACTGTCTTTTAGAGAAAGCATCAGACAAAAAATGTAAAAACCACTAAAAAACAACCTTCTGTCAACAGTCACCAAGATGAACATCAAGCTGAAATCCCATTCATCTCCAGTGGGTCTCACATTGCAAGTGCACTGTCATAGGACTATTCATTTCTAAACACAAAGATAATCTTCATCATTAACAAGTTTTATAAGAGATATCACCCAACATCAGTAATAATCAATGAAACCTCCAAGAAGATAATATGAAGGTTAAAGAGGTTTTAAAAAAGTTTTGGAGGATGTTTATTGCACTGAGTAAAGCCAAGTACAAAACAAGAACTATGGTAAAACAAAATGCAATTGAGTATTTAAATTTCAACAAGCACAAGTATACTTCAACATGAATTTGAGCAACAAAATACAGCATTCAATACAATATCAACTAAAGATAATGATACTAAGCTAAGTTAAAGTGCTTCATAAGAACAGAATTAATACAGTTTTTCTAAAATAGTTCATGAATCTGTGCAAGCCCCACCAGAAAAATGAACCACAACTCCAAAACAAAAATGAAACTTCACAGTAATAGGTGATAATATCTGTGTTCTGAGACATCAGCCTGAGACACCAATGAAAGAAAGAACAAGAAAATAAAGTAGTTTATCTAGAGAAAAATCTAGTCTGGAAGAGAAGATAAGGGCAATAAGGGATTTATTTTATACTTACTGCTGAATGAACAGAAAACATAAAAGTGATAAATAACTTAAAAAAAGAGAACACATAAACCACAAAAGCAACCCATAGAGTCACTACAAAAAATCCTCACAACCAAGAGTTAAAAAACCAGCCAACAAAACAAAACCCCAAAACCACAAACCACACTCATGAAGGGAACTTGAACCTGTGTTAGAGTCATGCCCTCAATGTCTTTAAGCCAACAACAAATGTTAATCAACTTCGCTTGAAACTTGTAACAGTCACAGCAAGCCAGTATCTCACTGTCTAGCTGTTTCTTCCAGAATACCATATCTTGGCTTTGAATTCAAAGCCAGAAAGATAATGGGTTTCCATCATAAAAAAAAAAATTGTTACCACACAAGCAGTAATTAGCCATTTCCTCAGTATTTAGGCTCTTCCTTGGGAGTCCAATAGCTTAATTGTTTCCTTAATCACAACTTTAGAGCAAATTAACATGGGATCTCCAAATTCTTTGAAAACACGTAACTATAAGACACTACTCATCTAAAAGATAAAACTTCAAGCCTTGTGTTGTGTGTTTAAGTTTGATTCTCCTCATTTAAAACACACTGCAAAATTGAGGCATAAACCAAGATTTTTAAGGAAAACAAAACAAAAAAACCCCAGGAAAATTGTGAAGATTCATATTAGTGTCAACAGTAGTACCTAAAGGAATGAGTAGAAGTTCTCAGCCCCCACCCCAGCCAACAATAAAAGGTACAAGAGAGACAAATGGAGATTGAAGTACTTTGATAAAAAACAAATGCATAGGATTTAATATTCAAAGAGTGAAAAAAGTGACTTATTCAAAAATCTTCCCCTTGAACAGAAATGAAAAATGTTTCATGTTAAAATCGCATTGAAGCTTGTTCTCTGGAGTCAGCTCTACTAGATACATAGAAAGTGTGACATTAGAAAAATTGTGCTTAATGATGGAGGTTTGGTTTTGTTTGTGGATTTTTTTTAATACTTTGCATGAAAACCTAGAGAAAGCAGGGACTTGTAATTTTCAGTGAGAAACTGGTTATTCCTTCAGAAAAGAAGCTCCACACATTTTTGAGATATAAGAACTCATTATTTTATGCAATGTTTTTCTGAGTTATGACATTACCTCAACTTTTTAAGAAAAATTTATCAGATAAGTTGGGCCATAGGCAGCAAAAACTCTACCTATACTGCTACTGGTGTAGCTCTTCTCATCAATTGACAGTTCCATGTAACTGAATAGGTATTATTCCCTCACAGGGGAATTCCCCGAGATGAGCTAACAATTACCACCTTAGCTTGAAACTCTAGGAATGAACAAGAAAAAATCAAAGACCCATATAGATATGTGCACCAGCAAATAAAATAACATTACTCTGAGTTTGTCTGGATGAAATAATTACCAATTATGAATTATGAGCTATATAGAAATTGTAATTCCACAAAAGGCATCAAGTCCCAGCACTGAACTAGCAGTATTTTTTTTTCTCACTTCCAGTCTTCCTTTGTTAATTCAACTTGGAAGGATATTACAAACACATCTTCCCACTAGGAAGGGAAGAAGTGACTATATGAACTCTTGACACAACATGCTATCAAACATAGGAGGCAGCGGGCAGAATACATTAACATGATCATTACTACAGTATTTTCTTTTCCTTTATGTGGAGAATAGAAATAAAACATCAGTGCAGAAAACTTCAGTGAAAAAGTTAAGATTTATTAATGCAAACAAAAGTAATACCAAATTATTTTACCTATAGAAATTCAAAAATAGCCCTGTATCTCCCAGTGAAACATTGCCACAGAAAATGCAAAAGTCTTTTTGGTTGGTTTGATTTTTTTTGCAAAATAAATTAGTTGTTTTAAGAAAAAGAGAATCCAAAATCATTTCAACAGTAATATTTCAACAATCAGGCCAGGCCTTCTGCATCCATGGATATGTCCAATAAAAGTCCAATTGAAAGGCAGCATTTAAACTCTTCTCCCAGTCTGGAACCTCTTCACATTTAGAATGAAGCAGCCGTCATTTTTTCTATAATATTATAGTAAAACTGTATTTCAAGAAAGGACAAAAAAACCAAGTGATAATAAAACCCAGAACTCACCACAACTCCAAACTGCTCTGGCTCAGACAAATTGTTATACTCGCTCTTGAACTTGGACAATGCATTCAATTGTTCTTGTTCAGGAAGGTGTTTTATTAAATTCTATAAAGAAAAATAAAATAGGCTTAAAAATCTCAGATTCCATGTTGCTTGTATTATTGTAAGCAAACAGTATTACATATGCATCACTACCATACACTCCAAAGACAACGCTCTCCCCTGAAGGCAGTAGAATGTAAATAGGCAACATGCAAAATTAACTGAGAGTATAAAAAGCTAGTGATGCAATACTGCAAGCTAACACTTTCTGCTAATTCTAGAGACACTTCTGTAGCTTTTTAAAACACGTTTTTTAAGGAAAGAACATGCTTAGTAGGCACTATGCTGAATTCTTAAGTCCATATGGGGAAGCTGGATGCTTTACATAAGTGACTGTCTTGTGAACACAGGTAAGAGAATCTAAACATTTCACATTCATTTGTTCATCTGAAGAATCTTCTTATTCCCTGGAGTTTCCTGAACACTTAGACATGTATATCTACATAGAGGCACTTACAATTAGGCACCTGAACCCTACTCTACTTGGATCCTGTTAGATTGGCTAAAAACATCTTTTCTGAGATTCAGGAAGTAGAGAACTTCTCAAACATTTAATTATGGTACATAATTTGAGTCAGTAGCTCAGTTCTGTCCCTTCCCAATACAATGACTACAACTACTAGGCAACTGTCATGCCCCTAGCCTGCTGTCTTTCTCAGCTTATGACTCTTGTGTTCCTGTTTACACATTGGCTCAGCTTCCATCACAGTGAGAAAAACATGAGACAGACTGTTCTTTCTTAAAACACTCCCTCATCTACTAGTAAGATCACTCTTCTGAATGAAAGTAAAAGTTCAATCCTTTTAACACTGAAGCCAGTCAAACAAACAGCCATCCCACTAGCTACTACTGCATTTTAAGAAAGAAGCAGACAGATTGACTCCAGCAGTTCCCTGTTACCTGACTGAAAAGGCAGACATTTCAGTTGTCAAAATCTCTTTTTTTACTCTTCAAGTAAATACTTTTGGTGATATACAGTGAAGCCAAAAGAATTTATTTAAGTTGGTAAACAGGATCTCCATCTGAAAGTCTCTTAAAGAAACCCCTAATTTTATCCATTAAAGATCCCAATATCATTTAAGATATAAAAATTACCTCTTTGGGGCCAGAGAGATAAAAAGCCATACCTATGCTTTGTTAACATACTTCCCTAGTTTAAGAAGAAAGAATTTCACTCTTTAAGTAATAGCCAAAAAAGAGCCCTAAATCAGTAGACTGCTTCAACAGAGCGTCCATGCTCACATAAGGGTTTTGCTAAGAAAAAAAGAAAACTATTGAAAATGCATGAATGATGATGCTTGAAACAATAATGTAAACTTAGATTTTATGAGCTTGATTTGGACATGGTCAAACTGATTTTCAACATGACAACAGTCATATATATCCTTACCCTTATAATGTTTGGAAAATATTTTTGTAAAAAAGACTACATCTATTAATTACAGATGAACATGTCCAGCACTAAATCAGTAACATTAAGCAAAAACAAAAGGGTACAGAGTGTAAGAAGATACATTTTAAAATAGAAATTCAGAACACCTATTTTTTTTTTGGTATACAACATCCACAAGAACAGCTCTAAATATACTACAATTCCCTAATCTTTACTGAGATTACAATGGTATTGTGTGATGCTGAAATAGTTTTCACATGTTGAAAAACTGACCACAGAACTTTCAAAAACCAAAAACACTCAAGCCTTGTATGGATGTTTTCAATATTGAGCATCAGAAAACAAACAAAAAAAAGCAACCAAAACTGAAGGAGCAGCTGATATCAAAGCAGCTTTATGGTATTCAGATAAAGCTTTTGAACAGCTACAGATGAAACACATTTTGAATACCAGGGAACAAGCAGGAAAAAGAATTCAGATTAAGTCACAGAAACTTTCCAATGACTAGTCAATGAGTTTTTTGATTATAACATGACTTTTGGAGTTTTTACATCTTTCAGCAACAGATTTAATTTTTAATGAACTGGGGGCAACAGGAGAGAGGGCAGAAAGAGACTGAGAGAAAATATATTTTATTTCTTAAACATAACAAGACTTGGATTAAGGAAAAATTTCCAACTTCAGAAATAGCAATATTAGGACACACTGAACAATTTTCAAAGCTAGACTTAAAAAACTGACGAAGGCAAGAAATTTCAAGAAAGGAGAAGTACTGTGCTGTCTAAGGTATCTTATATAAATGAGGAAAAATAGCCATATGCTTGCAAACCTATATACACTTTCACTCTTCTCAGAATCACAAAATATACAGGACCACATTTCTATAGCATGGCCATAACATATAATTGAGATGGTTTTAAAATATCTTTTTAAAGATAGAAATAGAGATATACAGCTGGATACTTACATTTATTTAGTAACCTAAGGGTATATGAAAGCGGATATCAAATTTTTGAAGCAACAAGGCACATTATTCTGCCACTTTCAGAGGAAGATGGGTGTCTTAAGTAATTTTTCAAGTTTAAACTCAGATAGTCCCTTTTTCAAAGTTATAATAGTGTTGTTTTACCCAGAAACAAGTAACTTGGATGAAACTATTTGATAAAAATTATTACATCCAAACTTGCAAATTCAATTTGGAGCCTAAGTTACACAGAGTTTTCCATCTGACTTAGGCCTTTAAGTGTTTAATCATTTGGCAAAAAAAATGCAATCTATATTCTTGCGTCAGTTATATGACTGTGTTCATACAGGACATTGTGAGCATTATCACTTGTATCCCACTACACTGACTTTCACACAATCACAGCAGTTGCTTCTCTTACCCTTTACTTAAATAAAATTGTTCCCCCCCCTCCAGATGCAAAGATTCAAACACTGTCAAAACCACTTTGGACTCAATTTTGATGCCAAGAGAGGTTACAGGATACACTGACTTTCAACATACTTTACTGGTAATACCAATTAATAGAGCCACAGGATGATCAGCATAGTGTCAAAAGTATCTTCTATTATTGTTAAGCATGTTAAGCACTGCATAGCTACTACAGTGGGGCTAGGCTGTCTTAGATGCTTTATAATATACAGAAAATTAAACATTTCTTATCCCAAGGCATATACAATAATAATGAAAGTAACAGTTCACAGAAGAATTTAAAATTAATAATATAAAATTTAAAAATTCTTAATGAAAGTAAAGTTACTCTTCTCAGCTTATTGCAATTTCACATCGAAGTACGACATTAATTAATTACCCATTAATGGTTTGATGAACTTTCTCCCCAGAGTCTAGATGCAAAAGTATGGTTTGCCTTCTTTAAATATTATATATTGTAATTATCCAGATGATAGTTTTTCATAATTCTGATATATAATATTTATTTATTAAAAACTGGTTTCTTCATGTTATTGAGTACCTAATTTTGCTAAAAAGCTAAATTTAAACCATTGAAAAACAGTGCTAAGATCAAACAGGACGAGAGAGTCTCATAGCAAGCATGTACTACCTGAGACAGAGCCCAAGCTGAACATAACAGCATAGCATATTCTACCTCTCAGCTTTTCATGCTACCATAGAGAATTTCTACTATTATAGCAAATAAAATAAAGGATATTGCAGCATACAAGAGTCCTGCACAAAAGAGAGATAATATTTCTAAAAGACAGATCTTACCAAATTTAATGGATACCCATCAGGATGACTTGGGAATATGGCAAGGACAGGCTGAAAGAAGCTGGTTATAGAACTCTAAGAAAGCAAGACTCATGGGAACTTACTGTGTTCAGATACCGAACTGGAGGGTACAAAGAAGATGCAATTAAGTTCCTTATGAAGTTGTGCAATAGAAGACTAAGGTCACAAGTTACAACAATACAATAATAAAAATTCCAGTTAGATAAAAAAGGAATGGTTTCACAAGTTTTGTTCAACACTTTAAAAGGTGTCCAGAAAGTCTGTGGAGTCTCCAGCCTTGGAGATACAAAAAATTGAATGTAAAAGGCCCTGAGCAAACTGCTCTAATTGACCTGACTTTGAGCAGGGCCTTGGCTCAAGTGACTTCCAGACATCCCTTCCAAATTATTTTTTCTCATTATTCTATAATGATGCATTTGTATTTATTTTATTAAATTCTTCAGCTTGTCAACCCTTGAATATCATTGTGTATAGAAGAACTTCCAGTTTCTTTTGGCTCCTTAGAGATTCATACTTTGTGCTTTAAATAATATAACATGGAAAGGGAAGACGTTATCTAAATGAACTCCATGGAAGAAATGTGGTCACTGTGAATGCCCTAAGACATGATCTTGGACTGTATCAGCTCTAACAAACAAAAAAATTCAAGAAAAGTCAACCAAACAGACCACAAACTTGTGCAGATAAGACAAAGGTAGAAACGGAGAAAAAATTATTAACTAGGGAAGAAATAAAATCTCATATGTACCCAAGTTAAAAACTCAGTTTAGGTGTGGACAATATGGAAAATAGAGAATATAAATTCAGATGTGTTGTGTGTGAGAGACTGGATTCGTATCTCATTGGATTATTTGATTATTGGGTTGAATCAACCAACTCTGTGTGGCAGATCCAGGTTGCAGTCCTCATGGCCAGGTCTCCAAGTGAGAAGGCACATGGTCTGTCAGTCAAATGGCCCAGGAGCCCACCCACACCATGCTCCTGGAAACCCTGACTGGCTGGACACCCCTCACTCTGGCCTGGAGGTACTGAGTGGTCAGGGATCCAAACCACATAAATTCAGGAGCACATGGGCTTTCTCTTTCTTCTCTGGACCAGCCTTCACCATGTAACTCTAGGCGGTAACTATAATTATCTATAATTCTCTTATTCTAACCTCTTTCTTTACTCTTTCTCTCTTATCCTCTCTTTCTTTATTCCTCTTTTTACTCCTTTACCTCTTAATTTCCTTTCTTTCTTTACTCTTTCCTTTATCTGTTCTTGGTAGCCTAAAACTAATGGGTTGTATTTCATTAAGTTGTGAGCTGATGTTTGCTGGGTACTTCTCTTTGGTTGTATGTTACTGCTGTGAACCTTTTGCCAAAATACCTATTTTCTTACTAAATTAAAAGAAGTCTCTTGGGAAAATGCATGTAGCATATTCTCTTTAAACAAACTCAAGGTATTAAAGAACTAAAGACTCTGCAAAAGTTCAATGGGAACTCTTAAGAGAGTTAAATACAAGTAATATTCCCAGTAAAGCTTAATGCTTTGGGATTACAGTGTTTCATCATGGCTTAATCCCAGACAGCCACCAAGCTCCACACAGCCACTCACTCACTCTCCCACCAGCAGGACTGGGGAGAGAATCAGAAGGGTAAAAGCTCAAAAACTCATGGGTTGAGATAGCAAAGCAAAACAAGGAATTAATTTACAGCTTCCCATGGCAAGTGTTCAGCCATCTCCAGGACAGCAGGGCCCATCATGTGCAACGGTAACTTGAGAAGACAAACACCATCACTCCAAACATTCCCCCTTCCTCCTTCTTTCTACCACGTTATATACTGAGCATGATGTCATATGGTCTAGAATATCCTTTTTGTCAATCTGGGTCACCTGTCGTGTCTCCTTTCAAAATCCCACACATTCCCAACTTCCTTGCCAGCGTGACAATTTGAAAAGCATAAAAGGCTTTGGGTTCTGTGTAAGCCCTGCACACCAATAATGAAAACATCTCTATATTATCAACCCTGTGTTCAACACAAATCCAAATTACAACCCCATACTAGCGACTGTAAAGAAAACTAACTGTATCCCAGCCAAAAGCAGCACAAGTCGATTTCATAAAAATATTAGCATTTCAAATATTGAAAAATCTACATTTCACAGAAAAAATATTCTTACAGTGATTTATTAGCCAAAAGTTTACGTGAAGAGATTTTTTAACTATATTTTTTTATCTACTAAGAAGCTTCCCCTGAAATATTGGGATTTTAAATGTGTTTTTCCTTACCTGAATCATAGACTCTGATAGCTGTGTTTCATCTACTTCCAATATCATCATTTTGATTTCCTCATAAGGCACTCGGAAAGATCCAAGGAAAATTGCTAAAATAAAGATTCCACAAATAGTGAAAAAAACAAGACAACCATCTTGTTTCTACTTAAAAAACACCAGTAAAACAGGTCATAGCATCTCCACGTTAACAAACACTATGCAAAGTAATATAGGTAAGAGATAATAATTTTTAATGGATTTTTAATTAGTGCTCTCCTTCAATTCCAGCCTTCTCCATCTGTTTGTTATGCACAACATCTAGCATCACAGAAGACTTCCATAAGCAGTCAGTGACAAGTCTGCTCTGAAGGAGAATCCCTGCTGTTACAACATTTTGTGCTGAGGTGACAATGACATCTTTTTCTTCAACAGTCGTATCAGAGCTTTCTCTTCAAGAAGCACCATGACAAACCAAAACCATATAAACAGAAAACAAAATGCTCTTATAAACACTCCTTGATCATTCACTGTAATCCTATCATTTCCTATTTTATCTCTGCTGGCATTTAGGAACCTACACTTAATAGCACTCCACTCTGACAAAACTTTATCTTCTTCATTTGCATATTATTGCATAATACTATTGCCTATATACTACATACTTTATTTCTATAAAGTACATGAGATGGCCAAACTTCCTGTGGACATTATTGTCCTTTTTTGCCAGGGGGTGGGGAAATGCTGGGGTAGGGGGTGGAGGGGGTAGGCAGGTAGTATTCCTTGATGAATATGCTGAAAATATAGATAGATTATTAGATATACAGCTGTATGCTTGTACTTCAATATATACAGTCTTGAACAAGGAATAATCTGCAACTGTTTTCTGGGTGGTTTTAAGTGTTTCAGTTGTATCAACTCTCAAGCTTGGGCTTAAAACCAATATTCACATATTCTCACACACTTTAAACAAGAAGTAGTTACCAAGTAATCAGACAAGGGAAAGGCATTTATATGGAACATTTATACATTACTTTGTGGGGAAAAAAACCAAACAATCTACTTACACAGATTCTGTGCAATCTTTGGGTCCAAAACTTTTAACTCTTTGATTCGTTTCTTAATAGATTTCTTTTCTTCAAAATCATCCTCCTCTCTTTTTACTGACAAAGTAAACAGAAATACACTCACAGTTAATTCTTAATATTAAGAGAAAACACTCACTAATTCAGGAAGCATATTTACTATCAAGCATAGTCAATTCACAGTGAAAAGAACACACAATGAAATACCCAGTCAAAAAATAGAGATGTTTTGCATGTATTGCATCTATTCTCAAAACTTTTGCTCTTCAGTTAAATCTGTCAGCATGCTAGCCTTCTAGATTTATTTATTTTTTAATATACAACCTGAGTAAAGATGCTAATGATAAGTGTACAAATATGCTGGAGTCATATTTAAAATATCATGCAACATGCTTCAGTCACCCTGGCCAGGTTAGCATTCTGAACTGGATTTTAACAACAGCAAATCTTAAGAAAATATGTCAACAACGCTGAGCAATAAAGAAGCAATCTAAAATCTAACTATTTTCGTGACTGCTTTTGTTTAACTATGTGCACCAAAATTATCAAAGACCACTGGCTTATTAAGAAAATAACATTACCTTAGAATATAAATAAATAGAATATAAATGAGGATATTCCTCCAAAAAGTTGTATTTTAAAATATATAATGTAATCATACTTTTACAAAATATCACAAAGTGATTGTATATGTTAACATTGCTGAAAATTTTGGCTTATTCCTTCTTTTCAGAAAATAATTCATAACATAGGAGTTCCAGAATGCATTATGTAAGCTGAATTTATTTCTCATTATTTGCACTTGTCATAAGAATTTCATTTAAAATAACAGCATAGGCTTGCTAAGGTATTAGTAGGGAGCATTTCAATTTTTATGCAAAAAAACTAAAAGACAATACCAACACAAACCTTTCCTTAAATACAATCTGGTTATCCTTTTTTTTTCCTTTCTTCCTTCCTTCCCCAGCACAAATCTTCAGTGTCAAATGTTATTTACCCAACGTGCTACTTTTTAATTCTCTATAGTATTTCACAAATGAAATTAGTTTCCAAGCTTTTACAGTACGATTGTTTGAAATTGTTATTCATGCTTCAAATATTTGAGAGCAGAAAATATGCTATAAAAATATGCTACTGACTTCCGAAGGAGATGGATATAGATGAGAAGTCCTGTCAAGAAGATGTAGGATTAAAATTTCTGGCTCACTGATGATTCTTGACAAAACTAGGTGTAAACATGAATTATCAAGAGGATTTCCCTGAGCTGAAATTAATTCCAAAAATGTTAACAGAGGTATTGGAGAGTTATGTCATTCTTAAAAAGTGTTCTTCTAAGCACAATAAATTTTGCCTAAGATTGGGACACAGAATAAATGACCTCGAGGTCTTTGAATTTTGTTGCCTAGGATATAACCAAAGAAAAAAGGACCTAAACACCTCACACAGGGACTGAAGGAACCAGATTCAAGTCCCTTCTGAATTGATGGAGACACAAATTTGAATCATCTCACTTCTAATACTCCACACCTGCTAGGCAGCATGATGCTTTTGTGGACATGTCACATTGCAGAAAAGAACCTGGTATTCTGAAAAAATGAAATTACTGAGCTAAGACATAAAGTAGTTGTTGGAAGTAGGACTGATAATCAGGGTCCCGGCAATGGGTTATGAAGCTACATACCCTCATCTTTTGTCTGTCTTAGCACTCCACCCACACAACCTGGTTGGCCTTGAATTCCTTTTAGCACAGATTTAAACAGTATAGCTAGCATTCTCCTGTACCATTAAAACTACATACACTGCTTACTACATATGCAAAAGCAAAAGTAGGTTTTAACTACCAATGTGAGGACTCAATATCCCGTGTTCCAAATTAATAGAATGACATTTGAGCTACTGGATGAAGAGAAGGTTACCAGCAAAGGTCCACTTTTCCTGGTTATGCACTAAGAAGAGCCCAGAAGAGCATGTCTAGGGGCTACAGATCTCAGAATCATTTGACTGTTTTCTCCTGAAGTTATACACTTTAGCAGACCACTCAAATTTCTTAACAACTACATGTTGAAAACAGTCATTCTTAAAAGCATGATTTTGAGTTGCCTGTCTTGCTAGAATTGCAGATTCCCCTAGAAGACTTGGACATCTCTGGAGCAAAGGTTCCATGCTGTCGTGGGTTAGCAAGGATTTCCCTCTCCCTGGGGGACTGTGAATGGTTTGTCCAGGTGAATTTCCAGGACAAAACCAATCAGAAGTTTTAGCAACGCCTTTTACCAATTACATCTTTAAGAAATCGGAAGAGAAAGTAGTTGCGCAGTTGAAATCGAGGAGCCATGTGAGGGAGGAGGCAGCAGGCCCCAAGGGGGGGCCAAGGTCTCCCTCCTCCCCCCACCCTGGGACGGGGGTAGGAGCAGCCACGGAAGCCCCCCTGATCCAGACATGGAACGGAGTGAAGGAAAAAAAACTTAAAGGACTGTGCAAAGGATTCCAGCCAGAGAGATAGCAGAGCCTTCAAGGTCAGACCTGGCAGCAGCAACAACAAGCGGAGAGAGTAAGTCCGAAGGGGGGGGAGAGACGATTCCTTCTCCCCCTCTCTCCCTCTCTCTCCCTTCAGCAGGGAAAAGACTGAAATCTAAAATCCCTGCCACCTGTAGAAGATTGTTGGGGAGCAGAGGTAATCCCATCTGCAGCGTGAGGAGCTGAGCTCACACTGGAGCAGAGCTGGAACAGATAAGTGCATGCAGAAGATGGACTCTATGGAAGGAGTTTTTGCTGGCCTGTGGCCCACACAGAGGAGAAAGGGATCCCAGAGACGGATCCGTGAAGGTGCAGCTGAGGTGGACCTACTCCAGAGCACGTCGGCTCGGGTAGGAAGCCATGTGTGGTCCCAGTGAGGGATCGATGCTGGTGCAGCTGCTGACCCCGAAGGACAGCA
>JAWWES010000001.1:59531557-59614004 GCA_035583135.1 Lophotriccus pileatus
AGTTGTTTAGTTTTTATTGTGTAGTAATAAATCCTAATATTATTTTTCCCCAGTTGGATTTGGTTTTGTCTGCATAAACCTTCTCTCAACTTAGAACAATTTGGTTGGGGGGTGTGGAAAAAAATTGTCACCTAGACAAACCCACGACACATGCCATCCTCATGCCTTATGTAACGAAAATATAAGTAATGCTTTATGGCTATCTTGGAACTTTGCAAATTATTATTTTACAAGAAACAAAATAATTTCCTTTTCAGTCACAATAAACAGAAGTGAAATTATATGAATTTATTAATTTCCTTAAACTTGCCCTGACAGCCTCAAACTGGATACTAGTAATAGAGGCAAAAACAGAAAAAAAAGTTTGCTTTTTCCAGCACTAGAAAGAAATATTTATTCATTACAAGTCTTATAACAGAGATAATACACAGATACGCAAATGTTAAAAGAAAAAAATCATCGGTTTAACAGGCACTATTTAACTCCCTACTTCCAAATCAAGAAACAGTGATGCAAATGAACTGGCTAATTCCCTCAGGAATTTTCACCCAAGAGGCACAAATGTTACAGCACTACTTAAGGTATTGCAACAGTAAGGAAAAATGTATAAGCATAAAACATATCTACTCTAGGAAAGTCATGCAGGAATCATATGCAGAGTTTTACAATTATGGAACAAACTAAATTACTTCAAACTTACATGATACTTCTTCAGGAGAATTGAGGTCACATCCTTATGTAGGTGGCAGCAATAAGAAGCAGAGGATACATATTACTTGTCTTCCTTGTTTGAAATGTTGCACTTTCCAATGAAAACTCTGATACCTCCTACTGCCTCCAGAAATTTTTACCTCACTTGCTAATGTGCTAATGTCCTGGTTTTGGCCAAGGGTAGCATTAATTTTTCACAGTAGCCATGGCTGGGGTGCAGGGGAACCTGGAGCCAGGTGGGCCTGGCAAAGACATTCTGCTATTCAATACCATCTTATGTCATGGCCAGGGGCCAGGGAAAAGGTACTCTCCCTTGCTTCCCAGAAGGGGCAGGGGGTGTTCCCTTACTGGGGGAACAAGTGGCAAAGGGAGAAATGGGGTAACGCCAGTCCTGACCAGATGGTCTGTCCCCCATTGCTTTTCACTGTCTTGGGCTTGGGGTAAAAATGTGGGTGCAGGACAGTCTGTCTGACATGTTCACAGTCCCAGTAGGTGAGCAATTTTTGCTTGCAAATCACCCTCTTTTGTATACTTTTGTTATTCATATTGTTACTATTTCTGTTGGTTTTCTTATCTCATTGCTGTTTCCAGCAAATTGTTTTTATTTCAACCTGTGTTCTCTGCATTTTGTACGTCCCACCAGAGGGGGGAGGAGAGGGTTCACTAAATTAGGGAGTGCCACTCATAAATCACGACATCTAAGCAACTTACAAGGTAGAAAAAAAAGGAGAAAAAAAAAAAGGTCCCAGAAGCTTCAGAGACATAACTATTATCTATTTCCAACAAGAAAAAAGGGAAAAATCCCACCACAGGGGGGGAATTAGTAGAAATATCTGAACAGGTGAAGTATAGTATCAAGACTAAAAGGCAATCAAAGAAAACAAGCAGATTTTAATTTGTGGAGGGCACTGGAATAGAAAGCAAAGTATACAGAAGATAGAAAATGGGAACATCTGCTTACAGTGGAAAAAGAGAAAGCTGCAACTGGGAGTGGACAGCTTCTGCAGAAAGGAGGTGACTATTGAGGGAAATGGATACAAGATGCTATTACACTAACAAAAGAAGAATCCAACCAAGGGATCCCAAAATACACAGACAGCTCTCAGGACTCCAGAATTTGGATCAGCATATTAAGCCATTAGCTTTTTTAAAATCACATGTCTTATTTCAGGTATTATACAACTAAAAAGGAATGTTACATGTCAAGAACTACACATCCTTTGAAGTTCTGTCTATATGTTACACCTGTCACATTGAGGGACATACACATGGCCCCAGCATCTGAACTGGACTGTATATTGTCAGTAGCACCACACCTTATGCTTCAACTGCTCTGCCCTCTCAGGCTGGGACACAAAGTGTTAGAGCACTTTGAAACACATAGAATTCACCTCCTATCCTTAGGATAAGCTCCTCTTATCTCCATATCCACAACCTTATTAACGTGAGTCTCAAATTAATAATGTGGTTGCCAGCATACAGATGGACAAATACCTCAAAGAAGTTTTAGATATTAGCCAGATTGCATTTACTGTCACCTTCAAATATCCATATATGCATTCAAATGTAGTCAACTACCTCTATCTGATGGAGGCAATGACCTGACTGAAATTAGAGTCCTGAAAAGAGTGGTGACAGGACTGTTTTACAAATATCATAGTTGGAAGCGTACAGAATAGCACTTCATAAAAATGTGGACTGGATCCTATGGAGCTACTCTGTAGAAGTCTGAAACAATTACTTTCTTGGTAAGTGCCACTGAAATAATCTACATTCATGAATTGCTATGCACATTTCCATTTCTTCCACAGGTCTTGATATAATCTGCTATCCACAATCTTTCTGTAAGAAAAATCATGTCTCTGCATCTGTATGTTAAATAAATAAAAAAAAAATCTTCTAAAATACATCATCTTACTGAAAAAAAAAACAAAACCCAGAACAAAATACCCTTGAAATACAGGCTTCAAAAGGAATGTACTGATATGAACATTTATTTTAGAAAGTCTGAGTTCCTATTTCAGATGAAACTTGAAAACTAAATTACACAGAACACTCGATGGAGTTATTTTGTCACTAAGTAACAGAGCGTACAGAAAACCATACGACCTTGCACCTTTCGTAGCCTCTTAGCTAAGACAACAGTCATCTTACATTCTGTCTTCACTGAAAAGGAAAAGAACAAGCCTGGGGTCATGGGCTCAAAGGATGCACCCATTATAAAAGTAGATGCCTACTTCATCTGTTTGGAAGTCTTATTCTTAGAAGTAAATGAAGCTTATGTCCTGTATAGTAGGATATTCAACTGAAAGACCTGTAGTCTTTATCTCCAAAGTTATCTGGAATCAAAGGAACAGATCTTTAAAAAAAAAATGAGGCTGTAGCTAAATAACAAATCCTGCAGAATTTCTTTGTTATTCATAAAAATGTGGAGAACCTTTCTATAAAAGACAGAACTATAAAGTTTGGAACGGACCCCTGGAAGTCATTTGGTCCAACCCCATTACTCAGACAGGGCTGCCCAGGACTGTATTCAGAGAGCTTTAGCATCTCCAAGGATGGAAGGCGAGTCCACAACCTCTGTGGGTAATCTGTGCCTAATCTGTGCCCAGTCACTCTCACAATAATAAAAAAGTGACTTGTGATGTTCAGGATGAACCACCTGTGTTTCAGTTTGTGCTCATTGCCTCTTGTCCTGTCACCAGGCATCACTGAAGTGTCTGGCTCCATCCTTCTTGTGCTCTTCTTTCAGGTATTTATGTAAACGGGCAAGATCCTCAGGAGCCTCCTCTTCTCCATGTTAAACACTCCCAGCTCTCTCAGCCTTTCCATATAGGAGAGATACTCCAGTCCCCTCACCATCTTCATGACCCTTTGTTGGACTTTGCCCAGTAAATCCACGTCTCTTTTACTGGGAAGCCTCAAGCTGCACACAGTACTCCAGTGTTGAAATCAAAGGCCTGCCAAAGAATATGTGTCTTTTGGCTGACAGGACACAGATTTTTGAAGACTTGGACTGTTTTAACAGCTTCACTGCTGTCCCACAATAACACACACAAAGCAAAGCAAAAGTTTAGTCTCAATAAAAAAAATTTAAAAACTACCAACCAAAAAAAACACAAACCACCACCAAGTCTGTTTTCTAGACTGTGACTCTACACAGGTGCTATCTGCTCCACTTGCAGATTCCACAGTTATTTGTGACAATCTGCTTTAAAATAGAAAAGAAATTTTGAACTGGATCTAAATCATTCTATAATATCTTCAAAAATGCCTACTTCCTTTTTTTTCATAGAAACAAGGATAAAATGAGGATATTAGGCACAGCCCACAGCTGTAGGAAGAATGCCTGAACACTGAAGCCAGGAAGCTGGTAAATATTCTGCTTCCCAAACAGAACAACCTAAGGTTGTATCAACACAATTGCTAGCACCAGGGACTGCTCATCACTTAAAGATCTGTTCTAAATAAAGATAGTTCATTCATAAACCAAAGACATTAAGCTCTCGTTTTTTAACGATAGTTGATAAAATCCTGATTTAAAAAAAAATCAAATCTCAAGTCCTATTTGTTAAGAAGTGACTATCTAAAATACTCATAAAAGTATGGCATATACAAATCAGAAAAATCTTTTTCTTAGTTACAATCTAAACACCTGCTTGGCTCCACTCTAGAAATGAAAGTTTTAATCAAGACTGATGCAACTCTTGGAAGGATATAAAACTTCACTTCTTTTTTGGGAGGGAAAAGGAAAAAGGGGAGGTTGAAATGAGCTTTCTGCCACAATGGAATTTGCTGGACAGGGAAAAGCAAAACATACCACTGTTCCCAGCAGAACAGACTTTAGCTCCAGTAGATGCGTAATTCTCCAGTTTTGAGATGTCCGCATTCTAAGATATATTCCTACCATCAAGACTTAGCTGTTTGGGCCTTACAAAGCTGATCACCTGTCAGAAGCCATCAAAAGCTGAATAACAGACCTGAGTGCACTTGAACCCAAGGTGAGCATAGTTGATTCAAGAAGCACCATAACATTATTGATTTTAAAATGGAATGGCAACTGTTCAATTCCACTATTTTGTGTCCAATAGTTGACTTTCAGAGGTTGTCAAATTCCAGAGTAAAATCTTTTAATTTAATGATCCTTGACAGATTGTTCTTCCATGCCTTTGTGTAATTGCTTTTTAAACCTAATAAATTTTAAACATTGATTAGGTCCATTGCACAGAGTTCCAATACTTATTTAATTATGCACTGTACAAAGACTTTATTTAATTTTTTTAAATCTTGATCAGTTTTGCTGTACCTCTACCATACTTTTTACTAGCGAGCGGAAAGAAAATCACAAAATTCCCAAAATCCTATTTTGCCAGTATAATAGTAATTTATTACATTGTTAACTAATTCTGCCATTTCTTAATGATTATCTACAAAAAGTATCAACTTTGGTAATTGTAGATCCTCGAGAAGGAGAAACCTTTTTAAAAACTATCATCACATTTGTCACCTTTCTTCCTTTCCTCTGATGTTGGCATAGGCTCAAGTAATAGTTTACACAGCACAGTTCATAGCTCAGCTGTTTCATCCTTCAGTTCCCTTAGAAGTCCAGGGTGAATACCAGCTGGTCTTAGCAATCTGTTACTGTCCATTTAATTGACCTATCCTAAACCTTCCTCTACTGACCATACAATTTGTGTTTCCTGATCTAACATGGTGCTTTCCCCAAAGACCAGCTTGGAGGCCACTTCACTATTGGTCAAACAGAAATAATTCTTAGCTTCAGCATTTGGAAGCAGGAAAAAAAGTGGTGTTAGTCTTTCTCTTTTTTTTCTTTGGAAGACAGATAAGAAGCAGTAAGTCATATTTTTGTATTGCATTTTTATTAAGCCTTTATCCATGTTAAAAATTCAATCATATGAAAATTTTAACACCTCAGCACTAAATCAGTAGAGCACTAAGAATCAGAAAACTACTGAAGTCCATGGAATTAAAACACAAGCTTATACTCTTAAGCGAAACATGAGTGAAAAAGACACTTAAAGATGGCTGCTTACAGATTTTATGTAGCACATGCTAAGTGGCTTTAATATGCTGCAGTCTCCATATTTCCCTAACTATTGTTGTTGTTTTCAGGTAAGACCACTAGTAAAACTTTTATTTTAATCTTTCAGTGAACAATTCATTACTTTGTTTGATCTCAAAGCTTTTTCCACTTCACTAAGTAGCTTCTAGAAGCTGGACTATGGCATGTTTCTAGAGCAAAGTCCAACATATAAGCTTATTTTAGTTGTTCTTACTGTGCAAGTTTTCAAACTGTTAGTATTTATCATTATTTAATTACAGAAATAAGTAGAAGTATCTTTTTCCTTTTTATACCTTAATTCACTACACATTGTTTCATCACAATCTTAACTTTCAATTTAATACAGATGTTTTCATACCTTGAGTTTTGAACACAGAGTAATCCAAGTATTTTCTCCTTTGGAGAATGACTTGGGGGTGCTGGTGGATGAAAGACTGGACGAATCAGCAATGTGCACTTGTAGTCCAGAATGACAATGTATTCTAAGGTGCATCAAATGAAGCATGACCAGCAGGTCAAGGGAGGTGATTTTGCCCCTCTATTCTGCCCTTGTGAGACCCCACCTGTAGTCCTGTGTCCAGTTCTGGGGTCCTCGGCACAGAAAAGACATGCACCTGTTTGAGTGGGTCCAGAGAAGGTACATAAAAATTATCAGAGAGCTGGAGCGTTTCTCCTTTGAAGACAGGCTGAGAGAGCTGGGGTTTGTCTTGGAGAAGAGAAGGCTTCAGAGAGACCTTACTGCATCCTTTGAATACTTAAACAGGGTTTATAAGAAGAATAGGGCATTCTTTCAGTAGGGTCTATTGTGACAGGACAAGGGATTAAAGGAGGGATGATTTAGATTAGGTATACAGAAGACATTTTTACAATAAGGGTGGTGAAACACTGAAACAGGCTGCCCAGAGACGTGGTGGATGCCTCATTCCTGAAACCATTCAAGGTCAGGTTGGATGGGGCTCTGAGAACTCTGATCTCATTGAAGATTGAAGATGTCCCTGCTCATTGCAGACAGGTTGGATTAGACAGCATTTAAAGGTCCCTTCCAATCCCAACTATTCTATGATTCCACAAATCACAATATGAAGACATAGCTGAGCACTGCTGGTAATAGATGGGAGGCCATTCCTTCCCTCATACACTCAGCTTTTCTCTTAGTTGCATATTCTTAGAATTTATGAAAAAGCCATAATAATAAGTGTACTTTAAAAACTTCAATTCAAAAAAAGTCAGAAAAATTATCAAGAAAAAAAAAGTTTGTCATCAAAGTAGAAAGTTTAATCAACTTGTGGACTAATAAACAAGCACCAGAGTGGGACAGATCATATAACCAGGTGGAGGGCAGAAGAAATCAGTCAGGCCTCTTACCTTCAGCATCAATGAACTGATGCATCTGCCTTGTTGCTCAAAGAGCACTATCCCATGACCCCAGTTGAGCAGAAGCTCGCACTGCATCTCAAAAAACCTGTCCACCATTTTCCTGACACTACCTTTATCTGTATAGAAAATCCCAGAAGCTAGTTTTCAGTTGTGCCACTTCCCTACACAGCCACGGAAACACTAGTATTGAACAAGAAAGAATTGAAACCCCACACTAGCAGCACCAGATTTGCCTGCCACAGAACAAATTCTCAAAATTGGCTATCACATTAAATTAGAAACAAAAGTTACACATTTTCAATTAATCATTTGTTTTTATTTAAGGATTATTTCTCTCAGAACTGTACACTGTAACTATTAAGATAAACCTTTTTCATAATTGATCTGATCTTTGTTATTGTAATATTTAAAGTTAACAAGTACCATCTGAACCAACACTTAAGTTGAAGACACACTTGTGACAGAAAATAATTCCATTAAGATCTCATTTTCTTTCTTGTATGAAATAGTGTTTTATGGTCTTACCAGCATTTAGCTCTCAAAATTAGTATTTTACTACATATCCTTATAGATGAACAATACTTCACTCACAAGAAAGACAATTTTTACTAGTTATAATGTAAAAGTAATCTCATCTCATACTGCACTATAAACTATTCCTCTGTAAGTACTTTCATTGACCATAGATTTTTAAAGGGTACTCGTGTTCTGATGTTATTTTTAATTCTTTTGTTAACCTCTGATATCAACTTAAAACAATTCAAGATCTCTCCAGACAGGAAACATTGGATTAAGTTTTCAACCTAATTCACTGAGTGAATACAAGAAAACCAAGACATGTCAGTAAAATACACAGGGGGATGCAAGAGCAAGAATGAATGATCTGACATAAGAGCGACAAAAACTTACTAAGCTACCACTGTCACATCATAGCACTGTCAGTGCCTCACATACCACAAAGGCAGGGGCAGTACCAACCTGATAAAGAATTGATCATTAACTTGTGGGAAGAAACATCAGTACATGGGACTCCAAAATGAAAGGGTAGATGGGAGAGAATAGCAAACTGGGAAGGAGTTGGTGTATCCTGATTGAAACTGAATGAGGAAGCCACGGTCAGCAGTGGACTGCAAAGTTACCCAGGCAGCAAGAGACCAAGGACATCAGAGAGAATAAACAGCACTCCCACATCAGCCCCTTAAGTACCTCAAAGCACCTGAAGTATCCCTAGAGATCAAGATGGGTCATTTCTACCAACCTAAGACATCAGACACTGGTATATAACCAGGCAGTCCAAGTATCTCTCGATCTCCAGGATAATGACATTATGCTGAATGACAACCTGAAAGTAGCAGTGGCCTTGCCAAGTCAAATGCTTGGGTTTGTACCTTCAGTGCAAGACTGCTTACTCCTTGCTACAATCCCTGGGAGCTGGGAAATCTGGGAGGCAAGCCAAGAAACAGACAAATCACTGGGGATTTCCCATCCTGCAATCTGCAGCCCACCCTCTGCCTCACACATCCCTGATAAACCTGCTGCTTGCAAACATTTACCTTATGTGGTGTATGCAGATGGGGAAGAGAAAACAAAAGAATTCAAATCCATCCCTTACTTGTAAATTTTTGCAACAATAATACTAACTACTGTGTTATCTAATAAATAGAACTCATGGCCCAAAGTCCAGGTCACTGCTATAGCACAGCAACAACATACAAATTTTCTTATTTCTGCTAAGTCTACCTTCAAAATATTGAGGTCATTCTCTTAAAGGTTTATTCACAAGGTAAGTGTGCCTGAATCTCTCTGATGTAGTTGTCCAGAACCAATCTGCAGTTTAAATTTATTCATGACTAGTTTTTACTTATTTCTCATGGTTGAAATAATTCTTTACCCTTTCTAACACTCTTTTTAGAGAATAAGAAAATATCTCAGCACTACAACACGATCTTTGCTTTTTTTAATTAAAGATTTCAAATCCATTTAATCTCTACACCTGATTATACGCAGCTTCTATGCGTCTGTGATTTAATCTGTCTTGAGTCTGGGACAGTAGAACTGGAAGTCATATTACAAAGCGTAACTTGTAAACATATTAACAACAACGCTTCCCTACTGGAAACAACTCTGTGAAATCAAGTATTTGTTCTGCTCTTCTTCCTTGCCTTTATTTATTTTTTCAGTAAACAGTTGATACATACATATATAAAAATACACATATGTACATAAACTGAAATAAAAATCAGAGATTCTAGCACAAAACTAAAGTTTCTGTTCCCACTATTGAATTTCAGGCATAAGTACCTTTAGTTTTTAGCTTCTGCTTCCCTGATTACAATGGAAGGCAAGTTCTATGCCATGCTATTACACAATACCAAATGCATCTGATTGGACTGGAGAAGTGTTAGCTTATTTCAGACTGCTTCTTTCTCAGATGATTAACCACCAGGTTTCTTTGCTTTCTTCTGACATGGGTACACTTACACTCTCCATTCTCAAACATCACCAATCCTCTGCCACCTTGTAAGTCCTCAGTTAGCTACTATAGATCTCCATCATCAACTATTAGCAGACTAATGTTAGCAAGTATGTATGAAGCTAGTATGAAACTTTTTAGTGACTGCTACAAAACTTAACCATAAAGGCTACTGTTGTTCTTCCTATTCTTCTCTCTGCATTGCCCCTGCCATGATTAGGCACAGGCTGGGGACTAAGTAGCATGCTTTTAAAATACAATAGCATTAGCAATAGGCAAATACAATAGCATTTAGCAATGTGAACAATGGATTGAACATATTGAAATTTCTTTGTTATGTGCCAAAAGTTCTGTTTAAATACAAACAAAAGTTACAGTTAAAGGTTTGTATGAAAGAAATCCTATGGTTCTGATTTTGTATATCATATCTGTAGTACAAATATTCTGACAAGACTTGAAATGCGCTTAACTAAAACAAGTTCCTTCAGAATTAATGGGACTTAAAAGTAACAGCAGAATTTGACAGTCAAATACTTAAGTATTTAGCTTTGTTCCCAAATTTGTCTTTCTTCTACTCATCCAGCTTCTGTAACATCCTACCCTCTTTCAACTCAAGAATGCGTCCAGACTCTGCCATCATAAAGTTCAGCCTTTTCTTAACATGTGCAACAAATCATTGTTCTAGTGTGGCTGTTTCTCTTTATGGGCCACCGGTCTCCAGCAGGACTCTGCTCCATCTTAGGCCTCACACAGGGTCACAGCCTCCTTTATGCATCCACCAGTTCCAGCATAGGCTCTTCCATGAGCTGCAGAGGGGGGGTCTCCGCACCCCAACAGTCTGTACCCCCACAGGCATCACAGGTCTTGGCTCTCAGTCTTTCCCCTGTTGGAGGGGGAGAGCGGGGCCCCTGGGCCTCTTCCTCCCTGCTCATGCTACACTGACCTTGGAGTCTACACTGCCACCTCATGTTCTCCTCTGCTGTCCTCTCCGGTTGGAATTTCTTCTGCGACAGGAGCTTTCTCTTCCTCTGTTCTTAAAGATGTTATCACAGAAGCGCATACCATTGGCTAGTAGTAGGAAGTCCATCCTGGAGCTGGCTATCATTGGCTTTTTCATAGAACAGCAAAATATTCTAATAACTTCTAACCAAAATCATCTCTATGGCCCCCTATTACCAAAAATTCAGCCACTTGAAGCCACGACAACCAATGAATCTACAAAACAAAGTCCTTTGTCATTTCTGAAATTAACTTACAGATAAGGTGCTAAGTCTTTTTTTCTCAGGGAAAATAAATATAAATGACCTCAGTATTCCCTTGCTATAACCATTAAATGATGCATGATTCCCTTGCAATCATCACTAAAAACTATATACTGTTTACTATAAAAAAGCAATGAAATGGATTTATATAATTGAATAAAGAAAAAAACAATAATGCTACACTGTGTAAGTTAAATTCAAGGTCCTTATTCGCACAAGCACCTCAAGCATTACATGGAAACAAAATATGGCTTTAGCCAACATTTTTCCCTGCTAAATCAAGAGCTGTCAATCAGCATATTTGTTTGTGTAGTCTCAGAGTACATTGCCTCAATCTCAACAGTCATAGTGAGGAATGTGGAGAGCATAACTGTATCTACTTAACCAGCATTCATGCACCCTCATTAATTTTTTTCATCTCACTTTCAAGCATGACATGCTTCATACCAGAACAATAACTTGCTGATAATTGTTTGAGACAACAACTGGACAGGAACAGTGCAGAGGTGAACTTTCTTATAGATTATAGGGTGCCTCAGTGAATTACAATTAGTCTTAAAAGTCATCTGTCCTGTCCAGCAGCTTTCAAGACATTTCATTAGCAACTACAGAAATCCTAACATACTTTAGGCTTTAATGACCCAGGTGCACTGTATTTTCTAAGACAGAAATTTCTCCAGAATATTTGACAAATACTGAAATATGTGAGCTCACAGCTCAATAAGATATGTATTAATCAAATTGTCACATGATATAAATTGAAGCTCAGCTTGTCATTCATTAATTTAAACACTAACAAAATAAATAAAATAACAAGAATTACTTATACAACTCCCAAATCACAAACCACCTTTAAAAAACTTTACCGAACTCCTCTGCAAGAAGAGCAATGTCATATTCAGGAATATAACAGCATAATTCAGATCAAGTACACAATGTTAAACCACAAAGGTAAACAACTGTATATATAGTTGTATATATATTGTTGTATATATAGTTACATTTCATAATAAGCTACAGGAAAATAGAGCTCTTAGTTTTCTTAATATTGTTCTTTCTCTGGGGTAAAGAATAAAGCCATCCCACAGTCTTCCCCAAAATTCCAAGTATGATTTGCTATAATTGAAAAAAGACGTACCACTGAAAAAATCCAACATATATCTGCCTTTCTGTGACGGAACACTATATATCTATCTATTACACATTACTGTTATTATAATGTAAAAAACCCACATAACCTAACAAGATTACAAAATAATGTTAAAAAAAAAATCTTTCAGATGTCCAACTCTCTTAATGAGCTGAACTGTGCTGATAATGTTTCCTATCTCTTCTACAAGAATCACTCCAATAATGCATTATCTCTTGCTTTTCCTGCCCCAAAACTCATCCTTTTGGAATTTAGAGGATAACTTCCTCTACATTTATCTCTAATTTATGAGGAAGTTGTGGAAATGAAAGTGTTCCATTTCAGGAATAGAAAAATCTCCATATCTGGAGAAACGTTACTTCTTAAAAATCATGCATAGTTAGAAGGCTGCCTTCATGATAAATGATAAAAATTGTGGTTTTTTGTCAGAGAGATATCTGCAGAAAGTACTGTTTTTACTAAGATAAAAATAAATTGGTGATGAAAAAAAAATCTGTAAAAGCAAAGCAGATTTTCAGTAGCAAATCTGACTTCAGATGCAAAAAAAAATTGCATTGAAGGCCCACTCAAAACCGATATCCTGCCCAAAGTCTTCACTTTGGAGTAAGTTAGAACATGGGACTGCAGCAACAGCTAGTATATACAGAAGAGAACTCTCTAAGGAAAAAATATTTTTTTCAATTAAAAAGACTGACTTAAATTAAAATTTCCCACTTCCTTAGTAAAGACCACACATAATGACAGCATTAAGATAGACCACTATGTCTATTCCAAACAGAATGCTGGACAAGAATCATTAAAAACAAACCAAAATACAGAAAAGGAGCACAAAACCTAGTTTTCTGCATAAAACAACTAATAGCATGCAACCTTCAGGAGGCAGGAAAGATTTCAGGTACAGTTTAAAATCAGTCATTTACCAATTGCTTTCTGTAGCATCTAGCTCACAAAGGCAGCACTGAGAAATAGTGCAATTATAATTGCTAGTGTAAGGGCACAAGTATACCACAGTATTTGAGCCACAGCTATTTCTCAAGGTATATACTGTCACCATGCTCCTTTCTACATGTTCTTCCCCAAAGCAGGGGATATTTCCATACAAATGGGGTGCACAAGCTTTACTTTCATCCTTGTATATTCAAAACAAAAAAGTTACATACATGCACATAAATAACATGCCTCAATTAACTCCAATTACTGACAAGCAATCTCTCTCCCTAACAGCTGTTTATACAGGCGTTCATACTGTGCTCTACTCATACACCATCAGTTACCTGGAACAGCATCCTGGAGTTTAACAGCATAAATGACACTCTTTCAAAGGCACTATGATGCCGAGAGATATCAGCAAGAGAGTAACTGGTAAAATCATAAATGCACTTGAAGAAACCAACAACCATGCTATTATAAAGTTCTCTCCATATGGCAATCAATGCTTATTCATCCTAAATCCCACCCATTTCCCTTTTAACAATGCCTGATGCATCTGCACATGAAGTCTTTTGGGGTATCTAGAATACAGCATTTGACATACACACGACAGATGGGTGAGAAACACACTGTTTTGTTTTGGTTTAACCCAACCAATGTAAGGCAAGAATGGAGAAAAATTTACATTTTAGCTGTTGGCTGTATTTCTGTAGTGGCTTTTTTGCTTGTTTGTTTGTGGTTCTTTTTTGTTTGTTTGTTTGGGGAGTGGGGGGAAGTGGAAGGGGGTGGTGGTTTTCTTTGCCTAGATTTGCTCTTTATAAAGATTTTACTATCTACTTTAACATTGTTTGTCTATAATTCATTCATTTTTAAGTGTAATAAACAAATCATAATGAGCAACAAATCTCTAGAGCACTATAGAGTACTTGTATAACAAACAAGTCACACAACTCTATAACTAAAGTTAGTGTCAATCAAAGTCACATAAAATCTCCATGTTTAATAAATAAATACAAGTATTATCAACAGCATTAACTGTTTATATAGATGAATATAGACCCCATACTCCACATTCTGTAGAAAAAAAAATTAATTAAGAATAAAGAACTGCCTTGCACAAGTCTGCACTGCAACTCCTCAATAAGCTAGATTAATAACCTCACACGTTTCGCTATGGACATTTATTAGCTATCAGAAATACTAGGCTTTCAGTCATACAACGCATATGACAACAGCCTGAGAACTTCAAGTGAAACACTAACAATTAGTTTCTGAGATATTCTTTAAATTGAAGGCTTTGCTTATACTGAAAGGTGCTGAACCTCAGCAGAAAAAGATAAGAACAGAATTCAGTCACTCAGACCTATTTCCTGCCTTGACCCTCACACTCCTCCTGGTGTGTTAATATTGCCAAAAATATTTAAATAACCAAATACTTTTAAAACTAGATGCCAGTTCATACAATTAATGCTGGCTTAAGCTCATAAACATCAGAAATTAATCTTAAGTATTTCTGTATTAATTTTTCCTAAAATGTCTTATAAAAAATTTCAACTTTTTTCCAAAGCACACCTTTAAAAGTCATTAGAAAATTAACTAGTGAAAGAGATTAAGTGTTCCAGAGAGCAAGGAGAGGGAGGTCATTTGGGAGGAGGTGGTGTTCATTTTATTTTCTCAGAAATGGAAGTTACTACTATGAATCTTCTATAGGTCAGCAGATCTGACTGACCTCGTACACTCAAGCTGGATACAACTGCATGCACCAACATATTCTAGTTTTGGAAGTTTCTACTTAATACTCTACAGTTTACATCTAATTGTAAGATCTCTTTAGACACATTTAAAGGTTGCCCAATATATTAACAGTGGTTGAAATAAGACACTAGGAATAGTAAATGAGGTCTTAGAAGCTTCAACGCATTGTGTGTTAAGCAAAAGATTGCATTATTACAAAGTGCTCTGTCTCAGTTCTTGAGTTACACCATTAAGAACCTGTGTACTCATCATACTAAACACTTAACTCTCATAGTTTCAAGCCATAATGAGACTGCAAGTAAAGGTAAATGGAGCATACCTTCATTTAGATTATATGCTTTAATATACACTGTAATAAGCCAATTATTCAAGGCTGTTCAGAAAAGTGCCCATTTTAACAATTGATTTTGGACAGGTCTAATAAAGAAAAAATCTAATAAAAATTACTAGGAAAAACACACAAAATGAGTTGATGATCATTTATTTAATTTTATGACCTTATACACTGTCAATTAAAGTTCTGTTTCTGTTGAAGAAAGCCTTGAAAGAGAAGAAAACTAACAAACCCAAACAAGACAGAAGTATCATCTAGTAACTGTAGTCACAAGTCCATCTATCAGAAACTATAATAGGTAAAATGGCTTATACATAACATACTCATGAAGGTGTCAATAATACAAGGAAATTGCAACACATAGACACCAGATTATTCAGGTACCAGATTGTTTTCTTTCCTTAGGGATACAAGGACTCTCACATACAACGCTCAGTAAATAAGCGCCATAGCTCCTTATTGTAAAGACTTATTAAATACCATAAGTCAATATTTCTCTATAGCAATCTATAAGGGAAAGAACCCATCATAACTATCACAATTAATTTATTTCGATATACTTATCAATGTATATCTGAAGGTAAAACAGAGGGAGGTTTTTAGGTTGATATGGTTAATTACAGTAAATGCCATCTGTTCTTTCTAGATTTTAAAAAGAATAAAACAAGAACAGGGAAAAGTAATATACAGTGTTATCAGTGCTGCTTTTGATAGTAATGCACCTATCCAACTTCTTGAAAGATGCAAGCAGCTTCTATTTTTCTCCAAATAAATCACTGTGAAATATCATAGATATACTAAAACCAATGAAACATGCTTGATTATTGCAAGTCTCCTATACTGCAGTGCCAGAACTGAGTTATTGGAACAAAAAGCGTATACATCATTCTCAAAGAAAGTTTAACCTAGCAGTGCTGTCATACATCCACAGGCTGATTTTGTGCAAATAGTCCTTGCTTCGTCCTATCACTTCCCAGAAATTTACATTAAAAAAAAATTATAATCTGTACTAGATACTCTATTCATGTGACTTTCTCAGCTACTGCTTATCTTCATTTGTATTCAGCAACACAAAACTACCTGGTAAAAATACTTTCAAGAAACTTCACTGTTTTTCATGTTTGCCTATATTCTGTACTTGCCCTTTGCATAAGTTTCCTCATATTTTAGATCATATTTTTCATGAGTACACTTAAGTTAGAGCCCCATAAACTCTATAAAAAGGCACATGCTATTTACTTGTACTCAATGGCATGAGATGTGCAGTAAAATAAAATGTAAAGAGGCATGTAGTCCTCAAATGTGAGGATATCAAACTAGGATATCAGGATTTATTTCAAATCAGAAATAAAACCCATTTGTTTAGTCATAATATATACATGATTTAGAGATAAAAAAGTTCCAGTTTCTGTAAGGTGTTAAACAGGATGCACACCAAACATGTAAATCACCTTAACTTTTCCTCAGAACTGGAGAGTAAATGCAGCACAGTTTTCCAAGAACATATCAGTGTTCTAATCTTAGAACAGTATTTCACAATTTGTACATTAAAAGCTTTTAATCACTACTACAAGGAAAAATACGAAGAGTGAAGAAAATTTTTGTAATTTAGGTACATGATTTATAACCCACAAAAGAACTTTTTCCATTAATTCACAGCCTAAGTACTTAGCAATATTTAAATATACTTAAAAATTTAATATTCAGAGTACTATTCTATATAAATAGCAAAGAAAATGCTACCATTTTTTTAAAATTTAAATTATTCTGCTAAAAGCTTTTCCTAATACAAAAGACAAATACTAAAAAATGACACAAACAGGAATCAGCGAAGCAATTTAGTTCTGAGTTACAAGATGCCACTTGCTAATTTCACTGAAAACAAATCTTTCAGGAAATAACACTGACTTCACTTTTCCAAGAAAGTGCAAAAGAGTCTTCTAATAGAAAGCATACCTATGCATCCTCCAATTACAGAATTATATTTCTTCAGTATTACTACAGAGGTACAACTGACACTACTTCCAACATTTGTATTTTTTAGTTTTCTCTCCTCTTTCAGCCAATCTGTAATACTTCTTCAGTAATACAGATCATTTACTGTACTATGAGACACTCTTGTGGTATATTAAGGAATGAAGTGATCAGCCAAATGTAAACAGACAAAGAGATGAAACTGTGAAAGCTTGCAAGCAAGCTTTGAGAATATTCAGCATTTCAGAATATTTTATTAAAAAGCAAGTGGGAGAGAACTGCAGCATTCATTCTCATGGAAATGCTGTTGTATCTCACACACTATTTGACAGAAACTAAATGACAGCAACGATGGAATTGCAAGTCAATTCCTGTTTTTATTGGCTAGAGCTCACATTAATACCACATCACACTATAAACTGAGTGTAACTTCACTGCAAATTATCTTTTGTTAAAAAAGTTAGGTATTTCTGCATTAAAAATAGGTATCTGATAGTCTAATGTATCTACCAAAGGTTGCATATCAGACAAATACTGTGAATGGAGTTTTAGGCTAAATACTAAAAGGCTTTCTAATTAGCATGCATTTAAACCTCTGTCCAGAAATCATCTCATTCCTTCAGCAATTCATGCAAACAAAATTTATATAATTAAAGCTGCTTGATTTCCTGCTCCTCCAAGTCTCTGCTATAGTTCTATGAGACTGAAGATGATGCAGATTCTATAACAGAGATTCTGCATAATCAGTTTAATATGCAGATTTGGTTATTTCACACATCTTTTATGAAGAAAAATATAATTTATCATACAAGAACAATAATAATAGTATTTCTTTACTATCTGGTCACACATCTTTGTATTAGCAACAAATTTTTAAATGCTGGATAAAGACAAAAAGCAAAAAAAAAGTCTGCTTTGCACCAGTTTGAATCTTTTATATATTGATTAATTAACATTTTTAAGTGCTGTAGAATAGGATTTTATTTCTCTCTTCCTGTTACATTCACATATGCATAACAGCTGACTACCTAGTCACTAGACCTTGCTGACTTTTGAGGAATTAGTCTAATCTCATATGCATAAAAAATATTTAATAGTTCATAAAAAATATTTAATATAAACAGCAACAAAGTATTTATTCTATTTGACTTGAATATCATTATCTGTAAATGTGGTTCTTGCAGCACAATCACAATTTGATTAAATCTATATAACTTCCCCCCCCAAAACTGAATACAAATATTTTCCTGAGTAAACAAAAAAATTCAACTGGTGATCAAAGAATAAGCCTTAGCTTATTCAGAGACTCAAGTCTCCTAAGTACCAAGAGCTATATAGACAGTCCAGAACAAACACCAAGAGTGGTATGAATGAAGCAATTTTTTGTTATTATTTTTAAGGAAGTTAAAAATAATATAATTTCCATTTCACCCTAAAGGTAGGCATAAGTTCTAGCAAAATGAATCCTGTTATTTTCTTGACAAATCAGAGGGACATTAACTCCTTGACACAAGAAACACTTTGTGCTTAATTTCTCTAACTCTTTTCATACTGACTTATTTTTGCCACTGTACTTTCAGGAAGACTTTTATTTAGTCACAAATATGCTTCATACTTTGAGTTTTGGTCTGTACTCCAAGGTTCTCAGCAACAGTAATCTGAAGATCAGAACTGTTTACTTCCAGTGCATATGAGTATCCTGTTCTCAAAAACCTATTTTTGTTCAAGTGGTGGAAATTTTTTCTATTTATTATAAGGAATGCACCTGCACAGCTCAGCTTATCTGGCCATTTGTCCCCACTTGCTCACTGTCTCTCCCATTATTCTGTTGAAAATGGAAGACTCACAGGTGCATTCTGAGAGTCAACTGGTAGTAGCAAATGGATTCTATCATCCCCCTTTTCAAGTTTGACCATGTACAGTACTCCATTTATCATTACTGTTTCTCTTCTATAGAGCAATAAAAGAGCAATTCACACTACTAGATTAGTACTGAAAATAAACTTTCTCTTTTGGCTTTCTGCAGTTAAGATGATCTAGCCTGGTTTGGTTTTAGCTACATCTATCTATGTTTGTTTCTTTTCACACCAACATTATCTGCCAAGATTTTTCCTTCAATATGCAAGTGTGCCTTGGATCCCAGTTTCCATGCAATTCAGCTATATCTACCTTCCATTTTGTCAGCTTTGGCAGCAGCTTTCATTCAAACAATCTTGATGAGAACTGACTTGCTTTTTCTATCTTGCCACTTTTTCAAATCGATGACCCAATACTTTTCAAGATCTTACACTGAAACGCCAGCAACAAAATCCCAAATTCTGCTTCACATATACCAATTACATTGCAGCCAAATTTTAAGTGCCACAAGGCATTACAGTGCACAGTCTAGGAACTGCATAGATAAGCAGGCTCTTTCTAGCTTGTTACCCTTGCTAGCATACATATGCATTTACAATTTTAGAAAAAGGCATTTCTATATCAAAGGACAAGTCAGACTGCACAGCAGGAAACATTTAGTCTTTACAACTGTTAAGCTGAGTAATAGAGCAGATAAAATTTCTAAGTTTCATTACTCAGGTGATGATAGAGGTGAGTGAGGTTGTAGAAGAATTATCTTGTGAGTTAAAAAGAAAGTAGAGTCCCACTTACTTGTGAAAATAGGAAGAGTGGGGCAGCAAAGACATAAAACAGAAATACAAAGTTGTTAAAAGCTACGGGATATGCTGTCCAGTGCTTTCATTCTCTTAAATTTAAATGACACTGAAAGTAACAAACTGATGCAGAAGAATGTATCTGAAACAACTACTATTTCACTGTAAATATTTAATTATTGTACCAGGCAACAACAACAATACTGCAAACACATCCTGCCCTCCTAGGTAAGTTTGCAGAATGCTGAACTAGGTTGTATCCTACATAAAAAAAAAAATTTTGTTAAAGCTCTGATTTAAGCCCCCCCCCAAAAAAACCCCTACAATTTCAGATCAATTAAATTCTCTCAATTACTACATAACCTTCAGAACCTGATTGCTCTTAATGGGGGGGATCCCATCTACAAGACTTTTACAATATGCATGTCCTTCATGGGGATGCTTGTTCCATAAAACATATTGAAAAAACATCTATTGAGAAAGTATCAAGGCAAGACATTTAGAGACTAGAAAAATCTATTTAGAATGAAGAAACTGTATGAGAAATTTCTCATGTTGAGATCACATAGAGGAGAACAGCAGCCCACAATGGAAGTCTGTTTCACAAATGTTCACATGAAATACTCAACCAGTTTTTAAATATGACTCCACTTTACTTACAGAAATAAATTACATATTAGATAAAGCCAAATCATATTTACATGAAGTTAGTGGGTAAAGAAGAGTATATAATCTGAATATATATAATCTTAATGAGTAAGGAAAGAAAGCATCTAACCACTTTTTGCATATGAATAAATTAAAATATTGTTCCAGCTGAACCAGCTCAATTGCAAACAGAACCAAAGACTCTGCCAAATATACTGCTAAAGTCTGCATGGTATAGCAGTGTCTGCCCAAGTACTGTCTAACAGCTGCCTAATTGGACATCACTGCTCCATTAACACATAATCTTCTTGATTATTTTTTTGTTGTTGTTTTTCACAAATGAATTGTCCTTGAAATGAATTTTCTCTGAAACAAGCCATTCACTGAAAAACTAAATGGTAGATTTTTTAGAGGATGAAAACTAGTGCTCATGGAAATTTAAATGCTAATAATTTTCATCAACAGAGACTTTGAAGGTTTGCCAAAGAAGGTTTGTGAAACGTTTCTTGCATGTAAATTATTTTTCTCAGCTCACAATGAAAAAAGGCTACAATAAAAGCAGTGTTGTAATGAAGATTTTATTACACTCAAATGTAGTGTTACCTTTAGTCAGATATATGCTTGCAATGTTAGATTAGAAATTCATCAAAAGCACTTAGTGCACAAAAACATAGCAAAACTAAAAAGGAGGTAAAACCCCATGAAAATAGGTTTGTAGCAGGTGTATAGTTTTTTACCTCCTGTGTGATATAAACACTAGCAAATTAATTCATGCAGGATCCTTGCTAGTATAGGGACAAATGTATTTAAGCTCTTAAAGTGAGTATTTTCCATTAAATAAACAAAATTATTAGACTGAGCAGGGGCACTGTGATGACCTCCTTTAACTTCCGTTTTAAGTTCCAAACCCGCTTTTCTATTCCATTGGTGTTTATGGTTTAGAACTTATGAAACTGATCCGACTTTTTTTGGTCTCTGGATACATGAAAATAATATCTATCTCCCCTAAAACTTTACTCATTCACACTGTGAAAACATTCTCTAGTAAATATCAATAAAGGAACACTCATTGCTTCTAAGACATGAAGCCTTCAAAGGCTTTCCTTACCAATGCCGAGAAATGGGAGCGCAGTGCTTTTGTTAGCCTGAATATACTGTCATATTTTCATCAAACAGAAAAAAAAAAAAATATTTGAAAGAAAAAGGTAAAGGTGAACTAAAAGAACTACTCTGTCCAGGCACTTCAGCACTCAATCTGTTTTGAAGCTGACAGGAAACGATAGTCTATGTGCAGAAGGTAAGAAACAGTCACCTAATAATAGCGTATATATAGCAACTATTTCCTAGCTGAAATTACAAATCAAAATACCCTATCTAGTAACAAAAGGTTTTCTATTACTATTTACAACATCTCCTGATAGACTGACTCTTTTCTACAGCCCTACCAGAAGATCTGATTTACTGATGGTTCTGCTAGAGATTAGGGCACTAATGTCACAGTCATTCAATAATTCATAATTAATAATTTATTCATGGGATATTTCATCCTAAGACATTGTCAAAGAAGGAGAATAAAGGGGAAAAGATACCACAATTTTTAGCTTCAAAAAGAATCAAACTGCAAAACAAATGCTATTGAGAGACTATTCTAACCACTGGTATGCTAATGTACTCTTTGGGTTTTCAATTTTTTGTTCGCCACACATTCATTGAGTTATCTGGGTATGTAAGTCAGGTCTCAGGAGTTACTCACATTCCACTTCTTTAAACACATTTAACAGTCTGAACAACTGAAGGTTTCTCCTATCCATGACAGGACATTAGAAAAAATAAATTAAGCAAGTTCAATTAATTTTCCCTAAATTGGGTCTTTTTAGCCGTGACAATAATTGGTAAGTGATCTTCCTGTTTTTAATTCAAAACGCAAGCTTTTCCACTTTATCAGAGAGCAGTTGGGTGTCCATCTGGCAGCCAGCCAAGCTCAATGCACCACAGAAGTATATTCACCCACTGATTCTTATGTATCAATCTCTACATGACAAATATAATTTGATGTGAATATCTGGAAAAGATAAGAGCAGATATTCTATTTGCTGAGAACAGAAACAACTGATATAGTTACTACCAGTGCAACACTAAATATACCATCCGTTCCCCTCGTGCAAAGATGATAGACTGAAGTTGCAAGATATCACTTGGTTGCTGTTCCTTGCAAATGGTCAAAACTTATTCCTGCTATCTTCAGAAAGAAACTTTTTTTTCTTTTTTTCATTTTATATGCACAAACCTTTTTGAATAATTTTGCTTTCAGGGGTAGTTTGGGTGATACTGCAAGGCAGCCAAACTTAAAACACATGACAGGCTTTACTTCTACTTGCACACAGTTACATTCAAAGGTAACTCAGGTTACTCGGTCCTGTATTATAGAAGTTATTCAAATATATTTTTGGCAGTCTGACAGGTGTGCAATAATAAGATTCTACAAGAAGTACTGTTTGGAACTACTGCTGATAAACCCTCCTCCAGAGAAGGAAAGTATGAGGATTCTGCGCTCCATCTAATCCTTCAGGTGGATGACCGCAGTTCTCTTGCTTATGCTAGTTAGATTGTGTCAGATCAAATACAGCACTAAAGTGATTTATATTGTTAATTTTATCTTCTTGCTAGCATTTACTCTCTTTTCTGGTTTAAAATATTTGAGACTTAGTTGGCACTATAGCAGCTTAGGCCTTGATGATTTTTCTTAGAGTATACAAGGGAGGGAAAAAAAAAAAAAGAAAAAAACTAGAACTATATTGACCTGTTTAAGACAAGTGCCAGCAGAGATAGTACTCCCACAGAAGTGCTATATTTCTAAATAATCAAGTCTGGCAGGAGCTCTGGTGTGATGGGATCAGATACTGCCATCTCCAATAAGATTAGGATGAAAATCTGTCCTAGTTGATAAAAAAAAAATACAGAGAGATCATGCAATCTTTCTCTCTTGAGTTTACCAAATCAGTTCCCTTCAATATACAGAAGAGTAAATTTCTAATATTTTATGCCATCTCTCATTAAGTGTAGTTATCCATATTTTGCTAAAAATAATAAAGAATTTACAAGTGCTTTCTTGTATATTTGATGTGCAATATCTAATTCTCATTTGGACTTTAACACTTTAAACATAAGAGTCGTTGGATCAAGTCAAATCAATTTATTAATAGGATATTTATAAATGCAGCAAAGTAGTTATAAAGCACACATTTAATAAAACTACTACCTTTCTTATATTTTGCATACATAAGACAAATTGTCATTTTGGTTTGAAATGCTTCCAAAGATTTCTTTTCATTAGAGGTTGTTTTCTTGCTTTCTCTATACAACCTCCCAAGTCTGGGAATCACCTTGGCAAAACTCTTCAAGCACACGAAGGATTACTGTAAGCAAACATAGCTGGTTCTCTCTCGAGTTATCCTGAAGACATCCAACATTATGCTTAAGTACTAGAGTCTCACTACATTAATTACATTTATTCAGAGACTTCAGCAACTTATTGCTATGATCTTCTCCATACCAGTACTCTTCAAAGTATCTCCACAAACCAAGAATATTTATTACAGATGCTTCATTACTTTTCTCCCTTTTATAAGGTGACAAGACCAAGCAATTGCATATTAAAATTTAACTTATTTCAGTACTGTAAGTCTTAAAACATAGTAGCTTGAAGCTACTCCAAGTAACCAGGCACTCATATCCATGATTAAGAACCATGAGCTGCAATAAGAGATGCCACTTGAAAAGACACTATGCCAGCCTTACCACTTCTTATAATCCATTCTCCTCACTTCCCAAAAGAGAAAGCTCCTTCCTACAAATATATCCTTTCCTATTTCTTTTGGACCTTCTACCCTGGAATTTTTCTAATGTTCTTTGAACCTGCTGAACTTCTGAAGTTGTCTCCAAGCAGTCCAATTCCTTAGCTAATTTATTTTTTAAAAAATTAAATGTACATTTCAATATTAAAGGATCCTATACAAGAAATTCATGGATTCAAAACGAGTATGTGAAGAACATCCCATTTACATTTATCTAGATAAATTTAATGAGTTCTCGTTATCTTCATACTTCCACATTTGTAATGCTTTTTTCTTGTGATAGTGTATTGAACTTTTTTTTTAAAATTTTTTATTATTGGAGTAGTATTTCTTTCATACCTCCACAACATCTTCAATTTTTCAACTGCTTCAGTGCCCCTTCAGAATCAACATCATTTGTAATTCCTATATAAACATCTGCTAAGGCTTCATATCTATTCTGTACTGTTCTGTATTCCTTTTTCTAACAGAAGTTCCTCAATGGATTATTTACATAGACAAAAGGTTTCCTTTTCCAGATCAACACTGGAATACTTTTGGCACGTTATTAGCAAAACATAACAACCGAACATTTGAGTACTTCAATCTGATTTTACTTAATGAGAATAAAATTCACTTAAAGAATCATTGAACATTCTGGTCCCTGCTTCCACAACTAGATACCTCTTCTTATGCAAAGATTTCAGTGAAAAGAGTGCATAAGCAGACCCTTCAGCAGAGTGGAAACCAGCTCATTCATTGCACGTCATCATTTGACTACAGATTAATTTTCAATTTCTCATCTTTCTGGTTTTAGAGACAAAGCTTTAGAAATATTCAATCACTGTTCCCAGTTTGAGTACAGTGAATAGCTTGCTGATTCTACTTCAGAAAGCTTGGTGTTAAATCTCTTCAAGACTGTGAAGAAAATGGGATGTCTCTAATTTCTTTGGTAATTTTTGTTATAAACAGTAGGTTATGTATAAGTTACAAACAAGTATCCCCTCTCTCCATGGTCATGAGAACAAAAGCAGTTACTTTGCTGACCTCTTTACTAGAATTCGTGCTGTCAGTAAGAGACACAGATATACCTGGTCTTGTCTACTAATGCTTAAGCATTCACATAAAGTTCTGTAAACCACTCACTTGAATAAAGATGAAATGCAGTTCCATGTTGCCCCTTAGACACCTACTTGCTGTTCTAAATAAAATCTTTAGTGGCTCCACTTTCTTTGAAAAATTAAGATGATGGTACACTTGTATCACCCATGTGAGATGAAAGAGATTTCAAAACTTAAAAATTTCAAAGATTAAGCAGTAAGTCTCACCTGTGAAAAAAGAAAATAAATGTGTCCCTGCAGACTACAGCCTTTAAATTGCACCCCCACATACACATTTGGTATAAAAATGTACCTCACTGACTTTTCATTTGTAGATCCAGTAACTCTGTTATATTAGATTTTGTCAAAACAATGTATTAAGTCCATTCAGTTAAATTTTTAGGGATATTAATCTTGTTAACTCTAATGTTCTTGCTGTCTGTGGAGACTTGCCATTAACATGTTTAGCCTGAACGTCATCTTGTCTCCCAAATTTTACTGTTTAATTACACATAAGGAACTATTTCCCCCAGTGGTTTTAAACCTTCCAACCTATTAATTCAGGGAACATTCTTGGGAATTCTCCTAACACTATAAAGGAACTATAACTAGCTTCTGGGCTTTAACAGATTCAAGCAGACATGTCTATGGTTTGTGAGGTTTTCTTGCCTTTTTATCTTTGTATAACATTCTTAATAAGTATCAACATTAGTAAACTATAATACTTACATCAGTAGAAATACTGTAAGAGCATAAAAAGCCTACTTTGATAGGAGCAGAATAAAGTTCTTGGTTATGGTAAAAAAAATATTGGATAATACACACCAGAACATGCCCCAAAAAAGAAGAAATTTGAAAACATCATTCACTATACTAATAAAAATATCAAAGTAAATTTTTTTTAAAAACACTAAAAACACAATTGCAAAGAAATTAATCATTGCAGCCTTTTGGCTGCCCCAAAGTACTAAGTCTCTAATATCAAAAAACGAGGGAAAAAAATTTGTGTCAAGAAATAACAGCAGAAATACAGGCAGTTTATATATTGGACAGAATAACCTACACTGTTACTGAGACAACCTACTTCTTTATAGAGAAAAGGTTTAAAGCCAGGAATATTTTCAAATATTTTGTTCTTCTACAATGCTTTAAAAGCTTAAGAAGTAAAGCAAGTATAAAAGAAGATCTATATTGCTACAGACTTATCAGAAAGTAAAAAAATTCACTAAAATACTCTCCTCATTCATGGAACCAAAACGCACCAATTATCACATCTATTCTGAGGGTAAACACATCATCTTCTGGCCTCTAGACTAGATTGCACCGTTTTATGAAGGTATTCTGACAAAATTTTATAAATATTTTTTTTTCAAATGTGACTAAATAAAAGTCTGTATTATCCAAAAGCATTTCTTGAGGTTTTTTTGTGAGGTCTTCCTATAGGTCACTGAAGTATTAAGGTCTGAACAACAGGCACTGAGCCAGAACTGACCTCTAGATGAACCTTCCAACCTAATGTTATATTTAACCATGTTATTAGCTAAATTATTAGCCAAAATTCTGTATAGTCATTAGTAAAATAGGTAGTATAATAAGACTACACCTGCGTAAACATGTATGCTTGTTAGTAAGATATACTGGTATCCACTTATTAGTGAACATTTGTACCTGTTCATTAATGAGATACGAATGTATCTATCTTTCTGTATTTAGAGATTGATCAAGGCCATGGAAGTAGATAGCTGGTCTTGTTCGACAGTAAATGGTCCAAACTGACTCCCTTGATTTTTCTCTGAGCCCTGGCCAGGCTTTGGGTGAAAAGCAAGGAGAGAAGAGAGCCAGATGTTTTCTGCACTAATAGTGATTAAGACTGTTTGTTTAACAATATAAAAGCTGGACCCCATTTACAGCAAAGATGAAAGCCTCACTAAGCCCTGAGTAGGATTTCCCAGTTATCAGAATTGGTTCTCCAGCCCTTCGCTGTGATCAGGGGCTCCCCAGCCAATGTGAGAGTCTGGGTGCTAATTACAGTAATGTATTAAAGGGTAACTGGGGATGTACCTTTTTTAATTGCTACAGGCACTCTTTGCAGTAATGATTAGGTGCATCCTAATCATTTTGTAATTCTTTGCTTCTTTTGTAATGCTTTGATGTTTTGCACTATGGTAAATTTATACACTTGTTCTTTAAAGTTGGTGTCTGTGTCTCTTGTGCTTGTGTCTCTTGTGCCTAGTTCCCTGGCAAAACAGGAACACAATTTTTGCCATCCTTTATGGAAAATAGTTAAATATTACTCCTTTAAGCAATCTAGGATTTTCAAGTTGTTTTCTTCACACTTTCCACTTAAAAACAAGAATGTTCATTTATATTCTAAAGTTTTCTCATATATTTATTTAAGGCCCAAGAATTTTAAAGATCTCTCCAAAGGCTGAAAATTACCATCAACTACTTACCCCTTTTTTGACAAGAAAATATAAGTTCCAATTTGCAAAGCATGTCAGCATTCTCATACTTGTCCTCCTCTGCCTTAACCCAAAAACAGGATTCTGTCATCTCCTGAGGCCTGATCTACAAGCAAGGGACAAAACAAAATTTTATTAATTAAATTATTTTGATACTATGCAGACACTGTGCTCTGCAGTCTAAAGCAAACTAAATACTTAAGAGCTCTGTAAAACGTGAACTTTTGGTATACAACTCATCTCTAGAGTTGTTAATATATTTTTCATTGAAAATAATAATGCTTACAATAAGTATTTTTGGACAAATTGATTCTAAAAATGCAGACAACATAAGCTGTTATCCAAGGTCTAAATGTAGCAATGTACCTTTGTTCTAGATTTAAAACTTTGGTAAAACTTTAAATACTCCCTGAACACAGCTTGTTTAATTAGATATTAAGTACCTTCCTTTTTAGAATGCAGCTTTGATTACTTCATAAAACTAGGCAAAATCTCTTTACTGACTTATTTTGGTCTAAATAATTATAGTTTTCAAACTCAGTAGATTGATAGTCCTGGTATACTTGATCCTGTCACAATGGAGAAGAAGGGAAAAAAAAAAACCAAACACAAACTGGCTCTGTATTTTGTCAGCCATTAAATCATTAAATTTACATATGTACATTTATACTAAGGACAAATTGAGAGACCTGCAGTACTTCTTTCCACAGTCCATGCTAGATAGATACAAGACACTTGTTTGGGAACTATAGGTATCAGTACAGTGCAGTGACTGATCCAATGTAAAGAGTCTGCTATAAGACAAGGCATAGTAGAACCCTGGAAGCATGCAGGCATCAAGGCTGATCTAGAACTCTAGAACTGACTTTTCCAGGCATCTCGTGAAGTCAACAGATACTTGCCCAGATGAACCAACGCACACAGCTTTCAGAAAACAATAAAAAGCTAGAGGCAAGAAACTATTCATATATTACATAATTTTAACTAATGATTGCTTATCTAGTCTTACTCCTGACAATCTATATACCCTAAGTTCAATGTCAGATTTTACATCAAGTATTTGCCATTAATCAATACTACCTTGGACCAGTTGAGTCTTTTCATGGTGACCTCAGGCCTAAATTCTTTTTTAGGCTTCATTCCAAACGGCAGAGCACAGGAAGGAGGGGACCACTGTATTCCAGGCAGGCCTGGTAGAGGCGGTGGTGGAGGAGCACCACCAAAAGCCAGAGGAGCTCCCAAGCCACTCAGAAGTGGTGGAGGAGGAGGGGGTGGTGGCGGTGGTGGAATTGCTCCATTAGAAGGCAGTGGTGGAGGAGGTGGTGGAAGTTGATGTTGTCCTGCACCTTCCAGTGGAAAAACAGAGGCATCTCCACATGTTGATGGCAGAAAACCAGGTGGCACAGAGCCATACTGATAAGGAAAATATTCAGATTCACATTTTTATCAACAAAATTCTATAACAATCATAGTTTACAGATTAAATCCAGAAAGCCAGTTGAAAATCAGTGTCATTTTTCATGTATAGAACAATCAAGTATGAATGGCAATGAGGCCAACATGCTTTCGATTTCATAGTCAAAATCTCAATATTTGAAGCAGACATTCAGACCTGGGAATGCACCAGAAGTGACAAACTGAAATGTTGTATCCCACCTGTCACATTTCACTGACCACGATCTAAAAACGGGTCTGATAAGTTTCTTAAAGAGATTTTATCTAGACTACCAGAGTTTAGCTCAAATTAAAAGAACATAACATCCCAGTCTCTATTGTTCTTGCTTATCCTACAGATTACAGAGAAACATTACAAGGACGTACTAGTGGAATTTGAAGAGATAAGTAATTCTGTCGAAACACAGATATCTTCCAATATACAAGCATTCTGATTCTACACAATTGAAAACACAAAGCAACAATGAAAAAAAAAATCCTTCCAAAAAATAAAGCTGCCTTACACACCAGATTCTTATTCTGTATAGTAAGGACATCTATATTGCATCAAGATAGGCTTGAGAAGTCTAAAAAAATATTTATTTCTACTATTTGAAGAACTTCCATCATAGACCTTCAAACATAAATAAATAGATATCTGATAAAAACAATGAAAGAATAAATAAGAAATATTTATCTACTGTTGATAGCACTAATCACTTTTTCAACTATGACCTGAAACAGTCCCTTTTTAAAAAATAGAGAGAACTAAAATAAGCAAAGGATTTAGTATTTCTAAAAGGAAATAACAATATCAATAAATGCATGCACAGCAGCATTATCATTTTGAATTTCTGAACAAAAACATTGTTTCCACTGACAAGTACATGCTGAACAAATAGGCTCTAGTAATAAAAGAAATACATAAACACATACCAAATGCAAGAAGAGAGTAAAGGAATGAGACCAGAAGAAAAACAGCCATTAGAGCTGTAAGTTGACATGCTAAGTAGCAACTAATGCCATATGGAAGCCAAGGTTTCCTCTTTAGACAGATTTAAGAGTACTAAGTTGCAGTAATCAATTACTTGATATTTACAAAACTTTTCATGTATCCCATTAATGATAGTGGGATAGTTCACAGTATGATAGTGAGCAAAATCATGTTATGCTCTCTGCCTGCATTTAAAAAAAGGTTATATTTAATAAAGTGAACAATAGAAAAAGCAAAATAGGAGAGAAAACCAATTTTGCTTCACAAAATGTATTTATGTTTTCAAAATACACACAGAAAAATACTTTCTTAATGAATGATATACAACTCTTAATACATTTGATTTTTCAAAATGCAACAATTTCTGTAATTGCTGGGTTTAAATGTTTGACTTTGACATTAAGAGTTAATTTTGACCAGAAACCTGAATTAGAATGACATTTTTAAACAGACCAAAGAAGAGCTAAATTAATTTTCCTCACTAAGAAAATTAAAGAAGCTAATAAGTATAAAAAAACCCTCAAATGTAGTAAAAAAAGTAGTATTAAAAAAAACACCTATATGCATGTCTTCCCAATGCTCTTCCTTTAGCCACTTTTAGACGGTGCTTCTTATTCCAGGAAATAAGACACAGGAAATGTCACTGGGTCACAAAGTCTCCTTAGACAGATTTAAGAGCTGAAGCAGTTACAATTTAACTCAAGTAATACTCTCAAAAATTCGCACTATTCCTCTTCATCACATTTTCAAATATCAATTTATGCTTGAAAATTGAAAAATTATCAGCAAATGTTCTTATCCAGCCACAGTTATTTCTTTCACTGCTGGATATCCATGGTAAGGCTTCAGTAAAGCAAACTGCATAATGAGCAATTTCCTGTGGAGGGATAAGTATCACAATGAAGAATGCTAATCTAAAAGCATAAGACTTATTACCCTATGTGGTTAATTACTTTGGAAATATATGACACTGAAAGTAAACCCAAATAAAACAGAAGAAACTAGGTAATTAACAGAGCTCAGGCATAAAAGGATCATCTGGGAATTCACACAGCTAATTAATGTCACATTACAATTATTTTTATAAAACAAAAATAAAGGACACTCACATGCAATAGTAATCAATAACAAAGATTCTTTGAAAAAACCCTCAGCTGTACTATCAAAATCTGCAGAAGATGCAAAATGAAGTTCCTTTCAAAAACAGTACTTCATACATTCATTTAAACTGTTTTATACCTGTGATTTAAAAGCTTGTAATTCTGTCTCAAGTTCATTGATTCTTTCTTCTTTTTTTTGCAGTAGGGCCTGGGTCTCCTGGTGAACTACAAAATCTTTTTCAAACTAAAGAAAAAAGAAAAAGAAATAAAATTGTTGGTATCAGTCAGTTCCACATAGTTCCTTTAAATTTCAGCTTTTCCCTTTGTGCTTGCTAAAACTCACATGTTAACAATACTAAGGACACATACAACATATCTGCTATTCTAACTTTCATGTGCCTGCTGAGTGGAAGGACCATCTGTATCACCTCTTCAAACCTTTACTATATGAAATGCCGTAGAGTATTAATGTATTTTAAGTTGGCATTACAGAGAGTACCTTAAAAAAAAATGGATGTACAGTAATACAAAGTCTGTAGATACAAACGAGTCCATTTTTTTTCTCTTGTTAGAGAAACTAATAACTGTTCAAATAAAGTATTCAATGGGCTTTTTGGGAGAGTTGTACATGAAAATAAATGGCAGACAGATTAAGTTAAGGTTAGCTACTTTACACCATTTTGCTTCCTAGTCCACAAGGAACAACCAAATTTATACCTTAACACAGAACTAATAGTAATTTGAAGTTAAAAACTATGCCATGTTCAGTTACATCATTCATGAATCTCTTAAGTAATCCCCTGTGTTACCTTATGATCGCATAACAAAAAAATTACTTACTTTTCTGGAAAGTTCAGAAGCTCTCTCTTCACATTCTTCTAATCTTGCTTTATCTACACAAATATCTTGAAAAAAAATCAACAAATACATTTAAACATATACAGGGAACATAAGATTCTTAATCACACGTGCAATTTGAACTTGGGTTTTAGAAAATAAAAAGAAGTATGATACTGTAATCATTTCCAAACACAGTACTTACCTAGTAAGTGGCTGAAATTGATATCTAATCTTTTACGATATGTGAAGTCTGGGTCGGTTCCATTTCGATGTAACACTATCTGTGACACACACTCTTCAATTAATTTGAAATACTGTGGACTAAAGACAGAGATGAGCTATTTTACAGCATATTTATTTATCAACCTATATTTAAAATCTTGTCTATAACACAGTAAGGTCAAAAGCTTTGGGCTTTGGGCTGAATTATTTCCATAGAAAGGTAGGTGCAAACCCCAAAAGTCTCAAAGGACAAACACATCTGGCAGTTTATTACACAAGAACAGTTTACACAAAGCCTGAAAATGAAGTGGACCTAAAAATAAATAATTTTTATACTATGAACTCTGTATCTTTCCCCCTGTAGAAATACAGGAAAGAATGACCACCTCCTGCTTCCTCTCAGTAAAGAGAAGGCTCTTCCTTCCATCAGGTTTTGTGTAACTATAAATGCATTAGAGCTCTGCTTCAGTATGAGGAATGAAAAACACCTTGTTCTAAAATGCCAGGGGGTATGACAGCTGCGTCCCTTGCCCAGAACACACAAGCTGCGAACTCAAACCCTTTTAAGTGGAAGAGGTCTAGCACAGATGTACCCATACCAGTCAAGCACCCTTAACCTTTAAAAGTACATCTGTGCTAGACCTTGCCCAAAATCCAAGGTTATGCAGAATGGTGTGCAGAAAGCAGATGGCTTTCCTTCCCTGTTCAGTTCGTACCTGGTTCCTTCAATGGTTCCTCAAAAACAACACTAGCAGACTTTGGAAGAAAAGTATTTGGAAGCTTCAATTTTATTACTGTTATTAGATTTTATTATTAAGATTTTATTACTGTTTCCCTGTAATTTATCTGATGAATTTTCCAGAAGACACAAACATGTTCACACTGACCTATATGCATACTGAAAATACTCAATTCCAACCTAAAAGTTACTCTAAATTAAGCACACATTCAGATTAATGTGAACATCTGTGCATACTTGATTTTGCCCTTTGACTCAAATATACCACAAAATTACAATGTTACTACCACAATTTACAACTGATTAAGAAATCCCTCCTGGTCACTTATACCTGAGGTCAATAAGGCTCAGACCTCACCAGTTTTCTATATTTATATATAAAATTGCAAAGCTGATACTTTTAAACATGAGTTCACAAAGGAATACTAAAAAATTGCAATCCATGCAGAAAGACTAAACACTTTCCATCCTTAAATTAATAGAAGAAATATTCATTAATGACTGAAGGATAAAAAAATCCAGAATTAACATTTAACACAGCATTAAACATACCGGATAAAATAATCATTTCTTATCAGCAGAAGATGTTGGAGAATAGAAAGAAAATATCCTTCAGCACTAGTGTCTTTAACTGTATTCCACACCATGTTGTAAACATCATTTACTTCAGTAAAAAGTGTTAAGGAGAATAAGAACAAAGAACAAAATATTTCAGTCTAATGTTGATAATGATGATAACTTCTTAAATAGAAATTACACCAGAAAAATACCCATCATAGGCTTTATTTTCTTCATGTTCCTCTTGGTCATTTTATGGAATCATTTAGGTTGTAAGAGACCTATAATATCATCAAATCCAGCTATTAGCCAAAGACGCCAAGTTCACCATTCAGCCAGGCCACTAAATTCCACATCTTCATGTCTTTTAAGGACCTCCAGGAATGAGTACTCCACCACTTCCCTGGGTAGCCTGTTCCAGTGCTTCACAACCCTTTCTCTGAGAAATTTTTCCTAATATGCAATCTAAATCTCACCTGCTGCAATGTGAGGTCCTTTCATCCAGTCACTCCAATCACTTGCTACTTGGCAGAAGAGGCCAACTCCCACCTCACTGCAACCTCCTTTCAAATAGTCATGGGGACTGACAAGGTCTCCCCTGAGCTGCCTTTTCCAGGCTAAACACCCCCAGCTCCCTAAGCTGCTTCTCCTAAGACTTGTGCTACAGACTCTTTACCAGTTTTTTTGCCCTTCTATGAACTTAGTCCAGCATCTCAATGTTTTCCTTGTAGTGAGGGGCCAAAAACTAAACACTGGATTCAAGGTGTGGCCCCAGCAGTGCCGAGAACAGAGGGGCAATCACTGCCCTGGTCCTGCTGGCCACACTATTTCTGATACAAGGAAAGGTGCCACTGGCTTTCAAAAGGATATTCTAGTTCAGATCTAATATCTTCTAGGCGATGAGAGAACTCGATCATGTCTTCTTCTTTATGCTCATTGAACACTTTCAGCTGAATATCTAGTGCTTCATTCTTTATACATTTCAGTTGCTGCAAAGAAGAAAGGCTTGTAAAATTAGTATTTCCATATGTAAATAAGCCTTATCATTTTAATAACTTCCCTAAGTCTAGGTTATTTTAAAGTTAAAAATTATTTGAACATATGAGTTAAACTAAAAATTCAAAAGGTAAACATGACTTCAGCCTGGCTTATAAGTGTTGCACAACAGTCTGTCAAATGTTCTTAAGCAAGGTCCTAAAATCCTGAGGGATCATACCAAAGTTCAGAGAGCACACTTCACCTTTTCATTTTCATTTTTAGGCTGATTCTCATACTTAACTGCTCATGCCCAAACTTATAAAATGCCTTTCAGAATAACTTATTAGAACTTGTTCTCCCATTACCCCTCTCAAGCTCAAATAGTTAAAAAATTTAAATAGTAATGCAGAGAGAGACTATGAGACTCTTACTGGCAATATCTCTTTCAATCCACTGCGCATAAATTCATTTCTGATGTGAAGCCTAAAATCCAAGTCATCAGGAGATGTAACGAGAGCATTGATGAGCTGCATGCAAGCTACCTGTAATAGAGTAAATAATAAACTATTTTATTTCTTAGATTTCAATATGCATCACAATCAAAAAGATATAACAAATAATTAGACATTACATCATTTCTAATTATAAAACTACTGGAAACATATAATTAAGCTACTTAAATTCCTGATCAGCCACATGAGCTATAAATATCTGTGAGAAAACAGAGTGTTAAGGGCTAATGACTCAACACATTCCTATGCTAAAAGGTTCCAGGATGCTTTGTTGAATCCAAATTCTCATGGAGGAGGAGGTCAGCTTTTGGGTGTGTAATGGCCTCTGATTTTATAAGATAGAGGGAAGAATGGTGGACTACAAGTGAGATAAGAGACAGAGTCCTGTGGAGATAGGATGGGGCCTCTTGCCATGCTAAATTGTCCTCTCTTACACAAACCACTGCATTGTAAAACTCCCCCTCTTCCCCTCTGGAAAGTCTGAGAGGGCAGCTGTCATGTCTTGGAATGTGCCATAAACCATTAAAGACTCCCAAAAAAAGCCCAACACTCCTCTTCTGAAGGCCTTCCACCAGAGTAAAGCCACCTTCTCTTCTCAGAAGAGGCGCCAACACTTTCCACCAAAAACCTGAATATATTTTAACCCACCAGACTCTGTATTTCATGGGCTTCTTCCCCTCTCACCCACCCCTGACAGACCAAGACCAACGACAACTGACATGCAACAATCAAGGTCTTGAAGACTTATGGGGGTGAGGTCTTCACAATCTTATCTTTTCTCTCTCTTTCTTTCTTTTCCTTTATACATGTCCTTGGATGATATTTTTATGCTCTCATATTGCTAAGTTTCCATATTGCTATATTACCATGAATAATAATAACCAGAATGGCTACATACCTGCTTTCCTTTGCAACCAAACTGCCTTAAAATAAACCCTATATATATTTATATATATATTTACAAACATTCATCATTCAGTGTTGTTTCATTTTAACCTGCCCCAAGGGGTCTATTAAAAATGATCCTGTGTTGCCTTTGTCTCCTGGGACAGGTCGTAACAATATCAAACATTAGTTCAAAAATGTCCACAAAAATTAAATACTTTCTCGCTACACTGAATTTTGTCTTTTTATACAAATACTGAATTCCTTTAGCAAATGTACTTTAGCAGATAAAGCACAATTTTCAACACATAAAAATCACAGTAAATACACCTTTATCTATACATATATATAAAAAGTTAGTGACATAATAGAAATGGTAAAGGCTAAAGTCTGTGAATAGAGAAAAATGTATTGAAAAACAAAATGCTGATTAAATGAAACTGAGCTTAAGGAACAGAATGGGTGTTTCCCCCTTCTTTTTTGAAATCTTCGCTCTTTAAACATACTATTATAGAACACTGCATGGGAACCACTACTTCAGCTCAAAAGAAAACATGAGGTCAACTAGTGAGTAGTCCCTCCTCTGAAGAAACAAGAGATCCATCTTGAAAACCTGTAGCCAGGAGCAGCAAGAATTCACTGTCCAGATTCAGTCTTTAGAACAACTTACTGTTAATCGCAAATAAGCATGTCAACAGGCATTATTTCCTTTTTATACCCTCTTTCTTGTCAGCACACCTTGCTTCAATGCACAAGAAATATATTATTCAAGTAATTCCAGCATTTTAAGGGCTGGAATCACTCATTTTCAAAGTATATATAATTCCAAGTGTAAGTTGACACCCAAGAACATGAAGATGGCAGAAATTATACTGATTGACATTATACTAGTAGCATTCAACTTTAAAGGAACTCAGTTAAATAGGAATATAGATAACAATACCACAACCTTGACTGTTTGGCCCTAAATAAAACGCATTCCCTTGATAAAGATCTTTCAGATTTGAGGCTTCTGTAAAGTTATAAATTAGAAACAACCCTCAGTTATTCTTCTCCGAAGAACCCACTTGGAAACCTGCTAAATTTATAACAATTTGGGCCTTAAACTGACATGGTAGATTCTTCATCTTTGTAGTGCCTGTCAGAACTACTCTTATGATATCTCTGAAATCTGTTATTTCCCTTATTTTATACAATTTGCTTCTGTACGTATTTTAGAAATCTAAAGGAAAATATGACTTAGTTAACTTGTCACTTATTTTCTTCAAATTCAAACAAAACCTTTGTATTACTCTTGAAACTTCTTTCTGTGAATGTACTTTTTCCTAAGAGTACTTTGTCCTATTTTCATATTTTTGTTACTGCCAGAGCATCACTCTACACTAGGTAACAAAAAGTGGTGCTAACTCCAAAAGAGGAAACTACAAATACCAATATATAAATAAAAATAATATAATCAGATTTGCTGACATCCAAACCCTGCACAACAATAACAATAATTTTGAAACTACCTAAGGTGTCCAGTCCACTTTTCATATGTAGACTGAATAAAATCTTCCAGGAATTGTCTCAACAGCACCAAATAGAGCAGATATTAGGTCTCTTCTGTTGCACAACCAAGTATTTTTGAAATAGGAAAAAACTCTTCATATTGAATATTTGTCCGTCATTCTTTACAACCTTTTTTGGGACATGTGGCCTTGTAGTCCATGTATTAAGGCTAGTAACAGGCTACAGGCTTTGTATTAAGCTAACACCACATGCTTCTAGACATGTCAGGCTCTATCAAGACTTGGCTTGCCTGTATGGAGCTCAGTTTTGGGTTATTTAGCTGCAACAGGACTTGTCTAGTAACAGAATGACTACCATCCCACTAGTTTTAGATATTTTCCTAGCCTTGTACAAATCTCTAGCATAAAGTTTAATGTTACATACATTTCTGTAACTAATGGATAAAATATGAGCACAAGTAAAATGCAGCATAGAAAAACAGAGGCATGAGATTGAGTGGAAATGTGCGTTAGCACTACTGAGAGACATTTTATTAAACCACTAAGACTTCACTTAGAATAAGAACAAATTCTTGGCTTTGAACATCAGGTGTAATCTTTAGGCCCACAAACTGCACAAGTTGCAATGTCACAACATGGTGAAGAATGTGGATGAAACAAATGGTAGAAAATAGAGGAAACCAAACCAGTTAAAATTTACAATACCTTACAGAATATATTCTCTTATTATTCAATTCAGCAGTTAGCATATGACACTTAAGTCACACATGATCACAATAATTTGAAATTAGTTCATTCACTTAGAAGTAGATTGCAGCAAGATAGATCTGTTTAGCCAACCTACAACTCATAAGTAAAAAAAAGTGTTAAATTCTATCACAAAAAAGAAGTATGCTTGTGAACATTTCAGTTTGGAAAGTTAGATTTGGGGGGAACATAACAAAACCAAAAGAAAGAGAAAAATACCCCTCTCACACTTGAACAGCTTCTAAGCGCCTTATTAAAAAGCAGTTTCAACCAATAACCCAGGGAAAATTCAAGAGTAAAGAAACTTTTTGCTATCCTAAACTTGAAGTTCAATTAGTGTCTGCACAAGCCACAGGAATAAACTGAAGATCAATTCTCAAGAGTTTTCCAATACAACAGTTCAAGCTTAAACTACCTGCATTTAGATACCTGCCTATATGTATTCGGATATTTATGTGTAACTATACGCATAGGTAAATTCCAATCTTTGTTATTCTTCATAAAGCTTTTCTTTCAGATTCTGAATTTTAAGAGATCTTCTTTATAATACACATGGAGTGACCAGGGCACTCTAAGATTCATTTCCTTTACTGACTAGAGACACAATTTATCAGCATAAACATGAACATTTAATATACAGAGAGTCATTAAAGTGTTGCAGTGCATCCTATCTGGCTTACAAATGCCAAACCAGAAGGGTAGGAATCTCCTAAAATGACTACATCCTATCTACAACAGCATTTGAAATTACATTTGAGGCTCATTCATGGGCAACAACATTGAACCTTGGACTTCCATTGATTATATGAGCGCTTAGACATCTAGCTCAAATTTAGCAGGTTCCAGACCACCTGATAAAACTGAACAGACAGAAGTCTATAGGGCCTGATGACACACATCCCAGGGTTCTGAGAATAATTGCCAAGCCACTCTCCATCAGATTTAAAAAGTCATGGCAGTCAGGCGAAGTCCCTAGTGACTCAAAAAAATAAGGAAACACCATTCCTATTTTTACACAGAGGAGAGGAAAACCTGGGGAACTATAGACAGTGAGCCTTATCTCTGTGCCCAGGAAGATCATGAAGCAGATCCTGATAGAAGCAAGGTTAAGGCACATACAAGACAAGGAGATGATGCAAGACAGCCATCATGGCTTCACTAAGGGAAAACTGTGCCTGGACAGTCTGGTAACCTTCTATGATGGAGTCACTGCAATGGTTGACGAGGGAAAACCGATCAATGGCATCTTACCTAGACTTCTGTAAGGCCTTTGATACAGTGCCACATGACAACTTCATCTCCAAATTGAAGAGATATGGTCTTGAAGATTAGACTGTTCAGTACACAATGATTCTGCTGAATGGATGCAGACAGAGTTGTGGTCAATGCCTCTAGGTACCTATGGAGGCCAGTGATGAGTGGTGTTCCTCAAGGACTTCTTGGGACCAATGCTCTTCAAAATGTTCATTAATGACACGGAGAGTTGGATCAAGAATGCCCTCAGCAAGTTTGCAGACGACACACAGCTGAGCACTTGACACACCAGAAGGAAGGGATTGCATCCAGAGGGATCAGGACAAGCTTGAGAAGTGGACCCATAAGAACCTCAAAGTTCAAGTGCAAGGTCAAACATGAGTACAGACTGGGAGAAGAAGGCACTGAGAATAGCTCTGTAGAGAACTTGGGGATTCTCATGGATGAAAAGCTGAACATAAGTCAACACTGTGATCTCGCAGCCCAGAAAGCCAACCACATCCTGGGCTGAATTGAAGGAGACATGGCCAGCAGGTCTAGGAAGGAGATTCTGCCCCTCTATTCCGCTCTCATGAGACCCCACCTGCCTACTGCAGCCAGCTCTGGGATCCTCAGCACAGGAAAGACAAAGACATGGACTAGTTAGAGAGCATCGAGAGGAGAGCCACAAAGATATTCTGAGAGCTGGACCTCTCCTACAAAGACAGGCTGAGAGAGCTGGGGCTGTTCAGCCTGGAGAAGAGAAGAGAAGGCTTCCAAAAGATCTTATTACAGCCTTCCAGTATCTTAAGAGGGCTTATAAAAAGGAGCGATAGCAACTTTTTACATGGGCAGATAGTGATAGGACAAGGGGGAAATAATTTAAACTAAAAGAGGAAAGATTTAGATTAGACGTTATGAAGAAATTCTTTACTCAGGAGGTGATGAAGCACTGGAACAGGTTGCTTAGCGACACTGTGGATGTCCCATCCCTGAAGTGTTCAAGGCCAGGCTGAGAGGGGTCTGAACAACCTTATCTAGTGAGTGCATGTACACTCACAGGGGTCTTAAACACTTATTATCAGTCTTGACATGTAGGTAAGGTAAGCTTGTTCTGATTGACCCTATTAGGTAAGCAGTTATGGAAAGGACCTCATGAGCAAAGAACAATCAAGAATCATCCAGTGATTCAACTAACCAAAGATTAAATAGTATTCCCTGACTACTGAATATATTGAGAGGTTAATGCTACTGAGGAATAGCTAGGATCTTTTACTTTGCACCAAAAGTGCTTCTCCTAGGATATGCATGAACGTGCAGGTTTCCACAGGGATGAACAGTGTTCATTTTTCAGGAACTCAACCAGGAAAGGCAAAATTGCACCTTTGCTTCACCACTGTATCTCTTCTCAGTCCTAAGTGCTAAATTACAAGGATATGGCATCTCTAACTAGAACTGCACGGCAGAACATCACTCTTCCATTAGTCAAACTGCCTGCTTGAGGAATAGCAATGAAAGTTGATTATTAGAAAGTACAAGCATTCATGTGATTCTACAATAAGAATGAGAAGTGGACAACAAACACACTGTTGTTGTTATTGTTGTTTTCACATCTGTGTTAAATATTTTAAATTCTTAAATAACTTCATATCCATGAATTGTACAACCAAAGTATTAGACTTTTTCAGTTGTTATCATAAATACACAAGGTACCAGACTGCCCTGTATGCATTTTCTTGAGCACAGACTTAAGATGGACATTTACTTCAACAAAACCAGAAACTCGGTATTATTCCTGGCTGTAGTTATATTCTCAGACTAAGACCAGCAATCCTGTCTTGAAACAAAAACATTTATGTATGATTTCCATAATTTTAGGTTTTATGAAAGATAAAGGGAGACTATCCTTTGCTTTCAACAAATGCAATAAGTAAATACACAGAGCTTTCGCTAAAAATACAAAAATCATCATACTGAGGCCTTTTATGTATTCAATATTCTAATAACAGAAATGTTAAGTCAATTCAGAACTGAAAAGGTCAGTTGTTACTGTCAAATTGAACTGCCACAAAGCAAGCAGACATACATCAAACAGACAATCAAGGCAAGTATGCCAAGTAACTGACAACTATAAACCTCTGTCTCATTAAAACACTGTCAAATTAACCATCAGGTCAATGTCATTGCTAGAAAAGTTTACAACTGATTCAGATGAGGAATGTTGATTTTTCTAGCAATCATTTGTGAAGTCTGAAAAGATAAATAAATAACAAAAGGCCTTCTAGTGGAAGGAACATGTTCAAATGGAAGTTTAACTCAAAAAAAAAGAATTCATTAAAGTTTCTATGTCTACACAACATACAGCAAATGAAACAGCAAAACATTACCTATGTGCAGGAACTTAAGGCTAACACAATCAGCAAAGCCAAATGAATGCATTTAGCCTAAGTATTTTAGTATAAGTATTGCAACTGTAGCATTTAGACTGAATTCTTAGTTTTAAGAATGCAACTATCATCTATATCAGAGGATAAAAAAACACCAAATGGAGGTGTATCACAATCATGAGAAGGCATAACTAGTAGAAATAAACTTCTTTAGTATCTCAAGAGTAGGCTAGAAAAATAGAAGTTGCTATGACACAGGTAGCTCAGCTGAAGTTTCCTGCACTCATTCCATTATCTCATCAGTGGTCCCTCAATAACGGAGCTGAGCACTGCTGCAAACAGTCAGTACCCATCACAGGTAAAGGGAGAGGTATGTATGATTGATTTAATTTATCTGATGCTTCAAATAAAGTAATGGGCTGCTTTTAAGGCAGTTTCACATGCATTTTTAACTCTAAATAAAGGGATTTATACATAGCTTTTTTCTTTATTAAATCTACACGTGTAAATATACACCAGCCCTGAAATTCAGCATCACATTTGGAAGCTTACACTCAAAACATCCTGTGCATTTCAACCTGGAAGTTCTCAAACCCTTATATGCTCTATAGAAAACACAGACTCTTAAATTCTCTTAACTTAGATACAATATCCTGAAATTGGAAAACAATTTGCATGATCTATAGCATTTCTCCCTAGTGTATCAAAATATTTTTGAAATTTATTGCTATCCCGGGGAAAAATTTATGTCCCAGAAATTTTTTTATATCCCTGAAAATTCATCAGTCGCCCAGGAAAGTTGTGGATGCCCCATCCCCGGAAGTTTCACGGCCAGACTGATGGGGCCCAGAGCAACCTGATCTAGTGAGTGGCATCCCTCCCATGGCAGGAGGGTTGAAACTAGAAAATCTTTAAGGTTCCTTCCAACCCAAACCATCCTGTGATTCTATGAAATTACCTAAAAGGAAGCTGAATATGAAAGCATCAAGGGATGCCATATAGAGGGACCTTGGCAAGCTGGAGAAGTGGGCTCACGTGAACCTCACAGAGTTCAAAAAGGCCAAGTGCAACATCCTGCATCCTGCACCCCTATTTGAAACAGTATACCTACTCCCTTTTATTGCAATGACTTGTTCGGTACAGAAAAGTAATTAATTTTATTTGTACTTGTTGCACTGCTTTGTAAAAAAAAAAATAAAAAAAGTCTTACTTGCAGCTGAACTGAGTTATCCTGAAGACCTTCTACAATAGGAGAGAATCTGCCAACATTTCTTTCCTCTGCTGCTGCTGTTACAGCTTCCAAAATTTTTTCAAGGCTGCAAGAAAGGAGTAGCATTTCACTCAGGAGAGATATTTAAACTTGCTGCTCATTTGCTATCTGAAAAGCCATATTGCCAAATTATTCACCTGCCTCAATTTCTTGCATATAAATTTAGGTTTAAGCATTAGACATTTCCTTTGGAGATTTTTGTAGCCAAAGAACGACTTACAGGACTAGGAGGATTAAGATACCTTAAAAGTAATACTAATAAATTTTAAGAAAAAGAATGGCTGTATAACTAATCCCATCTAAGCAGCACATCCACATGTCAAAAAGAAAACTCTTATTGATATGACCACGTTAAAAAAAAAAATCAGGCAAAGGTATTCTGAAAACTGACAATATAATACAGATATTACTTTCAAACTTAAATTGAAAATTTTAACATTTAATTCAAGTATAACTATAATTTTGGATATTGTAAAATTACCTTACTATTTCTTACTTAAATACAGTACTTACATGTTTTCCTCTCCAACAATGCACATTGCAGATAGGAGTTTAACTATATCCGTCATCATGTTAGTTTGACTGGGATCAATTGCTTTGGTCAGCAACAAAAGGCTCCTCTCTTCTCCCAAAATTCTTTCCAACCCATACTAAACAACAGAAGAACAGTTGTAAGGATAGTTGGAGGGAATCCAAATGACTATTGAATATCTAGTAATGACAGTGATGGTTCCCTCCAGTAAGTATTTCAAATGACATTTCAGTCTGTCAAATACTTAATTAAAATAATTAAATGAAAGAAAAGTCCCAAATAGGTCACTTATTCTGCAATAAGGGCATATACCAGCATGAAAAGTTCACATTATTTGCTGGAAATATAGAGAGGAAGTGGCAGACTTCTGGCAGACAGAAAGAACTTCAAACCACAGCTGACCAACCCAGCACTTCACTAATTGCACAGACTTACACCCATTCATCATGTACCTTATCTGACCGAACTGCAGTAATTTAAGATTTCCAGATTAGGTAAAATCCCATACCTTATTATTCATGAAGGCTCTCAAACACTGTATAACCTTATGTTGACTCCTCTTCACAACTCTGTCCTGACTGAAAAAATCAAAAGTTTAGTGTAATTAAACGCTGTTTACGTACTACAAAAAGCTCACTGTTTTATATTAAATCATCCTTACTTTTTTGTCTCAACCAATCTTTGCAAAACATCCAATAGCAGTCCTAGACCTTCTCGGCCAAAGTTTTCAACCCAGCTAGGGAGAAAAAAAAAAGACATTTAAAAGAATTGAAATTTAAAAAAAAAAGACTAATCCCAGTGAATGAAAATTGTCACAATAAATAAAAGCGAGAATAACTGGATCATTTTAAATATCTCCAAGTGAACACAACAAAAATTTAAAATTTTAGCTACTACCAAAGATATCTTTTGGTGAGGTTAAACCCTTGTCAAGTTCTTTCTACATGAGAGAGCTGCTTCATGTCCTATTTAGTATTGCTCAAAATACCTTGATATCAAATACATGTAATGGCACAATGACAGCAGTACTTAAAATTACAGGAATAAAAGATAAATCAGATGCTTTTATATTTTTTCCCCTAAAATTAAATACATTATGAAAATAGATTTTCTATTTCCTGGATGGGTGTTTTGTCCTGAAACAGATTAGGCAAATAAATGTCAATTATTTTTGGCATATCTGGCCATATCTGTGCTAAAGATAATCCTACAAGACCATGTCTTAGCATATTTTGTATTAGCAGAACTATGCACAGTCACTTTGTGGCCCACATCCAACATCATTCTGAGGATGCTCAGAATGATCAAGTGCCTAAAATACTGTTGCATTACTGCCTTTTCCTCTGCTTCCACAAAAGAATTACTTATACTATCCAAATAAAACACTCAGCTTTTTGCCAGTCTGACAAAACACCAAGTTATCAGTGCCCCTATTTTCAATGTATTAAAAATGTCCTCTTAATAAAATTAAATCTGTTCTGACTAGTATACAAAAAGAAAATAAATAGCTGTAGATAACCAGTTATCTGCAATACTATGCACAGCTAAATCACTTGAACCACTTTTGATGAACTGTGCTGGCAACTGTGAGGTCAAAACACCCAAATTATTTACCTGAAGATTAGTGACCAAGATTTGTCTTCTGAGGCTTTATTCTTATACTGATGGAATATAAACACTGCTTTTTGCAGTAAGCCACACATTTCAACACACTGTTCTAAGTACCACAGATCAAACTGCACAATATCACTTGAATCAGATTTTCTCTGTGAACTAAAAATACACTTTACAAGAAAGACTAATTGAAAACAACGTTGTAGAACCACTTCTTGCACTAGAAACTGAAATGTCAACAAGATTTAAAAGTTAAATTGATTAAACTATAGTAATTGAAAAATCAGAAAAAAAACCTAAATTATATATTGTCAAAAATATCACAGCCCACAAATGTTAAGAATGTCAGGCTAAATTCAATCTAAACTTAATTCTCATCCTGTTAAAAAAGCATACGTTTAGCCATTGTTATCATATATGCACAAAATAAAATCCCGAAGTTTCATCAGTTATTTCTCACTGTCCATATCACGTGAAGCTGAAGTCTAAATTAATCATGGATTTATAGCAGCTGAACCAGAGTTCAGTATTTATGTGTCAAAGTAAGTTCTTCCTTAAAGATCTGGCTGCTGACAGGAAAAATCAAGGTCACACTCAGTATGTCATTGTTTCATTTTTGTTACTTTTGTATATAAGCCCTACTTAAGAACTTACATTTTTTACTAAGGCTATTTTGAAACGCTCAGTTTGAGCCTTGTGAAGTCTGTTTTAATAGATTTTTCTCAGTACCACTCAATATAGCAGAACACTTTCAGAAAACGTAAGTTCTACTGGTTGCGATCCTTCTTTTGGTTTGTAGACTAAAATGTGTTCATGGACAAGCACTAGACATTTTGTTTATTGAACTGCTACTTAAATACCTCTTCTCTGGTGTTTTTGCAAGCCATAGTCACTATATTTCCAATTCAAACCTCTCAAATTCAGACCTATTCTTAAGCCAGCCATTGACTTAACGATTTCATCTCCAATCCAAGGCTTATAGTTCTTTTATGTTGCCTCTACATTCTGCATAATGTTTCAAATTGAAGTTATAGTTTAATAAATTATGGTCAAGCTAGGACTTTAGATTCAATTGTAAATGTTTTTACCTGCTGCAGTTTATATTTGAACAAAGTTAAAGCCTGTGTTGCAATCTAGAACTATTTGTAGCAATAAGTTAAAATAATTTCTCAAACTATCAGTGCAATACTTTGATATCAACAATGCATCACCAAGATCACAGGTTTGGTTTTATTTTTGGGGGGTAGGGGGTTAATTTTGGTGTGTAGGAGAGAGGCAACAAAGGGAATGACATACAAAAAGATAAAACTATTCAGTCATATCAAGAACAGAGAGAAAAGATTGATCTAAGCAGAAATGGTCACACATTTCAAACATTTTGTGTTCCTCTTTCCAAGCCTATAGTAGTAACAAGCAAAGTTTTCCTTATTAAACCTAAGTGCAAAAAAAAAAAAAAAAATTAAAAAAAGAAAGATGGGGTTGTGGGTTGTTGGGATCTTTTTTAAGAAGGGGAAGCAATACTATATCTAAAAGTAGTTTTACACTCATGAAGCAGTGTATCTTCTGTAAAATCCTCTGTCAGAATAATTCAGGTTAACATAAAGCACATTTCTTCTGATGTGAACTGTTATATATTCTAAATAAGACAAGACAATCCAATTCAAAAACAAATTAATGGAAGGAAAGAAGCAAATACCCACACAGAAGACCCATACGAACAACTCTGCTGAGCCAGACACAGAAAACAGTTGTGTAATCCTTTTTGGATCACATCCCATCCCATCATAAGCATTCCCAACATTTCACTTGCATTATTTTGAACTAAACCCAAACCAGTTTCCCAAAATCATGTGTTCAGTCACTGTCTTAAACAGCAACTCTAAAACTAAAGGATGTAAATAGAGTAGAATAGAAAAAAATACAATATAATAAAGTCAGCATTCACAAATCAAGATGCATGGATCAAATCAAATTCAAGACTGGTATCAGTAATAACTGAAGAGTCAGCCTTCTTTCCAAAAAGTACAGGTAAATGAATGTTGTGCTTTCTGCTGTATAAACTGCACAGACACATAAAAAGTAACCAGATGGCAGCAAGGAAGAAAGTTTACAGTACAGTGGACAGAAGAAATAGCACACAATTAAAAATAAAAATGCTTTCTGGTGAACAAACTTACACCAAGGTGCCTAACTCCCATTATTGATCACCCTGACAAAATAGTTTAAAAGATCAAAGAGTTAGAGGATATTTCAAAGATAAAAATGGAAAAAAAATATTTACTATTTAGCACTAGAAAACAAAGGGAACTGCTCTGCACTACATTTAATTTATCTTCTCTTAGAATCATCTTGCATAGGTCAGTGAACTCTATTAAAAAATAATAAAACTACAGAAGATACATAATCAATGAAAAAAAAGAAAAAAATTTCAATCATTCACTAATGGATACACATTCATTAACTGGAAAACCTTGAACCATTTACATCTACATATCCATTAATTTTAATCCATTAAGAAATGAGAATATGATTAATCTCTGCAATATGTGTTAATGATGTTACCTGACAGGATTACTAGTCAAGGACACACGAAGAGACTCTAAGCAAGTGACTAGTCTTTCATCTGTTGACCCAGATTTTAAATCCTGAATAAACTCTTGGGGTGAAATCTTCCTACTGTTCTTGAGACTTCCCTGAAACACAGAAAATACATTCGTTTTTTTATTTGGTGCATATAGAACTCGAATAGATTATTAATGGCTAACCGTAATTCCTGTAGCCCTAAACCTGTAACTGATCTCTATCTACTATATGCCAAATGCTGACTAAATTTTTATCATTTTATAAACAAATTTCTACTCAGCAGACAAAAGCAGCAGGTATCACGTACAAATTATCATGCATGCTCAGTGAAAACTTTAGTAATGAATGGATTCTGTTTATGCATTGAAAACACCTTAATTTTCGATTTTCAGCAGAAGAAAAAAACAATTCTGAAGTTCTCTGAAGAAATCATAAGGCACAGGTCCTGAAGGGTGACTGCAGTCACATGAGAATACAGCACATCAGAAAAGTATTCAGAGTGTTACTGTAGTAACTTCTGTTCCTGCAGACAGTTTTGTAAAACACTTTTCCCTTCAGATGAGGACTATATGAGATTGGCTAGCTTTGGCTCTAAGGGCTAAAGCAAAAGAATTTTAAAAATAAAAATGAAAAAAATATCAAAAGAGTTCTTTAGAACTAAAATTATAAAGTTAAACCCCATATGCTCATTTGTTGTGTAGGTCATCTGTAAGAATGCAGTGCAACACAAATATGACTATTGATGCAATAATATAAAGGACACTTACTTAAACTTTCAGGTTTGGATTTTGCCTTGTTTTTTGGGTTTTGCTCTTTTTGACAAGTGGGAAGGCAAATGGGGATATGGAGAACAGGGAGACAAAAAGGAAAATGCAATAGCAATTTCATGAAGCACAGCAAAAGCAGTTTCATGAAAACAAAATACTTTCTGTTCCAAGCAATACAGCCTGAAAGGCACCGGCTTTGACTCATCACTGTATCTGTTGTGTCAGATGTTGATTAAAATAAATTCAAGATATTAATGACTTTTCTGAAGTGTGTATATATATACATGGTATATATATTGTTTTAAAAAAATAATGGTTCTCCTGAACTAATGAAGCTCTATGATGTGCAAGTAAATGAGCAAATCTAAGAGGCACTGACCCAGTTCATAAGACTATGCTTCTCTCCTTTTTAAATATAGTAAAGACAAAATTTGTGGACATTGAAAAATAGGAAGTCAACTCCAGTCATTTCACATGAAGGATGTTTTCTACAGAACATATCTAAATTCAAAAAAAGAAGCATACAATGTTGCATACAACCTATATTTCAGTTAATTCATTGCAAGACTCCTCTTTTTGAGAGCCGGAGCACAACTGTCATGTTGCACCAAAGAGACTTATTAAATAATTCTTGATTAACTAGTGCATTAAGTCAAGAATTGAAGAGAATTAGACCTGCAGTACAATAACAACTTGAAACTATTCACTGTAAATAGTGATGTGGTCTCATTATGTTATTATAGATAGCTTCATACAGATAATGTTTTCTCACTTTGGAAGATCCTCAGGAAGTAATGAGAATTAAGCTTTTCTCCTCATGAAGTGGAAGACCATGAAACAGTTTCTAGCAGAGAAGTGAACTTAAAAGCTGGAAAGCATGGTTGACAGACCAGGCTGCTGAGCTGCCATTCAGAGGGACATCAACAGGAATTTCAGGGAGTTCCACAACAGAAAATGGTAAATCTTGAACCTGAGGAGAAATAATCTCCTGCCCCTACATGTGTTGGGGCCAACCAGCTAGAAAGTAGGTTTGTAGGAAAATAGGGATTCTGATGGATGATAAGTGCACGGATGGTAAATGCATCACCAGCTAGTCAAGCAAAATTGTCCTTCCCCTCAGCTCAGCAGTGGTGAGACATTTGGAGTATTGTGTTCAGTTCCTGATTCCCCAGCACGAGAGAGCCATGGACATATTGAAATGAGTTCAGAAAGGGCTGTGGACACAATTACAGGAGAATCTGTAGTACATGGAGAGGCAGATAGAACTGGGATTGTTTAGCCTCAAGAAGAGGAGGCTCAGGGGAACCCTATCAGTGAAAGGACAAAAAAGTAAAAACTGAAATAAAGGAAATTGGTTCAAAATAAGACATAAACAAAAACTTGTCCTTTCTTCCATTGTTTTGTTTAAGTACGAGGCTGGTCAAGCACTGGAACAGGTTGCCCAGGAAGGCTGTATAGTCTCCTCTATCAGAGATATTAAAAAGGGAATAGGTGATTAGTTGGACAAGACTATCTCCAGAAGTCTCTTCCAGTCTCAATCATTCTATTTTACAACTCTCTAACAACAGAACACTGTGGGCTATAATACTCTCTGCTCCAACTATATTTTCTCAGACTTTATAAAAGATGCTCCAGACACCAAAGAACAAAATACTGCCAGGAATCATCCTGAAAATATAGCATCTCGTACTATATTTTGGAACACCACACGTAGTACATGGAATGTCATTCCAAACATGCCTCTGAATTGATGGAGATTCCTATTTGTTTAAATATGAGAGCCACTTCCAGTAACTATGTTCCACAAAAAAAAAATAGATGAGATGTCCAGGAAGGGATGAGGGTTGAGGAGAGAGTCTGAAGAAGATATCTAGGAAACTGAAGAGAAAATAAAAAAAAAATATCCTTAACAATAAATGCTCCCACAAACAAAAAGAAACTCAGTGTTTTCAGTTTTCTTTCATGGATCTTTCCAGCTCGCCTCTGCATAGATAAGACAGAGAACTAACTAGAGACAAAATGACCACACAAACTCCTAGCATTCTTCATGGCAAAGTATTTAACTAAATGTTACAAGAGCTCTCCAGTTGGAAATTTCAAGAAGTCACAGAAATTCTGCTGGCAGCTCCTGCTGTGCGTAGACTTCTTGATAAGCACTACTTGTATGCTTAAGCATAGGGATTAATATCCTGGGTGGAAAATCTTGTCATTTCCAGTGACTTCTCAAAGCAGTTCCTGCTGTAAAACTGCCTTTTTTTTTTTATGCACAGTCATATATGACAGTCATATAGACAGGACATCCAGTTAGGATGGTTAGAAAATATTTTTGAAGGAATTTAATATAATCGATAGTAATGTGTACAGTGGGAAGGTCACATGGGACAAGAGCCCAGCTGGACTATAACAATCCACTAGAATGACATTTCAGAGAGCCTCATGTGACCCATCGGAAGACAGTGTCACAAGCAATGGAGACTCACATCAGCATCCATACAGTAACCAGTCATCCTGTTTCACACTCAGTTCCCCACCTGAGCACTACTCTATGCAATAAACTGTGAACGTCTGTACAAGAAACCCACAGTGCCAAGTATCACTTGCTCATAGCTATGCCAAGGTTCTGCAACATAATAAGAATATGATACATCTGCCAGTGCTTAAATAAAATGAGAGCTGCATTTGGTACCAATTGTGAAACTGATTATATTAGCTATATTTCAGCATGGGAAAAACTGCTTAAGTTCAAAATGCTCAAGCTAACAGAGAAACAGGAAACATCTTGAGGCATCAGTGCCTCTAGAAATCTAATTGCTCAACTGAAGAACAACTGGTCTGTGAGCAGATGCAGTATGAAGTCAGCATTAATTAATCTAGTTAAAACATTACAAGGAGTACTGTGAACAACAAAAAATATTGAGAAGAAAACTCACTTTGAAAACCCAGTTTGTGTGTGTTTTGAACATATAAAACAGTAAAACTTAGGGTAGAGTAACACGATAGCAATGCTGTTTTATTTCCACTTGAGTATTAACTCCATTAAATGGATTTTTTTTAACTTTTCTTTTATGCAAGTATTACTACGGAAAGAGGTATGTTTTATGAATATTGGAAAGGACTTGCACATTTCTAAGGAACACAAACCCTAATACTGAGTCAATGGTGAAGCTCTGATTATAGTAGAATCCAGTTTGATCACCAGAGGATATTCCATTTTCAGTGATTCATTTTAATAGTTTTAAAAATTATAACTGCATTAAATGAAACCTGCTCAGTACTCTGCATAACAGTTATGAATGAGGATATTTGTCCCAACACAATATAGCTTAGTACCCATCTCCTTCAAGTTTGAGAATTATGAACTACCAAAAGAAGTTATTGCAGTATCACTACTAGAAAGAGAGTGGGATGGGAATAGTTGTATGTAACAGGAGCTATATGGCACTTCACCTGTTCTGAAAAAGCATGACACTCTTTCATGAGGTCAAGGTAAACCAGAAGTTAGCCAAGCACTCTGGGTGTGCAGTGCACTGTTCTCCCTTGACTGAGAAAGACTTAGACAGTCCAATGAACTTGAGACATGAAAGCCCATGCCAGGAACAAGGAGTTTTTAAGTGTGAGGGAAGGAATTTCCCATCACAGGAGCTCCAGCAGTAATCTGAAATCATCTGCAGCTCCACTGTATCAAACAGCTGAATCTGTGCCTCACAAAAACAGTTCTTCACAGTTATATAACAGGTGAATGTAACTCCCAGTAAGGACACAACCACAGAAACAGAGTTCAGGAAAGACAAGTTTCCCTGCATGGATTGGTCTTCAGTGATTTCCCACAGCAGAAAGGGGAATACATGGGCTAGCACCAGAGAATGGGAATAGAAAGGAAAAAATGCTGTTGAGAGCTTCAAGAAAACATGCAAGACAACAGGGTGTCCGAACAAATCACTACCCTGGGGGAGGAAACAGACCTGTCCCGTTCAACGGAGTACCTTGACCTATGGCATACTATATATATGGTATACTGTATACACATATATATATATACACACACAGAGTATACTATGATGCTTTGGGCATAGTGCAAGAACCTCCATTGCCAAAACACAAGTGTGATGACGTCCAAAGACAAAAGAAAAATTATTTATTGCAAATGGCACTCAGAAAGAAGGATCAATGAAACCTGTTATACAGGTTTCAGTTCTTTCCAAGTATTAAGTGTCAGGAAGCAAAAACACGAAAACCTTTCTCTTGAGAAAGAGAGCCTTAACATCACCAAAATCAGGATGCTAAGATTCCAGCAATAGATGTGGATGCAGCAACTCTGCATAGCCAGTCATGTCACATTACTTTTAAGATCAAACAACTGAGGTCTCAGAATACATGTGGAGACTGGGGGTGTCCATGATATATATTAACCCTGACATGCTGTTTTAGGTAGATAAACTTCAAGAATGCTGTGAGATTTACTAGCCTGAAGTTTCCTGATTTTTAGAGATAAAATATCTCTTAAAAAAACAAACAACCAAGCTCGACCCAATCTTCTGCTATTAAGGACCTGTTAAGCAAGAGAAGGACTAGTAGCTTTGAAGAACTCATCTTAGGTAAAACAATCTCCAGGCAATTCAGTCCTGCACTAGGCATACCTACCTTTCTAAAAGTACCAGAGTATTACGCCAATAAAGTACATCATTTAATGTAGACAATAAGACAAATATCTCATTTAAATTACTATATTTAATATTTGCTTTTCACAGCATTTAGTTATAATTACATACAGGCCATTTTTACTGATATCTCTGGTCACGTGCAGCAGTGAGAGTCAAATAACCAAACATATGAATTCTAAAACAATCAAAAGATCTGAGATTAGGATTAGCACTGCATCATTTAGCACTGGAGTCAGTCCCCACTTTGCAAAAACTAACAAAAAATCTTCTCACGCCAACTGAATCCTTAAACTGGCCCTTACATACAATTCTTTTTACTGCTTTAAAACTACTAGTAATTACCCCTATAAATAAAAATGGGCACTTAATGGCTTTGTGCACAACATTTCCTTTATCAGCTATTACATAACATCACAACATGAATTCTGTATTGAAGTCAGGTATGAAAAAGGTTCATCAGTTCAGGAGTTTAATTAATTGAGAAATTTAAACAATGCTAGAAAAAAGGTTCATACCAAACATTTGTAAGAAGTTTTCTGCAGAATCTTTCTATCTCCACTAATAGCCACCTCTTTACCAAAAAGAAATGCTGTTTTGTGTACAGAAGACACACTTCAAATACAAGTGATTATCTGCCATCACATCTTGTAAAATAATGAGGTTGATACAAACATTTTTAATGCATGTTATGAGAAACAGAAGCTGGTCAAAAGAATGTAACATGCATGCATCACTTTTTCTCTCCAATAGGAAATAAGTTAAGGAATAGGATTTCTCTCCAATAGAAAATCAGTAAGTCATTTTGACATACTTCAGAGACTTTACTTACAGACTTTGAAGCAGTGCTAATATATTGCATCACCATTTCTTTTTTGGTATTAAAATCCTTTTCTCTCAATGGCATCTTCTTGTCTTCATTTAAATTCATATCTTCCTGGAATGGGAGAGGAAAAAAATGCCATACAGCAACAGAGTGATTTAAATATGAGAGACTGATATAAATAAAATAAAGATACAAAAATATGAACTTAGGCAACTGAAAGCTGTTATACAAAAAACTTTTCATAAGTTGTTAATCAAAATCATGAATATCTTTATCCATCTTCCCTCGCAACCTCAGCTCAGACTGAAAAAAACGCAGTCAGCTATTCTGGGATTAACAAGTGCATCACATTATTAGCACACTGTCTTCTTAGAAATGACCTAGTTTCAGACAATGTAATAAACTAAAGAAAAGCATTATTAACACTTCCCAAAACATTTATAAATGTCCTCAAACCAGTATCTTAGGTATTTTTAATGTCAATTTTAATTTGTTCCATAATTCTCCTCCTCAGTTCCCAAATACTTAATCCTGGGCAGCAGAATCTGTTTTACACTGAGAGAAGTTCACAAAATAATGTTCACCTTTGCAATATATAAGGCCCACATTCTTAAAGATCTGATCATTAAATCAACACCTTCAACTGTTTTCAAAACTTCGTGACAATTCACTCACTCCAATATAAATCCAGAGGTCAAAAAGAGCAGAGGCTCTACACTCAAAGCCACACAAAAAATTAAGAATAGTTTTAAGGAAGAATTAACAGTTTTGGCACACACATATACAAGCACATACTGTGTGCATTACCCAAGCTTAGTAAGAATTACTGCAGTTATTTTCAGCTGAGACTCATAAGGTGAATCCCCACCAGCTTTGGCAGGAGCAATGCTAAAAAATCAGCGAGTAACCATCTCGATATCCAAGTTATTTCACCTAGTCAGAAATCAAACACCACAGACAAGCCTTATAATTTATACTGTACTGAAACTTAAGTTTCCTTGTCTTTCAATAGTTTTCATATTGAGTAGAATAGAATCAAGCACAGTTCCTTGAAACATTTAGTTTTGTGTAAATCCAAGCTGTGAGAAGCCATTGCAGAAAATGCTTGACCCCTGTCCTGGTTTCAGCTTGGATAGAGTTAATTTTGGTGAACTTAACTTGAACAAAGAGAAAAGCTTTTCACATTATCCTATAGCAGTTGCAAAGTTCATTCTTCTGTTTAAAGCAATTTCTTTCAGACTTGCTCTTTTAGGTGCTCTGAAAAGTAACTTCTGAACTTAAATAAAAATATCTAACTTCTAATAACAAGAAAAACCAATAACTAACAAACCTATAATCATAAACTGAATTCCATAATCCTAGATATAAAAGCAAGGTAATTTATAGGAAACATTCTGTTTGTGTCTGCAGTAAACCATCATTTCTTTGTTCTTGTTTTTAACAAATGAAACATCATTAAAACAATTGATTTATACCGATTAGAAGCATTCAGCAATGCAAGTGGAAAATCAGTTGTGGCTGAAAAATATTTTAACTCCATCCTTTTATTCCTTAAATAATTGAAATATATTCTACAGGTGAATTTTCCTCTTGGAAAATAATCATGCATCATTTCACATGGATATTTTCCTAACAGTACTCAAAGACATTAATTATTAGCTTTAACTGTCTGGTGGTATGAGCTCTTTCATAATTTTTCCTATCAAAACCACACAGCATGCCACTGCATAGACTACTGGGGCAAGGAAGCATCCAGAAAAACCCAAAGTGTAACATAACACATTCAGTAAACCCTCAGAATTTAAAAACTTCTCCCTTCAATACTAATACATTAAATATTTTTATTTTGTGCAAAATTAGCTCTAAAAGCCTGGCTACAACATTCACCAATCCACCCTCCCCAAATCACTTAATTTGATCAGAACAGCAAACTAAAGGCTACAATATATAATTAGCTATGTAATCTACTGTGACTAAACTAGCTTTAATTCCAGTCCATTCAAATGTGGATAATCTGAAAAATCCTTTCTGTAGTACATGTTATAGATAAAATAACACCGATAAAGTAGCTTATCAAATACAGTTTAAATACTTTGTTATTCAATGAAACTAGGAAAGCATTCAAATTTTCCAGATGTCATCATTAACATATTTTTGTGAAGTAGTTTTAAAATTGGAATTAATTACTTCAGGATCCATGGATATAAGCATTTCTATTTACCTAGACACGCAGCAGTAGGTTTCTGAGGATTTATGGAAAGTTTCTATTTTTTATGGCATAGTATTAACATCACAGACTATCCTGTATGATGGCAGAGAAATACAACCTATACACAGGGGGGTGTAGGGAGAGAGGCACACCTTCAGGTTTTATTAAAAAACTGTCCCATTTCCTAACATTTGCGTAACTGCGATTCACCATGACATTTCTAGGAGAAGCAAGACACCAAGGTATACCAACAAAAACAGACCATGTGAAAAGGAGTACCAGTACAGAAGTTGATAACAAAGTTAATTATTCCTCTCCTTCACCAGCTTAACCCTGTAAATCTTGAATGCTATTTCTCATTCAAAGTTCTCCAGGGTTCTCTAAAAGCATCATCAAAACTAAGCTGCCATTACTGAGTAGCAGGAATTACAAATTCCACACAGGTACATCTCTCATACCACATTTCATTTCCTCCACATCCCTGACTCTGGCAGTCCCTTTGTGTTTCTTGAAAGTTACTTGTTACTTGCTGTGAGGCAGAAAAAAAAATAATAATCCAGGCATTGCTCTCCTTGTTAATGTTCCCTTATGCTCTTCAGATTGCACTCACTCTTTTTCTCATGGCCATTCCATGTTTAGTTTTCAATTGCCCAAAATGTCATCACCATGATAAAAAAATTTAACTTACTGAGGTGGCACCAATGCCACATGAACTTTGTGACTGCTCTTTTGTAGCACAGTAACAATGACAGCTAAGGAAAGAAGCAAATTTGAGACTGCATTTGCCGACAAATGCTGCTTTGGAGGCAAGAACCTTAAGTCTTTATTTTGTGCCAGAGTGACATGGAATATAAATTCAGACCAAATGTGACATTTCGAGACATAAAATCTCTTTGTAAAAGTTTCAGGTCATCTTAAAAGGAAGCAGGATTCCCCATTTCCTGTTCCTCCTCAAAATGTGTTGCATAATCTCACTTCCAATAATTAGAAATCTTTAATTGCCATTTTAAATAAACTTGGAGCAAAAGTTTGCAGAAATAATTCCAATACCTTATTCCCTGAGAAACACCCTAATCACATAATTACAACTCACAACACCAACAATATTAATAATTCATGTAAAGATTAGAACACCTGCACAAAAGAGGGCTCTGCCTACCAGTTAGCCACATTGTCATTCATTAAGTAAAAGGAATGAGTGTAGGACTCTTACCATCATTTTTTCAAACAGTGCTATGATTTCTCTTTCCGACAGGGGTTTTGGAGGAAAATCCTCTGAATCCATAGATGCGGATGACCAATCTGTAGAATGTGACTGCTTCATGTGCGGCAGAGGAGGTCTTTCTTTTTTACTTTTTGGAATTCTAATACTGGCAAATCTATCCAACTGAAAACATAAAAGGTATAACATATCACATATTGTTTCTATTTTATATAACCTTAATTAACATACGTGTTCTTGGAAGCTGAACATCCTTATTTTTCTGTGGTAGCTTGCCTGTTATTTAAGTGTCTTATTTTTGAGGGTTTTCCTACAGATACATATAACAGTCAGTGGCCTTAGCACTTGAGTTAACAGACCAGAATCCCATTACGTTATAGAGAAATCATGCAGAACATGCCAATTTTACAGAAAGTTTGGAGGAATAGATATCTACAAAACCAATTTATGAAGAATTCTTTCCAACCATTACATGGAGAATGTAAGAAAGCAGGCTTATTTACCAAAAACACAGTTTAGAAGTTGTTTTTGTCACTCTGAAACAGCTGTACTCCTGACACGGCAACAGAGTACATAGATATGCAAAGAAACTGCTTTTTATTAAAAGACACGTTAGCATAACTAAGACACTGTTCTATTTATTTTTAATTTCCGTCATGTTATACAAAATTTAGTGCCTTTCTTTGTTCCAATTATTTAGAAATTCATTTAGGAGAAGCATAAAAATCATCAACTCCTTTATTAATGCTAAGTAGGGTACACTTATGATTTCATGAATAATCCTTATGACTAATCAACAGCCCAAGTCAATTGCTCTGGTTTTACCCTTTCAAGGGACAAAAAAAACTCCTTCGAAAAAGTGGTTTGGGTTGTGGAGTTTTTAACTGGTTAGATATTTATCAACTTTTCCATAAAGACTTGGTAAGTGAAGCTTCACACATTTTCAGTGCTAGAGCTTGTGTGTTTTAATGTACACACAAGGACCAACAACACAAAAGCAGCTGACATATGTAATGAGATGCACTAAATCTTAATCATCTTTGTAGCAGCCTTTTGAACAGATGTGAACACCAGTATAACATTTGTCAACACAGAAAAAAGTTACAGTAACATTGGATAAATAAGAGATTTTTGAACAAGATTTCAACCATATCAATAGACTTATATCTTGACATGCTGTGCAAAAATATTCTAAGGCTTCAATATATCTTTAAGATAAGTATCTTGAGTTATCACTTAACAAGGACATCAAAGTTACCAAACAAAATGGCAAGTCAAATTATTATAACATCTGTGGAATTAAGATCAGAGAGAGCAAATAAAATTAGTAGCAAAAATTGAGTACAAGTGTTACACTCTAGTCAGAGCAAGAATTGACTATCAGTCATCCAGAAGAGAGGTATAGAAGAAAAACAAAAAGACTTTAATTTTTTCCTGTTCAAAATTGAAAAGGAACAGTTTTTGGAACATAGAAATAGACTGTAAGCCACTTACATACAGATGGTTGTAGAATATGCAAAGCCGAAAATTAATATAGCATAAACATAAAAGAGCTCAGCATGGATGATGGGGCCCTTCAGTGTCCCATCAAGCCAGCAGGCAATGAGGAAAACACACTTTACAGGAATAATTACATAGGCAAGACCTAGGAAGAAAGAGAATGCAACAAAAGCAAAAGGGAGAGTAACATCAGTGGAAGTGAAATATAGTCATCAGGGGGAAAAAACATCAAAACATCTTACATCTTGACTAGAAAGCAATTTCCCGTTCTGCCTTTAAAATCAGAACTCTACAGTAAGCACGGGGTATGAAGTCAGAAATGTAAACTGAAATGACTAGACTGGAATTGCACAAAAATCATATTATACAAGATTTTCCCTCTAAAGGAATGGCTTTCACAGAGCACTGATGAAGTCAGCCTGCCTCCTCCAAAGAATGAGTTTGCCAGTAGCTTCTCAGCCCCACGTGTTCACTATGAAGTACATAACCTAAGAAACAAACAATTATACTTGAAGGTGGTTCATACAAAGATTTGAAGCAAATGTAAAAGGAAGACACTTGGGCTGAAATAACAGATTTCAGCCCCTGAATCAGTCAACAGAGAATAAACTAAGTTTTAGAGAGCTGTGCCCTACACTCCTTTTTCAATCTGAAAAATCTCACTCCCTTCCTTACAGTTTGTATTCCCCTCTTCTTTCTCCTGCTCCGCACAGCAGCAGCAATAGCAGTTCTGGCCAGGCAGAACTACCCTCGTCTCTGGCATGAAATAGCTCATGCAGTACCAGAGTTCCACTATAAACAGACTAGTGGTGTCTAATTCAGGGATGAGAGCCCATTCCTCCTTGAAAAGGAATATTTCAGTTGTTCCCATTTTTAAGTTATGTTTTGGTTTTAGCCATCTCTCGAATGTGAGACTGTATAGTAGATATTTTGCATCATTACACATCAGGCCATAACGTTCACATTCCCTCTATTCAACAAATCCTATACCACATGTCCTAGAGGAGGGAAGCACACTCTTGAATATATTTAATCAGGCAGAACATGTAAGACAAATTGAGATAATAGGATTATAAGCACATTTAAACATGCATCAAACTAATTACTTTGAATAATTTAAAACAATGCCATCTCAAAAGAAGATTCCCAAACATTAATAAAAGCAAATTCACAACAAGACTTGCACAGCACTACAGTGTGGATATTCTACATATACTTTCCTCTTGAATTATACATTGATAGTTCTTCAAAGAAGTTAATACCTCTCAATATTCCATACAGGCAAATAATTTCATGGTCCACAGAAAGCACTATACAGAAAGAATGGAAATTTCATTGCTTGGGTGTAATGAAATCTACCACTGATGCTGCTGGGGATCCAAGTGCACAGAAGAGGAAAGTGTAAAAAAAAGTTCAATAATCTTCCATGTTACAACAAAATATTTTAAATCAGGCTAACCAACAGGCAATAGCTAAGCTTAGCTCTGATACAAAGTTTCACTGCAGTTTAAAGCCAGTTTGACCTTGTATCTTCTCTAAAAATGTCTGCCTTTCCTTTTGTATTTATTTTACCAATAAATATGTATAGACCCATCCAGGAATAGTGCTTTAGGACAATAAGAATAATAGCTGTATGAGCCAAAATGAAGCAACCATCACAGGATGAATGGTAAAGTTTTATTTCCTTCTTATTTCATATGCTCACTATTACTCCACTGAGAGCCTATGAAATAAGAAAGTGATTTTATTCACACACCATGGCCCTGAAAAAACGAAGCAATCCACTATACAAACTTTCTGGCTCATCACACTTTCTGATCAGGTCCCTAGAGAGTACATCTATTTGTGCTCTCATTTTGATCTTAGTGAAGACTTCTTATACAATTCTCTGTAAGACAATAGCATCTATTGAACTTGCATACTAGATAATGCAGGAATTAATGGATTAGTTACTGCTAGACTATTTGTTGGCTCTACAGCTTATCGAGACATCACATCATAACAGAGCTGCTATGCATGCAGGAATGTTACCCTGCGTCCCTCATCTCCCCCTTAATAACCACATAAAATCACCTACTGGTACATTAAGAAATTCCTCAAAAATAAAATCCAGCATGTGCCTGAATAAAAACACATTCATTATCACTGAAAGTGATGGCCTTGGTAATGGCATGTGATGCCCCTTCTTCTTCATCCTCTCTGCCCTCTCCTACCTCCTTGTCCTCCTTGATCATCTTTCCTAAAGCTTTTTTACAGGTGACTTTCGTGTACATTTTTTCTGCTTGTGTACAGAAGTTACACTGGCACACGATGTTGCTCTGCATCAGTGGCAATGTTTGTTGCCAGGATTGAAGTAGCCACAACGTCTGTCACAGTGGCTGGAGTAGCTTGCAGAGCCTGTTGCTGTCATATTGTCAGACCCAGAGACATTTGTTTCCCCCTGAGAGTTCTGAGAATATTGAACATGGCTCAAATATGCCTGGGCCACACCCCGACACGCTGCAGTGATTTGGGTCCTCTCTGGGGTGCCAGTCTGACACCACACTTTTTTCAAATATTTAATTTGTTTTTCTGGATTATGCGCCTGTTCAGAGATGAGGTGCACACACATTGGGGGTGTCCACTGCCGTAGGTACTGGCTTATACTGTCCTACAGACCCTGCCACTCCAAACTATCCAGCTTTTGGGCAGATCTCTGGGTGATGTTGTTAATTAATAGTCTGACCTTAAACAAGACCTGAGCTATATGCAGCAACATTCTGACTCCTAGAGAAAGGATTCCAGAATTGTTACGGTTTAACCTAAACTGTTACTAGAATACTGAACAGTCTTCTTTTTTCCCTACTCCCATTCTCATGAAGAAACACATTCACATAAATATATATGGGCAATCAAGACACTGATGATGATCACCAAGCACAATCTATCAGCAGAGTTCTGATATGAAATATACAGGTACAAAATATCTATTTCCTGACTGAAGGCATAAAGCCAAGAGTATTGCTTATAGCTTTTGCTCTTTCTCCAGGTGTCCTTCTCACTCTGTCTTATAGATACATAGGACAAAAAGTACTTGCCACCCTCAATTTTCAAGTTCACGTTTTTGCCTGCATGCTATTTATATACTCAGTAAATACAATTTCACATCAAAAAATCTGCTCAAGTACTACAGTGTAGCTCAATATCCCATTTTGCCAGTCATTTTAGTTACAGAAGCCAACAGCTCAGTCATGAAAGTCTGCTCTAACACTCTGATGCTGACAAATGATAAAGACTTAGCAGAACATTAGCAACATAGGAAGGAAGAACGAAGAATATAAAGTGGAACAAATCCTGTCTTCATTTGAAGTTTTTATTATTTTCAGTAGATGGGAAACAGAGAGGAGAAACTGGGTTGCAACAATTTATTTCAGTATCTTTGGAACGTAAAGCAACCCACTCTTTTCCTTTACTAGCAGAAATACTTCATAGAAGATCAAAGTTACTTCCAATGACTGAGTCAAAGACCTCTTAAAATTTTTTTCCTCTTTGAAGCTCCAGAAGATTAAAAAAGTAGAGCCTTCCTTTGACAGTCAAATTGCTCTACAAGATTAACTTCCCATTATGTAAGAAATTCCACTGGTAGCAGTAGAGCTTTAGGAAGAGCAAGACTTGCATAAACCAAGGTACACAGAAGAATCCCTTTGATTAGATGACTTCTTATTCCTAACGTGTTCAATCTCACAGAGCTGTTTTTATCATTCTAAAATTTACAGAATTTAGGCCTGCGCACAGTCACATCTGAAATAAGCACACAATATTTCCCTCTGAATTTTGTTTCACTATATACTGAAAATCATATACAGCCTTTCTTAACTTTAAAGCAGTTGCTATGAAATCAGTTGGACAGTCATGGAACAGATTATCCTTAGTGCCACTGCACAGCACGTATGGAACAACCAGGGAAACAGATCAGCCAACCGGCTCTGGGAAAGGCAGGTCCTGCTAGACCAACTTGATATCCTTCTATGACAATGTGACCCACTTAGTGGATGAGGCAAAGACGGTGACTCTTGCCTCCCTAGACTTCAGTAAAGCTTTCCACACCATCTCCCACAGCACTCTCCTGGAGAAACTGGCTGCTCATGGCTTGGACAGGTGCATTCGTTGCTGGGTGAAAAATTTTGGATGGCCAAGTCCAGAGACTGGTAGTGAATGATGCTACATCGAGTCGGTGGCCGGTTACAAGTGGTGTTCCCCAAGGCTCAGCACTGGGTCTAGTCCTGTTTAATATCTTCATCGGTGATCTGGACACGGGGTTTGAGTGCCCCATCAGTCAGTTCGCAGACGACACCAGTCTGGGTGGGAATGTTGATCTGGTGGAGGGCAGGAAGGCTCTGCAAAGGAACCTGACAGTCCAGACCGATGGGCTGAGGACAATGGCATGTCGTTCAGGAAGGCCAAGTGCTGTGTCCTGCACTTTGGTCACAACAACCCCACGCAGTGCTGCAGGCTGGGGACAGAGTGGCAGGAAAGCTGCCCAGAGGAAAGGACCTGCAGGTGCTGGTCAATAGCTGGTTGAGCACGCACCAGCAGTGTATCCAGGGTAGACAAGAACGGCAGTGACATCCTGGACTGCATCACAAATAGTGTGGCCAGCAGGATCAAGTGAAAGGAGATGAAATGGCCTTAAACTGTGTCTGTGGAGGTTCAGATTAGGAATTAGGAAAGAAAAAATTACTGAAAGAGTAGTCAGGCATTAGAACAAGTTGCCCAGGGAGGGGGTGGAGTCACCATATTTGGAAGCATTCAAAAGGTACCCGGATGTGGCACTTGAGCATATGGTTTAGGGATGGTTATGGTGGTGCTATGTTGACAGCTGGACTAGATAATCTCGAAAGTCTCTTCCAACATGGATGATTCTGTGATTCTTGGAATGTGGAGCACTTGAGATAGAAAACAGGCCTGTTTCCACAGTGATCTTGAAGGCAGATAATGTCTCAGGTACCTACTTCCCACTCCTCGGTGAAGTAAGAATATGATTCCTGTCTCTGTCATTTCTAAACAAACAAGCTAAGAGAAGCATGTGTTGATTGTGCAGAAAGGAAGATGTTTCTGAACTTAATGAGGATTTGTCACTAAAAGCAGTTCACAAATAATCCAATTCAAACACTGAAAAGTAGTCTGCATTTTAGATTCTCAACATGTTGCTAATTCACCTAAATTTAAAAGCAAAAAAAAAAAAAACAAAAAAAACCATTTCTGGTCACCATTACAGCAACACTGTATTTGTAAGAAACAGGCTGGGAATAACAAAATATAAATATTTTATAAAGCATAATGCAGCAGAGAGCAAGTAATAGGCAAATAAATGCCCATGACAAGAAAGAAAATATTTAATTCAAAGCTACAAAATCAAGTAATATTAAACTTTAGATTTCTTAATCTTCTCTTACTACAAATTTCATCTTCGTCACAACAGGAATTTGGAGTAAATAGATTTGCCATTTTTCATCCTTGCTATGAAAAATAAAAACTGCCCTGCTCTAAGCCATGTTTAAGTTGCCCAAGACTACAAAATTATTGCACAAAAGAGGTATGTAGTATTATTTGCCGTTTCCCAGAATCAGACACAGAAAGACTAAAGCAACAGAAAACTGAGATAGAGGGGAAAAAATTGTCCGTTGGAAAGCATACCTTCATTATAAAATGATGCTGCAAATAAACAGAATACCCACCTTTGAAAGTATTAAAAAAAATCTCAGATTTTGTGGTGTTGTAGGTTTATTTTTACTGTTAGACTTTTATTAAATAGCTGTCATTTCTCTTTTTAAAAGTAAGTATACATATGAACAATTTGGTACTACTCTGCAGATGATGTTTCTTTAGTCTGTGAAGGGGCCTTTGGTACACTGAGAAATTTAAGTAGTTGTGGACAAGATTGTTTACTACGGACCTATCAGGTTCTTTGTCCTTATCCAGAAAAACCACAATAAACCTGCTGACATTTTGAGGCTACCATTATAAGTTGGACAAGTCCAACAAGCTACATAAAGGACAAGTGCAATAAGGCAGCATGCTAGCCTCTTTAAGCGGGGGGAGGGGGGGAGCAGAGGGGAAGCATCTCACAAAAACAAGCAGCAAAATCTTGTGCATCCAGACTTAATAACCCTTACATGACCCTACCAAAATTTAAGTTTTGGTTACCAAAAAATGCTTTTGCTTTGAGAGGACTGATAATATTTCCTCAGCTCTCCAAGATAAACACAAGTTTATAGAATCAAAATTGTATTATCAACCTGTCAGGCTCAAATTTTTAATGACCACTTCCACTCAGTGAATCTCTGCTAAAGAAACAGAAACAGGAGATTTAACTCAATATAAGAATTATAGGTGGATGCAATAAACTCAACACTACTAAATTTGCGCACCTCATCAACAATAGCCTGGTGACTGGTTCCCAAGCTAGGAAACAGCCACATTTCTCAGCATGTGTGACACACTGTGCAGCACAAATCTCACTGTTGGATCTCAGATCTCACTCAAATCTGCACAGAGTCTCTCAATTATGCATAGAAGTACTTCAGAAGAAGTTGTATAGTACCGAAGTCATAACAGCTGAGCTTTAGGTGATAACAGAACATGACTTCCTAGGCAATTTCAAAGACATAGTAAAATTATGTATATTAAGAAAAAATATAAGAAAAAAGAATAGTAGAGGCAATGAGATCAGTAACTTCAAGAGCAAGAAAAAAAAAATCTGCTTTGTGATCAGTTGCAGAACCTCATCTCTGATCAAGTTCAAGAAACAGTGTTAGTATGGCACTGAACATACCTACCATGGTTTGAACAAGCATTAGTAAGTTTCACAAGCAACTATTACTTTGTTAAACATGTCATTTTTAGCTAGCATGCAGCCTAAGTAACTTCAATATTAAACATGCAATCAAAGATATCTTAACTTTTGGACATGTAAATTGGCACAATTACCTGTGTCAAGCTCATTTAGCCACGATTAGAGCATACTTGAAAGCCATCCATACATTTCTGCTACTTGCATTATGTTACAGGTAATTACTAGTTTAGTGAGACTTTGCCAATTAACTACATTAACTTCAAAATTAAGAAGTTTCTTGTACCAGTAAGGTTATTTCTATTGCATTAGCAGTAAGGTTATTTGCTTAGCATATCCAAAGCAAAATTTAAGCTGTCTTACCACATCATCTGTCAGTGTCTTGATATTTAAGTGCTGTAAATCAAACAGGAAACTAGTCACATCACAATTGTGCAGTAAAAAAAAACAAACAAAATCAAACAAACCAAATAAACTAAAACAACCAACCAACCAAAAACAAACAAACTGGAAGATAACTCCCCAAATCTCAGTTATACTCAGCTAAGGTTACTTTTATTCAAAATTAGATGCAAGTTAAACAGTGTTGCATCCTGACACTTGAAATAAAGTAATAGTTTCCTGGCAAGTTGCACCTTGTCGGTGTACAGGGCACAGCAAGTCATACAGGGAATAGAATAGAGTGTGGATTCAAAAAAATCTGCAATCTGATCCTCAGGCAGAATAATATCAAAAGAATATAAACCAAGTACAGGTTGAAACAAGTTGTGTTTTATTATATTTTTTGGCTAAATATATTAGAACAGGTGACCTGCACATAATTCGGCTCCTAGACTTGTGTCTTCTGGAGATGGCTGTGGGGACACCAACTACAAATCAGTCCCCAGATTTTCAACTCAGCAGAAGAAAATGGAGCTCCTCATAAACTCAAAACTCTCTCTCAAGTTGCAACAGTCAAATTCCAATACTGTTGAATACTCTCAAGCAATGCCTCTGTGGCAAGCAGAGCATGAAGTTACAAACAGAAACCGACATAAGCATTTAATTGTAACATCCAAAAAAATCTATAGGTCACTCAAAACAGCAGGTCCTGAACCAACAGTGCTCTCCACTGCACATTTACAAATACAGCAAGTGCCAGGATGTACAGCTCTTGCACAAAACCAAGAGCGACACAGAACATTGGTGACTGATGAGTCAGTGTTGCAGGGATTCCATATATAGTTTTTATGAAGAGTCTGATGGCAGGCAGGAAAATCTGAAGAATGTGAAGTCACATACTTAGTCAGACAGACTCTTACCCCTTCGTAGACTCCTCTCATTGCCTAGTGTTCAAAACTTGCCAACAGCTACAGCAACTGTCAATGGTTATATACAAATTAATCATATTTGGAAATTCTTGCTTTTTCTCTACCAAGTCAACAATGCTTGGCTATCACTCTCTACAAGTTCCTGGAAGGAGCTGACAGCAAGCTGAGGGTCACCCTCTTCTCCCAGGTAACATGCAACACGACAAGAGGAAATGGACTAAAGTTGCACCAGGGGAGGTTTAGCTTGGATATTAGTAAAAAATTGTTCATTGAAAGGGTCAGGCATTGGAACAGGTTGCCCACAGAACTGGTGGAATCACCATCTCTGGAAGCATTCAAAAGGCATGCAGAGATGTGGCACTTGGGCACACGGTTTAGCACTGAACATGGTGGTGTTAGGTTAATGATAATGGTCTCAGAGGTCATTTCAATTCTGTGATTCTACAATTATTACTTCTGACATCTTCTCTGGTTCGTCCCTCAGAACTAAAAAACAATTTGTGTTAAGCTGAATATTATTATACAATAGCTCTACTCTGAATATTGTCAAGAAACTGAGGAAGAAGCATCTGATGAATGGTTATAAGTTTAAAAATCAAGTGAGGTGTAAGGAAACACAGTATTCACTGATACACTAAGTTCTACTATAAAAACAAAAAAAAATTGGAGCTAGGTCAGTACTGAACTTTTATGACAATTCCATTCCATGTTCTAATAGATGAGGATTTCTAATAAATGAAAACAACAACGTGGAAATATTTCAATCCAGTCAGGAGACTTAAGATCTGTATCCAGTCTTCCCACTGGTATTCTCCTGCTGCAGAGCTAGATGAGACTTTTGCCGCACACACTGCCATGGAGCTGGGTTTTATTGCTTGTTTTTCCCATTCTGCTAAATAGCTACCAAGACAGTATGAGTGTTAATTCGTGTATTTACAAAAGCTCATGACTTGGCAGTTAGCAAGTTCTGGTATAAAAGTGAGTGAAGCTGCAAGAGAAAACACTAACATATGGTCTTACACTGCAACTAGGTAGTGAAGAATATAAAAATTTATTCCTTTTCCATGCAGATGACTTAAATCACTAAGCCTTAAGCAATGCACAGATACCATTGTGAAGCTCCTCTAACAAAATAGGAGACTGTGTAATCTGCTTATAATGAAAACCACCTGCATTCTGTGCTTTGAGGTAGAAATTCAAGATTCATGTCCAACTCACGTATATTCCACTAAAAAGATGGGGGAAGCAACAACATTAGGTTCATTCCACTTAAGAACTTGGAAGTTTTGCAACTGCTTTGTAGAAGACACCATCATCATCATCCATGTAACCAGGCAATTTTGGATTCAGGTTTTGTTCTTAGAAAAAGGCAGAAGTTAGTGTGATAGTTCAAGTTAGTGTTTACTCTTCATTTAAGTTGCAAAATTCAGCAACGGAATTTACTGTAGTAAATGTAAAAAGTTTCCTATTTTGTTCATCAGAACACCTCACTGACCCAGGTCATCTGACTAATTAGTGAAAAAAGACCACCATACAACCAATTAAGGACACCATAATTGTACAACAAACTCAATATACAGATATGAGTCTCCTTCTTTAAGTCTTCATCTTACTGGATACCTACAGTACAGAAGTGTAAAAATACCAGCATTTCTTTCAGACAACATTGTGAAGTCTAGTCAAAAGTTATGTGCTAAAAGCTGCACTTAATATCAACATTGGTGACATTGTATTTGGAGACTTCTTTATGAAGGAGAAAAACTCCATGCAAACAACCTAATGTTCAGATCTTTTAGCACTCCAGTAAGGGCGATGACTTGCCGTAAGACATCTCTAAAGACTTACTTGGTGAATTTTATGTTATAATACTTCTCAGTCAGAGGAGCTGGTTAAAACATAACAAAAAATTATCTTCTTCCCCTCTCCCTTACCAAATCCTTCTCTTTCGACAAGGCTGTACAAAGTAAAATCATTTGCCAACTTCACTGGTCTGCGGCATTCAAGGATACAGGGGACACAGAGATGTGAAACATTACTTGTGGTCTCAACCAAAATAAAAACTACTTGTCACACCGGATCTTTTAATGGCGTTACATTTAGAGGGGTGTTGTGACTCAAGAACAGGAGCATATTTTTATTCTCGGTAGGGCAAACAAAACAAGCACATTTCTAATACAGGGAAAAACAACTAGCCCATGAGTCCAGTAAAGACCATGTAGAGGCTGGGGTGCTTTACTACCACAAGCATATATGCCTATTTTCAGGCAGGATATAACAGTTCACAGCAGATGTATTCTGCTCAAGTTATGAGGCTGCCTTAAACACAGGCCTGCAAGTAAATAAATCTGGCTTAAGTAATATTCCTATAATATTCAGTTACTGCTAAAAACACAAATTAAGATACAGCTGTTGCTTTGTAATGGATGAAAATATTAATATGCTATTCTGTGCCTTCCATGAACTACTTCAGAATAATAAAATAATTGCTTTGAAAACATAGGAGCTATGTACAAGTATTCCTCTAGTCTACCATGTAGAAAGTAGATATGCAAAACTGAAAAACAGATTAACAGTATTTTAAGAATGCTGACATCCTCTTTCTAGTCAAACACAAAAGCATGGAGAGATAAAGGAGCTAATTATGACAGTTCAGAAGGAGAGATTTATCAGTAGGACCTACAGTTAGAAAAGCAGAAGTAGCACCATTGCTTAGTCTTCAGCTATACAAACACATTTATAAACAACTAACAATTTAAAATTATACTCTCCGAGGTAACTTAGTTTCTAGTCCAGGACATGGAGGAAGAGGTCATTTTGGTTTGCAGTTGAGGAGAAGTAGTTCAGTTAAAGGTAAGTCCAATCAAAAAGCAATATGTGGATGTACCATTTTTAAAGAAAGCAAGCAATTTGACACGGAATTACCCTTTATTGGAGATGACGTTCCTCAAGCATACTGTCAAATAATCAATGTCATAAGGCAGAGGATATACACACACATGCAGCATGTGGTACAGTGATTTTGATCAGCTGTCAAAAGGCCTGATCTCAAAACCACTAAGGATAGCAAGAGCCTTAAACAGAAGCCGAAAAGCACAATAGGATATAACATCTGAGTTTCACAACACAAGCACAGCAACAAGGCAAAGAGTACTGTATCTCTTGAAAAGGTCATGTATGATGAAGCCAAGTGTGATGCAACTTCCACACAGCTAAGGCAAGGAAGCCAAATACTATTTGGTTTCATGTATATTCACAATAAAGAATCTTATTGTTATACACAAGATGATGATCTTAAGTCACATATCCAAAAAGCAGCACATACTGGAAGTTCATCTGCAAAACAGAGTTTAACTGCTTGAGATTGTCTATGTAATAACTCCAGTCAACTCCAAGCAGAGACAATGAAGTGAAGCAAAGAAATGAGAAATACCACTTAATTGGATCAACACTAGTACTAGTCTGATCTTTTGTGTCATCACACCTATTTTTCTATCTTTGCATATGCATATTCATAAACCAAATTCTATGTAGATGCAGTACAAGCAGTTCAGGCAAACAGGATCAGAATCCAGGAGAATGACATGTCTTCTCACATGAGACTGATTTCGTCTTCAGCATTTTTCCCACAAGCACTACAGGTCAGTGTGGCCTGAAACGAACGAAGACTACCCTAGTACAATATGGGTATAGCCTGTACCACCTAAAAGTTTTGGCATTCTACCAAAAGGGGAAGCATGTCCATTCTCCACAAGTGTTCTTTTCACCATCACATAAGCACAAAGTGACATTGCTCATCTAACTTTCCAATGAAAGCACCCTGTATAACACAGTATGTTTTGTACTTGGACTCCAGGCATGCCTGGCAGGAATGGACACTGCAGTATGACAGAGAGACATACAAAATATGATTTGCTGATCATAAAAGGAATTAGAAGTCAGACCGCCATACACCCCTGTCAATATGAGAGGAGTTTTAGGCATGCAAAGTAATAAGATCTCAGGCAGTTAAACACTTTTAGCATGTCCCTCTACCACGCTGAAGTACTTCAATTTACAAAAAAATTAACAATCGCACAGACCAGTACCTAAATCCTGTTGAGATATGTGTGTTTGCCTTCCTTGCAGATGAAAACAAAGAAACAAACCCACATATAGCCCCTTCAAAACCAGCACGCATATGTATAGGATCTTTGATATATTACACAGAGCTCACAGCCTGCATGTAGCTTTAAGAAAGGAAAAAGACAGAAATAAAGAGGGCTTAAGCAAGATAGAATAAGTTTTAGAAGCACTGGCCAACTTAGGCCTGAATGCTGAAACAAGATAAACTAAGATTAGAAATGTACATATAATCACACAATCCCCTCTGTACCTTTTTAAATTAGAAAGTGAGGAAGAACCCATTGCCATTAATTTTATCAACAAAAAAGATTCAACACTAGCTGTTTCTTCCCCAAAGGATATTCTCCAGCAGAAACACAAGCAGGGGTCTGAAGCAAGGATTGCAAGGAAAGCTGTAGACTTAGAGAAATGTTAATTGGATGACTACAGTGAATGCTATTACTTTAGGATCTCCTTTGTCACAATATTCCCTCAGTAATTTTGCCACCTCAGTCTGTAAGCTCAATTTACAAACTGCACAGCATTTCTTGCTTTTAATTTCCAATATACTACTTCAGCATTTAGTTAAATGGCTTTATCACACACTCTCTCTTGCTAGGAAAGCAGTCTGGAAAGTAATTAGGGCAAAGCTATCTTAACATGACAGTTTCTACACAGTGATATTCTTTAGACATTGATGAGTTAAACTCAATATTGGTGCTTACAGGTAAGATCATATAACAAAGTGCTAGAACAGAGCACTAAAATTTAATATCATAACCCACAGCGTTAATTCATGCCAACAAAAATAACAGCATGAGGAATTTACAGTTTTACAAAGCTGCGATAAAGTGTTTTAGGTAACATCTGTTCAGCAATCATTTCTTTAAAAGACTAATTTAGATTCAAGGTCTTACACTGCAGCATAACTGCAGCAATAATTCAGTCACTTTGTAATTAAAGATATTGACACAGATCGGTCTTACCTTTCTACTCTATGCCAGAGAAATGGAAGTGCTTTTGCTCTTAACTACATCTTTCTTTGATTTATAGACTGTTAAATGCAAGTGTTAATTTGTTTATTTTTAACAGATTGGAGTAAACAAGAAACCCTTCTAGACTCATAAATTTCATAAACAACTTACTCAAAAACATAACCTGAAAGTCACTGAAGGCAGGCCAGTGGTATATTGAAATTAATAGAAACACTTCTAACTTCAGCTAGAAATTGATCTTTTGAGGACTAGTGTCTGCAAGATGTAATCTCAAAGTCCAGTTGGAAGTCACATAATCTAGTACTCACTTGTAATGATTTCCAAACATTTCTGAGGGAACAGGGATCAAGGAGAGGAAGTGACATGCAATTGCTTTTTGATCCACCCTCCCCCAGCAGATTTCAAAAGTTTCTTGCTCGGTCAATGTTTACATAGAGATCAGGTATAATATCTGACATCCTTCAGTGGATTTCCTCTTTTTACAAGGTCCTAAACCACAAGGATGAAAGAGCTTCCAGTAAGCTGAAGTACCACAGTATCGTAGAACACCTTTTACCCTTTTAAGAGTCCCACTCTTCTAAACCTTGGACCTGCTGAACAAAGCCATGCTGATATGTGCTTAAAAATTAATGATCATTGCTTAAAAAAAAAAAAAAAATCTGCAAAAGAACTGAGAAAACTGAGGCTTAAAACTCATTCACTGCTTCTGAGAAGCTATTTTATTCAGAAAGGCAGCCCTTCAAGGCCTCATTTGATTAGACTAAACAGTTATAGTGATTGATTACACAAATACACCTTAGAATCAAGAATGTAATATATATTAAGTATTATAGTGTCTCTTTTGTAAGCATGTAACAAATACAGCTAAGAGCAGGTAGGCTCTTGATTACAAAGCCTCTTTCTCACCCCACCACCCCTCCAATGCAGTGAGTTTAAAAAATCAGTATTTTCCTCAGCTAAACAGGATTTTCTTTAGAAGGCAAAAAAAAAAAAGGAGATAGATGTTAATTATGTCACCTTTGTCAACCAGCAATCCAATTTCACCTCTAGGTTTGTCATATCTGCTATGACAGATCAATATGTTGCATTGACTGGACAGGTTCAACCTGGAACTCATTTTCAAGCCTTGTGCACCGAGGAAAATTACACTTGCACAATCTGAATTAATTGAGGTCAATAAATCTAACAGCCAATTTACTCTGACAAACATACAGCAGATCAGAAATAAAGTTGAGGTAACATGAGGTATGGCACTGTAAATATCCCAAACACAGAAAAGGCCACAGCCCAAATCTAAGACTCGATTACAGAAAGCCTAAAGGGGTGAGAGGTAGGCTTTATGCATTATGATGCAAAACTAATTTAACTAATAAACTGACATTGAAGAAGTATTACGGAAAGAGTTAGATTCAACCAAGTTAACACCCATTAGCTCAGTTGGCTAGAGCAGAGTGCTGATAACACCAAGGGGGTAGGTTCACTCCCCATATGGGTCATTCAGTTAAGAGTTGGACTCAATGATCCTTGTGGGTCCCTTCCAAAACAGAATATTCTGTGATAAAAATAGAAAATACTTCTAAGAACGTCAAGTCCAACCATAAGCCAAAATAAAATAAAACAAAAAATTAAAAAATCCCATACCTACCAACCTGATGAACATATGCCCTACAAAACTAAGTCAGAAACCCAAATTCAACTCCCTTAATTTTCTGTAGCTGCATCAAAAATCAGCACTATGACCTCAAAGAGCCAAGTCAGCTGATGCGCACATTGGCACATTCTCAAAGCAACACTTGCATATCCTGGGAAGCCTAGACATACCAAACGAGCTCATCCACACCAAAGAGAAGGCCTTCTCTCACTGAAAAGAGAGTCATACTTCAGATAAGAAAAAACTCTCACTGGCTTTTATAACATATCCGGCAGGGTTATACTCCATATAAACTATTGTATTGCCATTTTAACACATGGGTAGCAAAACTGAACATGATGGCTGCACCCTACTTCTGTTTTAACATGTATTAGGGGGGGAAAAGTGAAAATTATTGCAGTTTCTTATTTGCATAAGACCTTGGCACTTAAAGTGTCAGTAATATGTAAAACCTCTTGACCCAGTGCTCTTGTCAGTCTCAAACACAGACAAATTCATGTCTCCTACTCAGCAGAGCAATAATCCAACCATCAAGTCATACATCAGTAACACTATCCAATATTTTAGACTGGGCAGACCATGTAAGTTTTTTCCTCACAAATCAAATACTAAAGCATGTCCAGCCATGGCATCTGCACGACTAAAATGCATGTGCACCCAGTAGAAACACAACCATTTATAAAGCCAAGCAAACAGCGCTTGGTCAGTTTCGTTTAAGCCCATTCTAACACGTAGAGAAAGAGACAGTGACATGGTTCAAACAACAATCTCTGCAGCCACAGTATAAAATGCCAGGAGCAAGCTGTGACCTTCCAGAACAGGTTTGGCCAGCCTATAGTTTGATATCGCTTATTGGGTAACTTTTTCAAACCTGTGCACAAGTGCCAGACACTCAAGCACTGAATATTACAGAAATACACCTTAGAATCAAGAATGTAATATATGTTAAGTATTACAGTGTCTCTTTTGTAAGCATGTAACAAATACAGCTAAGAGCAGGTAGGCTAAGAGACAGCTGAACAAAGAGTAACATGCGTCCCCTAAATATGAGCATGGGATGCATCTGCTCTGCTTGTCGTGGATACTGCTGGGTACAACTGGATACAACTACCTGAAAGGAGGCTGTAGCCAGGAGGGGGTTGGCCCCTTCTCCCCGGCAACTACCGACAGGACAGGAAGATACAGTCTCAAGCTGCACCAGGGGAGGTTTAGGTTGGCCATTAGGAGGAATTTCTTCACAGAAAGGGTGATTACACATTGGAATGAGCTTTCCAGGGTGTGGTGGAGTCACCACCCCTGGATGTGTTTGATTGGACACGGCACTCACGGTCTCCTACACATGGTGGTGTTCAGTCATAGGTTGTACTTGACGATCTTGAGGTCTTTTCCAACTTAACTGATCCTGTGGATACAAGGCCTGTAGAATATATGTTTGTCCCAGCCCTCATACTTGGGGATTTCATAATGTCCAAACAAAAACTGGTTAATTCTGGGTACTCTTTAGTTAGAACACATCTAGAAGACACATCATCTTGCAGACAATAATTAGCCATTTCGAGTTTCGCAGTTTCGAGTATGGTGTGCTAGCCAAAAGCTTGTAAAAGGAGGGCTAGGGAGGAGAGCTTTCCTATGTCCCTTAAAGTCAAAGATTCAGTATTTCACCCTACACTCCCACTCCCACCCCACTCTCTCGGGGGCTCCGGGCAGTGACCTCCCCGGGGTGACGGTGTCACCGCACGGCCGGGCCCCCGCACAGGTCGGACAGGGAGGGCAGGCCCCGCACCTCGGGGCCCGGGGGCGGCTCGGGACGGCTCGTACTTACGAATTTGGGCTTCCTGCCGTCCGCTGCCTCCTCGGGGCCGCCGGCGCTCCCGCTGCCCGGTGGGCCCTTCCGACGGAGCCCCTTGTTCTCCCGCCCGCCGCGACCCGGCGGCGAGGACGGGGCGCAGTAACGCGGCCGCGGCGGCTCCATGGCCGCGCTCGGGCGAGGAGGGAAGACGGATGCGGGGGGTGCGGGAGAAACGCTGCCCCGCGATCGGGCCCAGGCCCGGCGGCCCCGGCCGAGCTGGCCGCCTGCGATTAGCGCGGCTTAGCGGGGCTCGGGCAGGCAGGGCGCCGCGGGGGGAGGAGGGCAGCTCAGCGCTAAAGCCGCCGCCTCAGCGCAGCGAGGGATTTAGCGAGGAGCAGCCCCTAATCCCGGCACGCCCGGCCGGGGCAGGGGCAGGGACAGGGAAGGGGCGCGCGCTCCCAACGGCCGCGGCTGGCGCAGCCCGGGAATGTCCCGCCGTCCGAACCTTCCCGCCACCGCCGGCGCCGCCCCCGCATCCCGGCACGGCCAATCCGCGGCGCCGGGGCGGGAGCGGTGCCTCCCGGTTGGCTGCGCTCGTGACAACCTCCGGCGGATCGGCGGCTCGCGCCGCGGGCCGGGAGTTCTGGGCACCGCCCGCCCCCGGGAGCCGGGAGTGCCAGTGCCGGGAACAGCGCCGGGAGCTGAGAGGGAGTGGTCCCTCGTCGGCTCTGTGACAATGCTGCTGGGAGATGGGAAAATCCCCCTCCTTTAACGTACGGCCGCCTCCTCACACACAGAACGCTGGAAGGAAGGTTTGATTTTCTTACCTCTCACATCCTGCCTTTTCTTCTGCAGGATCTGAACGCGAGGAGGGTCCCTGCCCTGTTTGGCCTAGGATGCCAGTTTTCAACTCCTGGTTTTGTTAAAAATTCCAGTTCCATACCTCGACCCGCTGTTTGACAGGTGGAAAGTGGTTCGTCTATTTCTATATAACCTTCTTATATAATTAGAGCGCTGATTTTTATAGGTAAATTTACATTATTATACGGAATCATAGAATCATCAAGGTTGGAAGAGACCTGTAAGGTCATCCAGTCCAAACGTCCCCCTGACACTGCCACTGTAACCCCTAAAACACCCAGCACCAGATCCAAGTGCCTCTTAAACAACTGGATGGTGACTTCGCCACCTCCCTGGGCAACCTACTCCAGTGCCTGACCATCCAAGCAGGGAAAAAATTATTTCTAATACCTAATCCAAATCTCCCCTGGTTTAAGGCCATTTCCTCTGATCCTCTCACTGCAGGCATAGTGTAGGAAAGAGCAACGTCCATCTCACTACCATCTCCTTTCAGGTAGAGAACTGTATATGTATATATATATAAAATATATAAATGATATTTCCAATATTACTTTTATACTGTCTTGGTGGTATTGGATTCAGAAAGCAAATAACCCAGAAGAGACATAGTCCCTATCCAAAACAATGGCAGTGTTTCCATCATTCTCCTCAAGCCAGGTTTTTGTTTTATGATGGTCACAGGCTGTGCTGCCATGACCAAAATAACATGTGTACCAACATTCTGCATTTGTTTAATTCAACTTGTTGTTTTCCATTATTGAAAGACCTCCAAGACTCTGTGGTTTATGGGGAAATACATAAATAGAGATTTCATTATGCTATAAACTGGAAAATTGTCTATGTTTTGCAGACAATTGAATTCTGGTAATTAAATACAACACTTTGCATTTATCTTTATTTTAAATTAAGAATAGTTAGAAAAATTATGCAAACGAGAGACTTATGTAGGGAAAACTCTTTTTCCAAATCTCAGTGTTAGGTGTCATTAAGAAAAGGAAAGCCAACACTCAGCATTTATATCTCTAGAGTATTTGCTAAAATCAAAGAAGTTTTGTTTCTCTTCTGTCATTCAGTAAGAAAGATGTTCATGTTTCCATATTATTTTTATCATTTTCTGTTGCCTTGAATGCACTGAAAATAAAATGCTCCCCCCAACAAGAGCACTCACTTTTTCCACATAATCTGAGGGGCTTTTATTCCAACGCAATGATTTCAAAAAATAAAAAACTCAAATTCCTTCAGCATGACTTACACAGGCAATGACGTACAACAATGTAATGTCTGCCAGTGCACAGAGCTCTGGTGAAACAGCAGAATTCAGCTCAAAACTGGACCTTTGCAAGGCTGGATTTTAACACAAGGGAGCTCTGGCGCTATGCAGAGTAGATGCTGTAATTATTTGTATACATTAAACTGTTCATCCTTTGGCAGCTTTCTATAGATGTTTTGTAAATTTATATTGGAATTCTTTGTGGAGAGTATAATTAGCAGAACACTGTTTAATGTCATGGTTAATGATTTCCTGGAACATTTGATTAGAAAATTAATCAGCCTATGTGTGCGTATGATAAAGCTGTTTAAATGGGCCTCCTAATTGCACTGTGGTAGAACACAATGGCTTGTGCCAATATATCACTTTCAAGGTACTGTGTAGTAATAATAGAGAAACACTAAAGGGAATAATTTATCAGACAGTTTTACTAAGCCAAAAGTAAATGTTAGTACTTTTGATCAATTATTATTTTATACTACCCCTCCTGTGCTTGTTAGGTGCTCCACAGGACAAATATACTCTTGCAACAGTTTAGCTGGCCAAGATTAATCATGACTGAGGAAAAAACTGTGAGAAAGAAATGCATCAGTTAGACTAAAATTGTGCAGAGATTCTACTTAGCGTGCATATTGTCCAGGGCATGCAAATTGCTTGGCCATTTTGCATTATTTTTTTTCTGGAGTGAGAAATTTTCAGTTACAAAAGTCTGAGACAGTAAGTGCATAAAGTTAACCATGAGTATTTGCAAAGCTAGTCCTTTAGATTGATGGATTTATTTAGGCTCTTAACATTCTGTTCAATCTGTTGGGTTTTTTTTAACATACTGTGACTCAAGTCTTAAAAAAAAAATGCCCTCCTAATATTCATTGTTCCAGGGACACAGTTTTTCAAATAAATTCCCGTGCAAAGTGTTTCAAAGCTGGCTTTTGGCTGAATTTAGGCAGTTCTCCATATTTCATTTGGAGAGACCCGATTCTTTCCCATAAGAAGATAAAACAGTCAATTAACTGTTCTTTTGTTAGACTCATTGTCTTGAACTGTAACAAAAGTTACAAAGGATTTTGTCAGCAATATTGTCAGCAATATTGTTGTTTTTACACAGCAAGAATACAAGTTTAATACTAACACTATTTAAGTATGCTAACAAAGAAAACCTTCCAGAGCCACAGTTCTTATGGCTTGGCAGAAGCAAGGAAATGACAAATAGACATGCTTTTCAGGAAAATGATTGCTTCTTTCTCTTATGAAAAGCACCAAACAGGCCATCCTAACCCAAGTCCCTCAAACGTGCATAGCTATTTGTAAGTTACACCACTGAATATGTATATTACACCTTTCCCAACATCTTATTCAAACAGTTAATACAGGAGTTACACCAAGATAGTGTAAGTCACAATGCCAATAAAAATTACATTGGAAAAATGTGTCCTGTCTTCATGTCTCTTAGAGGCAAATGATGCTGTTTTATCTAAGGAAATCTTTAACAGTTTGGGTATTTTTGTATTGCAACAGTGGTCATTAGTAATTTAAATGTATTGCAATGTAATATCATTAAATGTAACCTATGGATAAGATGTTACTTAATTTTCACAGCATGGGTGGCTCACAAAACATATTATTCCATTATTACAACAATGGGTTGATAAAACCTCAAATTATTCATCTAGTCTAGCCTATTAACTTCACTAAGGACCCTGTCTGTTGGCAAGTTTATCATACCAATAAATGAACAAATTTATGTTATAGTTATGAGAAAATTCATACTCTCTTCAAGTACTAAAGTTTTATGGAAAAAAATTTGCTATAGTTTTTTTCCTGTAAGACAAACGAATTATTTTGGCTTTTTGAACATCGCTTGATTGTCATTAAGTCAACGTCAATACCACTATGGTAGAATATGTTGCCTCTGCTATCAGTTTGTGGCATGGGCTAGGAAAAATGAAAATCAATAACTAAAACTCTATGCAGAAAGTAGGGAGGGACTTATGACAGGACAGATAATTAAAGAAAATGCTGTCTTGTCTGGTATGTTGAATGGCTTGTCTGTAGAGACAAGCAGCTTTGTGCCATTTGGATCACAGCATTGGTAAAGTTGGACTAGTCAGACCTCTTGGCACATACATTTCTTGTTTCTTAAAAATCTCTGAACTAGAGTCTTCTGAAAATAGTTCTTTTCTTCCCTTTCTTATATAACAAGAACTATTATGGTCATATTTCAGAAAAGTATTATGGTCGTCTTTTTTGCAATTCATTTCTGCTTCGAAGAGAAACACTTTTGGAAACCAGAATCTTCTTGACTTTGATCTCAATTCTTTAGTGCTAGGTGTCTTGGACAGTCACACTTGCACAATGATATCAGTGTTAAGTGCCAATGCAATATGTATCTTGCAACAGTTATAAAAAATACCTGGGTTTTAGAGAAACACGAAGGACATCAGGGCTCTTTTTCAGTATTGCACGGCAGTAATTTCCAGGCATTTAAAAAGCATATAATTAAAGGGCTCAAGCTGAAATGAATTTTTCACAGGAGTTATGTCTAAAAAACTTCTATATATTTTTTATTATTTCTGAAGAAAACAACAAAGCAAATGGTTTTAGCAGATCCTGAAGATATAGTTGTATAGCTGTCTTTACTCAAGCATGTACAGACAAGAAAAGCATCCCTGAGGACAGTGTATGTCATGATCCTGGTTTTGATTTTATATCAATCATACCTTTTTGAAATATCAAACAAAATTTTACCTGCAATGTATTTATTTTATCTCTTTTCTAGTTAGAATTTAAATTATGGACTTTCAGAAGTAGTTGTAGTCTGAATAGCACCATCCTCCTTCTTGAAGCTTTCAAAGTCACCCTGTAAAAGATAAAGATATAAGAAGTAGGAAAGTAGTTTGCTCCATCAATTTATTGTGGATTACATGTTGCTAATAATTTCTCACAAAATATCTTAAGCTAGCCTCTCATTCAGCTGAGAAAATTTAATATACCTCCTTCAAGATACTGCCTAGATGGGAAAAAAATCAGTAAAGAAGTCCATTATGCAGTTCATCAAATGGATCTTTATGAGGATATTGGAGATGTGATTTGTGGCACTATTTAGGATACATTGCATACTACATTATTATAAAGTTCAGGTTTGTAATTTAATTATAGGCCAAATTATCTTCAGTTCTAACTTTAGTCGAAGTGACTAAGCCAAGCCTGACAGCTGATATAAATTGTAAATGGCCTGAGTGTCATGGGCCACAATAAAGGCTGTGTTACATAATTTTATACTTCACGTGGGATTTTCAGAGCCGCCTAAAGAATTAAATGAGGTGTTCAAACCTTGTATATTCTACCATTATGCTATTAAGTGGTCCAAGTAAAATTATTGCAAATGGTCAATTTTCCCCAAAAGAAAATAAATATGTTTTCAGAGGATAAAATTGTGTTGAAGGTTTGTTTGTGAATATAAGGGTACACAGAGGTGTGACCAAGTACAGAGATATTTTTTTTTCAGGGCATCTACGATAAAGATTTTAAGCCTTCTGTTAGGATTCAGGGATGTAATTATTTTCCATTACTTCTTGATAAATCTCTGAATTCCTCATAGCTTTCCTTTTTTAATACACTTCTGTATTTTTTTATTATTCACTTTCCAAATTTCCTTGTAAGATTCTGTCTTTCATTTTTATTTGTGATAATTTATATTACTTTCTACTAAGGCATGATACGGTTTGCTTTTGGAAATCCCTTATTTTCTTTTGACAGATGTATCATTTTAAGAGAGAGAGAGAGAAAGAGAGATAAACACATATATGTATGTGCATATATAATGCTTTTTATGAGTTAGTTATGTACTGAGGAAGTCTCAAAATTGACTATAATTTGTTTATATAGCTTTTATTTCTCTCTGACTGATTTTCTTATTCTAATCCATCTTTAAGTTTCTCATTCTAGTTTTTCCTCATGCAAGAATAATGGATATAATCATTTTATGGTTACTGCAGTTTAATATTCACCTACAGTGAGTACTATACATGTACATTAAGAAAGATGCTTTCTCGCATTTCGAAGAACAAATATATAATTTGGGGAAATTCCTGAAATATATTGTATGTAAAACATAATCAGCAATTTTGTGGATAACAGAAAACACTGTCACTATTCAATCTGCATATTACTTTTTGATTCTCTGTTCCTTTGCGTGTTTCAGTGAACAACCTGATTTTTAATGGCATTTTAGCACATGTAGTCATACATTTCTACAGAGTGCAATGCACTGTCTTTCTTATGTTAAATAGAAACTTCATCTCTTTTCACAGGAAGATGAAGAGTGTAATTGGAGGGTGTACTTCGTATCACAAGTACTCTTCCAGTGCAGCATAGCTACTAAGCTAAGGTTTTTTTCTAAGAAGTTTCTTAAGTGGCAGTTTTATGACAGGTGTGAATCAGAACAAACTTCACAAGCTTCCACTCTCCTTCACCCATGAAGGAGAATGAGAATAAATGAATAAATGAGAGCTTTTGGTTAAGAAAAATGAATGCTTTCACTTAGTTCTACAAAGTATTTCTGCAGAAATGAGAAG
>JAWWES010000001.1:59614104-59673225 GCA_035583135.1 Lophotriccus pileatus
AATAAATGAGAGCTTTTGGTTAAGAAAAATGAATGCTTTCACTTAGTTCTACAAAGTATTTCTGCAGAAATGAGAAGGATGACTGTTGAATCGTGATATAGAGGTTATCCTACAGGACCTGGAGATGCAAGTAACTAGCTCTTTGTTATGTGTCTGGGGAAGGGCGGGGGGGATAGGTGAAAGAAATTATTACAGGAGTTGCAATTACAGGTGTTGTTATTATTACAGGAGTACCCCTCAGTTTGGCATAGTGTCTCAAGATTGTTTGGGTTCATTGTACAATGACCTAACCAAAATGAAGACTTATGAAGCAAAGGTATATTTTCCAAGAAAAACATAGGCCAGTCAACATAGTTTTTGTTACTCTACAAATCAAAAATGTAGAGAGAACAGAATCTCAACCTCTATTTAAGTGTCAGGGCATGGTGAGCACCCTGGTATGTGGTGCTGAGGGAAATACTATGGGCAGCAAGACAAGGGGCTGTGCTAGCCAGGGCCCATCCCACTGACCCCAACCGAGGCAAGAAAGACCAGCCCGGGGATGGTAGCCAGGTTTAATAGTCCAGACCATCAGGCAATTTTGTGATGATGAAGCAGGTCTGAGGAGGTCAAGGCAGGAAGTCAGGCCAAAGATCAGGTCAGGATCAGTTCCAGTGAAGTTAATGTGGGTCAGACACAGTCTAGTGATGATCTGCAGTATCCACAGTGATGAGATAGGTGAAGCTCAGAAGTCACACTGCAGACCAGGATCAGCAGAGTTCATATCTGACAGAGTGAAAGTCTGTCTTCTTTTCTGTGATGTGATATGATATATGCAGGAATCCATCCTGTTTGTGAATCCCATGAATAGCCTCATGAGGCTCAAGAGCTTTGTTTGTTACTTCTACAGCCACCATTAATCTGAAAGAAAAAAGTCCATGGTTATGTATGTATCCATCAGTTTCTGAAAAATAATGTAATTCCTTATCGCCATCTGTCTAGAAAACTGTATTCATGTTCATTCATGAGTTCATTTCCCCTTGTGCTGAACAATCATGCCGGTGCCAGTTTCCTCTTTGAAGATCTCCTCAAAGAAGTTAGGATAGCCTTTGACAAGATTAAAAATCAAGTAGGAATTCATCAGAAAGTTAATCACTGTAGCTTACTAAGTGCTCGTAAGGCTGTTAATTACCATTATGTTGAGCTTCAAATCTGGACTTCAGATAGATGCAGATTTTCTAGCTAGAAAAGCACCAACAAAGATTTTTTCTTGTCCCATTAAAAGAGATGGAATATGAAGACCTGCATAGGCTTGCAGGATGCTGACTCTACTGGAAGATTATTAAAGACAGCCAAGCTGTGACAGTTCAGATACAGCACTTGGGTGGATGATATGTACTTTCAAACAGCTTTCTTTATCAGAACTACAACATGAAAAAAGGAAGAATATTGTCCCAAAGGTGGTTCAAAGCATACGTGATTAAGAGCAGTACGCTGGTCAACTCCTTTGTGCTCTTTGCTGAAACTAAGAATAGAGCACCAAGACAGAGTATTTTCAGGAGAACAGCATGAGCAGGAACAGGAGCAGTGTACAGGACAAAGAGCTCTGCAGCAAAAGCAGCAGGCAGGCTTATATATGGAATGGTGCTGAGAACTGAGCATTGAAAGGTACTGATCCCAAATAAACTGCTTTGCTTTGGCGTATCATGAGCCTGACTCTCCTACCCTCTGCCCCTCGACAGCAGTGCCACTCACTGTAACACTCACAGTCCCTGTAATGATTAATCCAAGTTCTACTTCAGTGATGTGACTTCCCTGTGGCCCTTCATGTCACAAGTCAGTAATGATATTGGGGATGAGTGACAATATAACTGAAATGAGAAAGTGTTTACAAGTACTATGGTTCTATATGGGAGTTTTGTTGCATTTATTCATAGGGGAGATTCACATTCTCCAGCTAAGGGCAATCTAATAGGTAAAGAACTAAGCTAAGCTCTTTCTGTGGTTAATGAATTAGCACTTCGCTGAAGTTCTCGCTTTTGTCTAGTAAAGAGAAACTAGCACCTACAAAATGCAGTTCATCCACTCTTAAAATATAAATTTAAAACAAATGGAAAGAACCTGTGGAGATCTTTCAATGTCTTCACTGACTATAGAAGACTCTTCAATACCTTGCTTAGACTACAAGAGTACATTTTATATGCTGAAGGCAAGTGAGCTAAATCTCATTTTTTTGAACTCTTCTGTGAGTTTCAGCAATTTTCAGTCAATAAATTCACTCCCTTTCAATAGATTTTATTATACATATTCATATTAATTCAGAAAATGTAGATATATTTAAATAGCAACGTTAATGACTCCTTGGAATTAACAATAAAATTCTCTTGTGATCCTCATAGAATAAAATTTTGAATAATGATACTTCCAAGGTAATCTGCACATCTCTGAAAATAATTTTTGATTGTCTGAAAACTGAAGACAGATTTCTTTTTCCCTAAAAGGTTTAATGACTAGTTCCCTTACTCCTTTTGCTGCAGGCTGTTATCATGGATATTAAACTACTTCACAAACTGTGGGAAGTGTTAAGTTGCAAATATGGTCTCCTGTTGTACAGACTTACTTGGATAGTGATTAAAAGGATTGATGCTGCTACTAACCTAAGTGTACTAACACGTTCTCTTGTAAAAATGTATTACATCTTTCTGTTTTATCTTTTTTTTTTTTCCTTTTTCTTTCTGTTGTAATATATTGATTTTTCTCACCTGCAGAACTTCCCATTCAACCTTGGAAACTTTTGGAATATGAAGAAGTTAACTCCCTAATCAGTACAAGACAGCAGTCCCACCATTAATTTGTTAGGTTTCTGAGCTGGTACCTTTGTACATTCTCCCCAGATGACATTCACTCTATTGAAGAAGTTATGTGTAAACATCCACAAGCAACTTCACTATTAATTTTTAAATATTTCTTTAGAATGTTCCTTTGCCAGTTTGCCCACAGAAATGAAGACTTCAGTTACAGCCTTTCTCACAGTTACGTGTGGCTCCTCCTGTGGTCTGTATCTCCTGTCTCTTTTCTACAAAGAGACAGCAAGCTTTTGGGGCATTGCCTTGTTTTCATTCAAAACACTTATATCTCTAGAACCCTGGCATTTTACAATAATAAACATTTTGATTAATACAGAGAGCTTGATACTTTTGTTGCATGCAAAAACCAGAACACCTAAACTCTGTTTGATTTCTATACTTTGAGTTTCTGTCTGCGTTTACATGAGAAAACTCACCAGAACAGATATATCAGAATAAATAAGACTTACTTTCTATACTTAACTTTCCACTCTTCGAATAAGACTAGAAGTAACTAAGAGGTAACTAAGTACCTGTTGTAATTTCTCAGTGTTCACCATATTTACTAAATAATCCATATTTTATAATTGACAGTGTTTAATACAGCTTTCAGACTTGTGGTATTTTCTAGCTTTGAACTATACATGTGCACAGTCTCATAATTATTTTCTCCTCATATCTTGTAGTATGGCTTGTGAGAGAGAGCTGGGGATGGATATAATTTTTGTATACATTATATAAATATTAATATATAAATATGTAATCACAATATTTATTATTATAATTAGCATCATGTTTATGTTTTAGGTGGAAATAGAGGAAAGTGGTCTGTGTATCTAGAACCAAAGTCTGTCATTGTACAACCACTTATTTTAAACTGGGAGATTATACAAGCTATATTAATTTGGATTCAGCCTATGTAAATCATGGCTTTGCAATCACTTAGGAGTTGTATCACATTAGTCTACACTGACGGTGTTCAACAGAGTCTAGAAAGTTGTTTGATTTCACACTCTGTAAATGACAGTTCTTGATTTCCTGTAATACTTTGGATAACAGACAAAACGCTGTTTCAGTAACTTCATATTGGTTGGTCGGCTACAGCTGAAATACAGAACTGCTGTGGTTGGGTGATATGATCAACATTCATCACAAGCTAATAATGGTGATCTTGAACATCTTAATTTGAGATCACACAACTCTGTGTAGTGTGAAATGAGATGTTTGGGTGATTGCAAAGATTTTGACTGGTCTGTGTGCTGATAGCCTGCAGAAGATTTTAGTATTCTGAAGTCACACCAGATGGGCAATCTGCTGCAGTATATACCTTGGCTCAGTTTTAAACTGCAAGGGTTTCATATCTGATGTCACCTCAAGGGAAAAATAATAAACAGCTGCACTAATGTTTTTTAATCTCTCTACTCTTGATTTACTTAGGCTTTGACTGATGCAATACTCAGCTTAGGATAACTGTACAAAGACACAGCTTCTACAATACCAAGGCATAAAAATGCACGAGGGGATCAGAAATGGAACTGGAAAAAAAAAATAGTAACTATTATTTAACTGCTCTATGCATGCCTTCTAATCCTATGTGCAAAAATTTAACTTGTTGTAAAATAGGTTTGGAAAACCATACAGATATAAGAAAAAGTGGCAGAGAAAAATGTAAAAGACTAAAGATAAAATTTTGAGTAATTTTTATAGCTACAAGAAATGTAGTCAGTTTTCTGGATCAGTGGAGTTATTTATTCTGGGAGTGAGTAGATAGCAATACCAGCACTCCCCTACTTCAAAGTTTTGCTGGATACACTTTTTTGTAGAATTTTCCATGAAAACAACCTGAGTCAATGCTAGTTCTGTAGCTCTTGAGTGCAGTCCTCAGAATTGGACTTTTGTCCATTTTGGTACTGGACAACTCATAGCTTCAGGTATTTCATGCTGCCATTCACCTCTTTAAGTGTGCACAAAAAAGACTCATAATTTACAGTTTATCAGCTGGGCAATCTGACCAGTAGGCTATTCAATGAATATGACATGGGGCATGTATTCAGCTTTTTGAACTGACCTGTAAATTCAGATTGGGTTTTTTTGTTTGCTTCTTTTTGGTTTTGAGTCTTTGTTTTGTTTTGTTTTTAATCAGTTGCTTCAGACTATAGGGAATATGTCATGTTTAAAGAGAGAGAGAAATGTGAGGAATTAGGAGCTGTTGTTATAGATAGCTCAGTTTGAATTAGGGAGCCAAAGGAGGAACTACAATAATGTCTGTTCTGTTATGCAGAAACATTTGGAACTTGTCACTGAATAAATAAGATCTCATGTAAGTGCTTTTCCCTACCGTGGCTGTTGAACACAAGTATTACAAGTAAATGCTAGAGGAAATAACCTGAGCTGAAAACTAGGACATGTAAAAGATTACTAGAAATTTAACCTGGATTCTGAAAGAAAAACAAAATATTAAAGGAACATTTATATTTGCCATCTAAGCACTGAATGAAAAAGACCATCAGAACATCTTTTACTTCCAACTATATCTATTTCTGTCACTTGTTATGTTTCATAGTTTTTAATTAACTCAATCTAATTGTTTAAGTAACTTCATCATGTCAATACACTGTGAAGCCTGACTGAGGATGGGTCCTCCCACACAAATGTGTTATGCAGGAAAGACGCATTTTTAAAAAAATCTGAAAATATTTAAGAGTCTGTGAGTGATGCAGAAGCCAAATGTATAATGCCAGGAAAGAAGAGATTTCTGCGAAAAGTCCTGATTGAAAATGAAAACTAAAGTACCCAGCTGAAGATTCCAAATTAATACATAAAAGCATGATGTAGCTAGCATTTGCCTGAGAACTGAATTTAGGAGGGCCAAAATAGGCTTAAGGAGCCTACAGTTCTCTGAAACTACAGACTTGAAGGACTAAGAAGATGATAGACATATGACAGAGAGACACATGGGTTGAAATTTCAATACAGACCTGTTTGTACTGTGGTAGCCAGGACATTACCAACATGCTAAGTAAAAACCAAAACTGACCCCACTACTCTGCAGAAGTTACAAGCGATGACAGTGTATGTACATTACAGAAAAAGATTGTGCCAGTCCCATCACTGTCCCAGTTAGTCCATCAGTACAGCAATATATATAATTGCCTAGAGTAATGGGTCGTTCATTTTGTCCTTTTCACTTTTCTACAGAGCTGTGCTATATCAAAGCCTGACACTGGGACAAGTTGGGAATTGCTGGAAAGCCACTTTGAAGTTCTGGGATTTTTAATATACACTGTTAAATCTCTAGTTAGGAGACTAAGCTCCCAACATTTTTCAGTCAGTACAAGGTGCTGAGAGAGCCTTGTACCACTGGAAATTTTCAGAAAAAGTTCTTTCGCCTTCTAGCCCTGTCATTAAAAAAACTTGTTGGTTTGACTTTTCTTCTTTGAGAATCCTAGAAAACAAGATAGAAGGAAAAAGAAAAATTACACGGGACTCTACTCCAGCACCTTATAGGATAACTTGTACTTGGCTTGCCATGAATGAGCTGAAAAGCCAGACAGGTGGAGTGATTTATTTTGAAAGTGTGATTCGCTGAAATATTCTGCTTCTGTTTGAAAGGCCACAGATAAACCAATTACACTAATTCTGATGAGGATTGCTTTATATTGTTTAACTCAAAGACAACACATCCAAAGTGGATTATGATAGACATGGCTGACTTATGCCTGAGGCTTGCTCAAGAAAAAGTGATGTTGTGCACTGCTCACCTCCGAAGTACTGGTTAGTGAACAAAACCCTTCCCAGGAAAAAGGGTCTAAATGTCTCCACTTTAAGAGAAGTTGTATTTTTTCATTAAGATGCATATACAGTACAGTACAGTGATTTAAAGTAATTTTGGAGTTTTGTAGCTGAATGTCATTCCCTTTAATGAGATACTGGCAGTTAGATGGCTTTGATTGCTGCCAGCTGTCAATACCCCTGAGGAAAGCAGAGATACTTCTATGATGGAAGCTGAACAAGAAGCCTGATGATCAAACACATCACAAGTTGTGTCAGAGGATTACTGAATTAAATAAAATAGATGTGTGTTTACACTCTTATAGTCATAAACAAGCTGTCTGTGAGTTTTCTTTCTTTTTTTTCTTACAGAGAACACTTCATACTCCAGTATATTAACAGTTTTTTGTAGCCTCTGTTCTTGCATTGTGGAATACATGTCTCTAGAAAGAGATAAAGGAGCTAAAACAGCCATTTTCCTCTTATCCAAATGTCTGTCCATTTTCTTTGCATAAGTACCATTTAAACAGATAATAGTGGGGTTACTCATTACTGCTACTTATTGTAGTAAATGGATATATGGGCTAAAATTTCCAAACTAGACACTCAAAACTTTAAATATGCAGTTGATTCTTTAATCCAATACCTGCTGTACAGTACAAGTCAGGTATTGCTGTTGCACACAGTCAGTTACGTTCTGTTAGTTTCTATATGTGTAACTTAGAAATACACACTAGATTATGCCTAATTTTGAAAAATGTAGTCCATGTGTTTTGTGAGTTCTCTTCTGTTTCTTCTCATTACACCTGCTTGCTCATAGTCTTCAAGAGAAAATTAGCTGAAAGCAATAAAAGAGGAAGTGAAGACAAGCAATACAATTTAAAAAGTCTAAAACCAGCCTTAAAGAGTCTTTACATCTATACATTATCAAGTGGCTGAGAACATAAAGTGTTCCTTTAGGTCGGTATGTTCTCCTTTAAGGCCTTCGATGTTAGCCAAATGACATGTTTTAAAAGTGTTTAATCTTAATAGAGATACGTCCTGGGAGGACATGTCCAACCTTAAGAACCTTAATAAAGAAACAAATAATATCTAATTGTCTTAGGTGATAAGGGAATGTCAAGTTTATATATATTTTATTCCTCAAAGGAAAAAAAATTTCTTTTTTCTTACAAAGGGCTAGATTTACTAGAAATTAGCATAACTCAATACGGAAATATATCTGAGTATTGCATGAACACTAGGGTGTCTAAAGTCTGCAAAAAATCTTTATAAAACTTACTGTACCTTCTGGGGCACCAACCACTGCAAAGATGTTTTTCCAAGTTTATTAAAAGCTTCTGAGATGCTTTTTATGGTAGTAAAGTCATTATGTAGGAGCCATGGTAGGGACTCCTGTAGTGTTATACATCTCATTTGTCAGTTGCCTTTCTACTTGGAGAGGGATAGTAGCTAAGCAAAGAGGCGAATCACCAAAGTCCCCTGTGCTTTTGTGATGCAATTCTTATCTCTTTTGAGAGACAGAGAAATCCGAGACAACTGACAAACTGAAAAACAGACCAAACTGAACAGTCAGCCAACAGCAGTCATATGGGAAGGGAATTAGAGAAGGGTTAAGGGCCAAGCGTATCGGGTGGGTATCCGAAGGGACAGTGTCAAGAGGATGGAGCCAGGCTGCACTCAGTGGTCAGGCGAGAGGACAAGAGGCAACAGGCAGAAACTGGAATACAAGAATTTCTACCTTAATATGAGGAAAAACTTCTTCACAGTGCAGATGACCATGCACTGGAATAGATTACCCAGAGAGGTTGTGGAGTTTCTCTTGCTGGAGATATTCAAAAGCCATCTGGACACAATCCTGAATAATGTGGTCTAAGGGAGCCTGCCTGAGCAGAAAGTATGAACTGGATGACCTCCAGTGGTCCCTTTCAACCACAGCCATTCTGTTAATCTGTGATTCTCTTATTCTGTGGTTCTGTATGAGTATCTCATAATCTTCAGAGATGGGTGGTGTGTATGTTTTTCTCCGTGATCCTGACTTAGGCTTAGCTATGTGCACAGACCAAGTGCACAGACCAAGGCAACCTAGACTAAGAACTGAAGTTCTTAGAAATTTTTCAGTATGTAAAGGTTATTAATACATTACTGGAATGGGATTTAGGCTGCAGTTCACTTTTTACTCAGATACAGATCCTTGGTGACTCTGAAAAAGCAAATGGAGGCTGTAAAAACCAGTCACGAAGGCTGTGTTTACACCTCTCTAGTGTCGTTTATTTTAATACCATTCCCAGCTTTCTAGATAAGGGAACAACTGAAATGTACTGTGTCTGTCCTCCCCAAATGTGCATTCCATTTCTGTGAGTGCCCAGTGGTAGATGAGTATATACACACCAAGTCTATCTCTGATAGCCAGCGAATGCCTGGACTAGGGAAGGCTTCTTACTCTAAGTGTAGCTGAGTAGTACCTCTAACAAGTAATGACATTTAACATAAATTGCTTTCTGAACATCATGGAAGTTGATTCTCTTTCATTGCTGAGATGACCTGCTAATGTGGGCACCTAACTGAGGCTGGGTAAAAGGAACTCCCTCCTCCTCTTTTGTGCTTTGAACCTCTTAGATGAGGTGCCTTTTCTAATCTTCCCTATTCCTTCCTTTTGCTTTGAAGAGAGCTTTTATTCAGTATCTTCATCAAGGTATTCTCTATCTTCTTTTTTTTTTTTTTTTTCAGGCCTTATGACTCAAATGTCTGACAACCTCAAAACTCGAGCATGCTGATCTTTAGAATAGCACTATGAAGTGGGCGGGCTCACTGCCTCCTGGAGAAAAAGAGAAAAGGAACCGAGGACTAAAGTAGCTAAAATGACTTCTCAGCAGCCATACACTGAATGTGTGGATGAGCAAAAACTCCAGTTCTAAATGTCATAGCTGCCCCAAACCATGTGTGTGCGGGGGTTGTGCATATGTAGTCACTGGCAAACTCCAAGCAGCCGAACCTGCCAGGTTCACGAGTAGGAGGCCCTGGGTCCAGGCAGGGGTATCAAGTGGGCAGAGGATCTCTGCTGGTATTTGGGGGAACCCACAAGTGTGGGGTGCTGACGGGAGAAGCGTGTGAGTGCTGTGTGTTTGCAGTGAGCATCCAGCAGGATCAGCCGGTGAGTCAGGAGCTTGTGGGATGAGTAAGGGGGCCAGAATCCAGGAAGGGGTGAAGGGTGAGCAGAGGGCCTGTGCCAGTGCTCAGGGGATCTATAAATGTGTTGTGTGCTTGCGTACAGCTAAGGAAGCATGTGTTAGATAAATGGACAGTGAGGGGGACTGAGAACTGGCTGATTGGTAGGTCTCAGAGGGTGACACAGAGTCTAGTTGGAGGCATTAAACTTAACATTGTTCCTTGGGGTTCAGTACTGGGTTCCAACCTTGTTCAACTTATTTATGAAAAACCTGGATGAAGGGACAGAGTGCACCCTCAGCAAGTTTGCAGATGATACAGAACTGGGAGGAGTGGCTGACACACCAAAAGGTTTTGCTGCCATTTAGTGAGACCTGGACAGGCTGGAGAGTTGGGCAGAGAGGAACCTAATGAAGTCTAACAAAGGCAAATGCAGGGGCCTGCACTTGTGGAAGAATAACCCCAGGTTGAGGGCCAACCTGCTGGAAAGCAACTCTGTGGAGAAGGACCTGGGAGTCCTGGTGGACAACAAGCTGTCCATGAGCCATCAGTGTGTCCTTGTGGCCAAGAAGGCCAGTGATATCCTGGGGTGCATTAGGATAAGCATTGCCAGCAGGTCAAGGGAGGAGATCCTGCCCATCTACTCAGCACTAGTGAGGCTGCATCTGGAGTGCTGAGTCCAGTTCTGGGCTCCTTCAGTTTAAGAAAGACTGGAGAGGGTCCAGTGGAGGGCTATGAAGATGATAGGGACTGAAGCACCTCTCTTATGAGGAAAGGCTGAGGGAGCTGGGCCTGTTTAGCCTGGCAAATAGATGACTGAGTGGAATGTTACCAATGTATACAAATAACTTAAGGGAGGGTATAAAGAGGACAGAGCCAAACTTTTTTTGCCGGTTCCCAGCAACAGGACAAGGAGCAACAGGCAGAAACTGAAACACAGGAAAATCCATCTGAATATGAGGAAAAACTGCTTTACTGTGAGAGTGGCAGAGTACTGGAACACGCTGCCCAGAAAGGGCAGTAGAGTCTCCTTCCCCAGAGATATTCAAAAACAGCCTGGACCCAATCCTGTGCAACCTGCTGTAAGGTGAACCTGCTTTAGTATGAGGGTTGGATTAGATGATCTCCAGATGTCACTTCCAACCCCAACCATTCTGGGATTCTGTGAACTTGAGCAGTGCAGTGTGTGTGCTGCACCAGTGACCTTCTGCCTCTGCTAGCCCAGGAGGAGAAGGGGATGTGTCTGTGCCTGTGTCTGGTGTGAGTCCTGAGTGTGGGGGTGTTGGGGCAATGCCTTGTCTGTGGCTGCTTGTATGAATAGCTGTGTTTGTGTCATCTGTGTATGTGTGTCCATGCGTGTGTGTGTCTGTGTGTTTCTAGGATAAGTACTTAGCTTTTCCACAAAGGGGAAAGTGTCAGCCATGTCCCTCAGTCTGGATAGAGATCCCAGATCCCCGGGCACCAGGCTGGGTTCTGGTGGCCAGGCAGGAAGAATTCGCAGGCCTGGAACTGATGGAGCTGGTGAACACTTGTAACAGCTTAACATTATGCCATTGTAACACTATTATCTGGACTCTTCCCAAAACTAACATTTTTTTTTTTTTCCTTTCTACTGTCCTTTAAAGTTACAAAGGTATTATGCTTATAAAGACATGAAACACAGTGATTAAAAGCAATATTTTCAGTGACTAGTCCTTTTAGGTTCCTCCACTTAAAATAAAAAAGGTTCAGTATAAATTAATTTCAGTGGGTTTGAATCCTGTCATAATGTTGTAGTTAATAAAGCTGGAGCCCTTCTAGGGCATATGAGGCCCTTAGTGTCCTGTAAATAAGGAATTAAAAAAAATGAGGGATGAAAAATTGTTTGACATTTCTGAAAATTTGACTTCTGATGTGGTTAATATCACACAGCAGATGTAACATGCCACAGAGGCCACAGCTCATTGCCTGAGGTGAGCTAACTGAGCAGAAACCACAAGGAGAGATTATACCCACAGAAACAGTTTATAACAAGAGAGCTGAAGGGCATTGGCTGTGAATAAGCTAGAGAAATTTATGCTGTAGTTTAACCATCACTTTAAACTCCTGAAGCTGACAAAAGAGGCATTTCAGCCTTCCCCAGATTACTTTTACTGATGCTGTGCCCGCACAAACAGTTGTGCTGGACAAAGGGAGATGATGGCAGAGGAGCAAGTAAAATAAATATTCCATTTTTAACTTGGAACAAGTTTTTCTGCCTAGTTTACTGCCTGCAAACACAAACTTTTATGTTGGCACAAGTGAGGAGTTAATATAAGGATGGGACTGGATGGCTGAGCAAGGGAACCATAATGAATCTCTTTATTTAGCTGGTCTATGCTGCATAAAAATGATGGCAGAATTATGGCATTGTAACTGCTTTGTGGATAAGTAGGAAAATGGATTTTCTCATAGTTCATAGCATAATTCAGATTGGAAAAGACCTCTGAAGGTTACCTAGTCCCAACTCCTGACAAGAACAGAGCACTTCAGCAGTAGTTGAAGTGGCTCAGGGCCTTCCTCAGTCGAGTTTGGAATGTCTCCATGGTGGAGATGGCACAATCCATTTGGAAAGGCTATTTCAGTTCTTAACCCCTCATTGGAAATAATTTTTTCCTTATGTCCTACTGGAGTTTATTTTGACAACATATCTCACCTGTGGAAGCCCTGACCTGATCAGTGTATTTCAAATGCAGCCTCCATAGTGCTGAATAAAGAGAAATAATTGACTTTCTTGATCTGCTGGCTAAGCTTTTGCTAATGCAGCCCAGTATGTGGTTAACCTTTGTAACAACAAGGTACATTGCTGACTCACATTAAACTTATGGGCCATCAAGGTAACTTCCCTGCTGGTCCTTTTCAACAAAGCTCTTTTCTAGACCTGCCTGTTCTGTTGCATGGAGTTTTCTCTCTTACCTTGCAGACCACTAGAATGTGATTGTGTGGGATGAAATAGCAGGGTGATTCAGAAAACTTTGAAACAAGCCCACAATGAAACTATTTCCTAGAGTGGTGTCCTAGTCTTTTTGGGTCCTCAGAAATCTGCACTTTTTTGTCTTTCCATACCTCTTTCTCCATCTACTAAGGTTAACCTTTCCCCTCTTGCTTTCTACATATCCATGATCCTCCTCTTTGGAAGTTAAAAGTAAACACAGTAACAGCAAAACTTCTAAAAATTGAGACTACAGATGAGAAAGGAAAAGGATAAGAAGGCACAAACATGATGCTTAGCTTTGCAATTATTAGGACCCTGGCACAGATAGTAGATTGCATAAACAATCAAAACAGAGACTATGAAACTAGCATATGTTACTAACATTAGAATAGTGTTGCCGGTGTCAGATAAAGCTCTTTTAAAAGTACATTTTGTTCCCTTTGTAATGATTTTGCTTTTGAAATTACTTGGTATGAAACTCTTTAGTTGTTACAAGTGTGACTATCCCTACACTGTTCAAATGCCTTTTCCTACTTCATTTTATTTCTTATCAGGAACAGCACTCCAAACACTCGTCTCAGTGTTCATATCAAAGCAGACAAAATCCAGACCTCTGAAGGACTGAATTGCTTTATGCACTTTTGTTCATCACCGAGAACAAACGCCATACTTTCAAGAGCACTAGGTGTATTTGTAGCACCTTGCCCACTGCAAGGAAATTTTTCTACTCTTAATATTCTGCTTTGCTCATTCTTTCCTCCATTGTCATAACTGAATTCATAAAACAGTTCTTTATTTTTTTTGTTTTATAAATGGAACATTCCTCAAGAACAGAGCAAGAATATGTGCACAGAAATCACTGAAGAGTCACCTCTATTGGAAAAATGCCTCTTACTTTCAATGTTGAAAATTAATAAATGTTGACATATGAAAACCATTTATTGTTTGCTCATCTTAAAAATACCATTTCACCAAGCAAAGTAATTTAGGAGTAAGTATTTCATATTCTTTTACTTCTATAATAATTTAAAGACACACATAATTAAGGTATCATTTTAAGTGGGAAGAAAATGTGATTTTAATGTTCAAGAGTGAAGTTTAGATTCAGATGGAGCTCTTTATTCTACACTACAGTAGCTCTGAGAAAAAGATGCATTGTGTTCCTTTTTTCAAGTTCTTGCATCAGGTTAAGAGTTTATTTTGCTATTATATCCATCTCAAACATGCTAAGAAACTACTTTCTCATTATATCCATCCAGATTATTAGACCTGGGTTTGACAGGGTGAGATTGAGTTGCACCAGTTTGAGAAGTGGTAACAGTTAGAATATTTTGTTTGTTTGGTGTTATTTGTCTGTGAAGACCTCCCACCCACTTTGTTCCCAGTTTTTCTTTCCTGTTATATAGAATAATACGTGAAAAATAATACATGCAAAAATTTCCAGAATAAGTATAACCTGTTTCATGAATAATTCATTTCTGTCTTGTATGACTTCATTATGTCATGTATAACTAGCACTTTGTACTGTCAGGCTGAAAAGCTACAAAAAGTGTTTAACTGTGCAGCATAAATTCATAACTTGTAATTTGAAAAGTGACATGATATTGCACAAGTCCTAGTATTTTCAAATGTGCTTTCCCAGATACTTTATTTAAGATGCAAAAAATATAAGACTTAGAGGGTTTTTTTTTCTTCTCATAGAGGTCTGCTTTTATAGCAACAAATCATATATTTCATAATCTTCACTGTCCGAACAGCTCTCATAAAGGAATTACTTTCAGCTGTTGGTCTTAATTGTACAAGATAGCTAAACCATATCTAAATATTTCATCAGTTATGTCAGATAAGAGAACATAATATTATATCCATGTTCTAAGTGAGAAAACTCCAGCACTTCTCACAGACTAATGGCTATGGTTCCCTAATTGCCTAAAGAAACAGTCAGCAGAGCAGCTGTGAGATTGCTGTGGTTCGAAGCCCAAAAAATGACATTCCCTATCTGGTACCTGCACATTTGTTTAGTTGGTTGGTTGATCCAGTGGGGAGAAGATAAAGGTTTCATTCGAGGCTGCATTTGCAGCCACAACTGTTTGGTTGTGCTTGTGTTAATATTCTTTCAGGCAGTTTCATAGGTGCGAACCACAGAATATTCCTAGAACAATGGTAAGTTGCATATGGGTAGGTTTGCCTTGGGATGCTCTCCTGCAGAAAAGGAAAGAAAGCAAGCTGGCCTTCCTCTTCTTTCACCTCTCAAACTATGCAGATGAGTTACAAGGTCCTACCTTCAATACTAACATAATCACAGAATCATAGAATTGTTTAAATTGTAAAAGATCTTTGAGATCAAGTCCCGCCATTAACCCAGTACTGCCAAGTCCACCACTAAACCATGTCCCTAAACATCTACATGTCTTTTAAAGAAAGACCTCCAGGGATGGGAACTCATCCCCTTCCCAGGGATTTATACTCCCAGCAGAATCTCCAGAGATTTAATGACAAAGGACTTTCTTTCTCACCCAAATAACAGAAAGAAAAAAAAAAAGTCAGTATAAAGAAGGATAAGGGTGTCTGTACTTAGTTTTACACACCAAAATTAGATGCCTGAAGTTTCCCTTTAGAGGTGTTTTGAAGGCCACACTTTTCTCTATTGAACAGAGAGGGAACCTGAGCACTTACATTAATATTGCTTCATTCCAAGTTTAGGTTTGTGACAGGTGCAAAGTAAATCTCATACTTCATTGGGTTTTTTTCATAGGGTGAAATACGCGTTTCTAAAATTACTATTCATGGTTACTAACAGTTGTTCCTCTGCACTGTTTGGAAACAGCTGCATTCAGGGTCAACAATTTCATTACCTAGTCATAAATTCAGTTAAGAGCTGTGTGTACAGATCCTCACTGACTTGCCAGCATTGTCCAATAAGGAACAGAATCGGGATTAATTGTTCAGTCTTACCGTTCTAGTGCCCTTCAGATTCAGTGCTACAAGCAGGCATAAAAAAACCTTCCTGCTTTTAATTGCTTCATTTTTCCATCACAATCTGGAGGAGAGAAGAATCGTAGTCATTGATATGGATTTCTTTTTCTGGTAAATAAGATTGGTTTTGCATTTTAAACTGTTGAACAGGGTCTTTTTCTTTCAAATACATATTTTTCCCTTTAAGCATACCATTATATGTATATCTCACGAATGCAGAGAAAAGATCACTACACAGAAATGGGACATGAATGACATTTTGCTATCATGTATCATCATGGTTTTAAAAATAATATGTTTGTTCAGATTTCTCTCTTCACAAACTGTGATCCAAGAGCAAGGCGACCTCATGACAACCAACAATTACAGGCAAAACATCTCAGAAACAGTCTTTAAAGGATAATGCCTCAGGCAAGTTCTGTTTCCTGTAATGTTAGACGAAAAGTTAATACAAAGTGAGTCTTCAAATGAACAGAAACTAATTTGATACTTGGCAGTAGCTAAGGAAGAGTTTCTTTCTTCTTTAACTTCTTATTTTGTTTTGCTTTTCCTCTTCACACAGAGAGATTTTGTAGTTTTTTGTACTTCTTCATCAAACCTTTAAGGCAGAAGAGTCTAGATAAGACAAGTGATTCACTGAGCCAGATTTCCCAGGTGAAAAGGGTATGTTAAAATTACATATGAAGAATGCAGATAGGAATTTTATATTCACCTATTCCCTACAACAGCCTGGCATATGAGATTGTGCGGGCATGCAAATTGTCTCACTAAATTCCATTTTCACAGTCTTTGAGTCAGCAGTAATACTGGGAATGCAACTACTGCTCTTCTCCATTCAGTATGCAGGTCACTATAAAATTGCTGGTTCAGAACCTCTTCATCTGGCCTGCTATCACCTTTTCATGTCAAAAAAAGTTGCTAAAGACATCAGTTCTAAACCCAAAGAGGACAAATAGATGACTCTGCCACCATCTCTTTGTAGATGGGTTAGCTCAATGCTTCCTTGGAACACCTGACCTTGCAATGTCATTGCAACAAATTAATTCTGGCCTATAGGTAACTTATTTGTGTAGAAGTTGGCAGAAATTGGATGATTTATCAATCTTGTCCTTCATTTGCAATTGTAAATAGAGTATTGAATAGGCAAGTTCTATTTTCATCATACAAATTGACTGTCTGGTACAGAATTATTCAAATACTAATCCTAATTTGCACCCAGTGCAATACTATTCAAGTCAAAGGGTAAAGCTGGGGTTTTGACCTCACGCAGCAATTGACCCCTTTATTTTTCATTGTGTTCTGTTTGATGCTTTATTTATTAAAGACTGCACACAGCCTGCAATTGTAATCCCATGGAGGAAGACAAAAATTTCAAGTCCTTTTCTGAGGCAGTTGTGCATCTGAGTATTGTGATCTTCATTGCTGATGTGTGGTTGTCGCCAATTAATTAATCTTACTCCTAGTCCAAGTTTTAAAGCAATGTAAACTTCACACGGTCAACACAGAGCCTTCTTCCTCCTGTTGTGTTGCTAGGAGGATCTCTGGCACGAAGGATATAGTTGCGTAAAAGAAAGAGTTTGGAACTGACTTTTTTTTTTTTTTCCTTCAGAAAATGTATTTAACTTGTTATTGACTTTTCTATTACCTTGGCTATCCTCTCTCAGAGTTTTCTTTTAGTCTGTAATGACACCCAGATTCATTATTTACTTGATAAGTTTTCAAACAAGCACCTTATGTTTTCTCTAATGTTCTCGCCTCATCTAGGGATATCTTCTGGAAAACACTTGCAAGTTCAGCTCACTAACAGTCCTTAATTTCTCTGAAGACTTATTTTTTTTACTGTGAAGTCTAAACATTTGTGAAAATCACTGTGCAGCTTGTATTTTAGAACCTTACTGGTTTGGATCATCAACATTGTTTCAATAGTTTCAAAGTTTTGATGCAACAAACTGCCCATATCATAGAATCATAAAATGGTTTGTGTTAGAAAGGACCTTAAAGATTGTCTAGTTTCAACCCTCCAACCATGGGCGGGGATCCTGCCCACTACATCAGGTGGGTCAGAGTTCTGTCTACCTGGCCTTGAACACTTCCAGAGATGGGGCATCCACAACTTCTCTGGGCAGCTTGTTCCAGTGCCTCACTACTCTCTGAGTAAAGAATTTCCTCCTAACATCTAAGCTAAATCTCTCCTCTTCTGGTTTAAAACCATTTATTTCCCCCTTGTCCTATCACTGCCTGCCCATGTAAAATGTTCAGCATTTTTTATAAGCCCTTTCAAGTACTGAAAAGCTGCAATGAGCTCTTCCCAGAGTCTTGTCCTCTCCAGACTGAGCAACCCTAACTCACTCAGCCTGTCTTCGTAGGAGGTCCTTCACAGCCCTCTTCTGGTCCCACTCCTACAGGTCTTTGCTCTGCTGAGCAAAGACCTGTAGTGTCCAGACTTGGACACAGTACTCTGAGTGGGGTTTCATGATGGTAGAATAGTGGGGCAAAATCACCTTTCTTGACCTGCCAGCCACACTCTTTTTGATGCAGCCCAGGATATGACTGGCTTTCTGAGCTGCAAGTGCACATTGCCAGCTCTTGTCCAGCTTTTCATCCACCAGAAAACAATGCCTCTGTTTTAAAAGCTTTAATTGACATTTTCCTCCGGATTTTTTTTTTTTTTTTAATATTTTCAGTGGTGGATTTCCCAGTATGATAATCTGTGACTCTGTGTGATAATAATGAATTAGGAAAACACAATACCATGTAGCTAGGTTGTTTTTGGTTTTTTTTAATAATGTGAAAATGACTGTAATGCAACCTTGTTCTGTTTATATGATTTTTACATGCAAGAATAAGTTACAAAATTAATTGGTGGATTTTATATATAGTTCAAAGATCAATCCTTACTCCAACAGCTAAATACAAGTCAATAAGATGAGGGAAGACATAGAAGCAAAATTATGAAGGTGAAGTCTGACACTTTAATTCCATTTTTTTTCTTTTTCCTTACTTTATCTGATCACTCTTACAGCCTGTCCCATAAAACAGTGTCCAGCTCCCCCACTTTCTTTCCCTCTGTCTCTGTTATGGATTTTGATTTGAACTGTAATATACATGGACTCACTGTCATGAAGCAAATAAATGGAATGCTATAGAGCACTTACTTGCCTACACACTTTACAGCTTTTCTTGTTCATGAATTTGTATCTTAAATTTATTGTTTTAATATCTTAAAGTCCAACAGCTTATTAACTGCTCTGACACTCAGAATACACTTTTTTTGATCATGTGCCACTCATTCTAATGGCTTTGTTTTTTTGAAGGACTACTAAATCTTATAAGCAGAGGTTTAATTTCCTCCTTTGAAAGGAAAGGAAAAAAATTACTAAAGTACTTGATGCTGGTTGTATAGCAATGAGGTATTCATCTCTATTTCTGTCTATTGAGATGCTTTTCAGGCTAATAAGTGGGAATTGATCATTGTAAAAATCTATATTACAGCAACAAAAATGACATATGCATTGCACTGATAGGATTTTAATATTGAAATCAATTTTTCATAATAATATTGTATGGGGACGCATGAACTTTTCACACTTAAAATGTATTTTGAGAGCTTCAAGAATACTTAGTTTTTCTAATTATTTCATGTAGATTTCTATTCCCTCACTTGAATTGTTAATAAGTATTGGAATTTTAAAATTACATTCTCTCATTTTTTTTCATTATTATGATGAGAATTTTATCTTTTTGGGCATTTATATTTCCATAGGTAATAAGCATAGTCAGTTGTTGCAAATCTCCTGATTCTGAACTGGTTTCTGCCGGTTTTCATACTGTAAAATTAATTACAAAAGTTCAGTAGTAGAACAGTTGGTGAGAATCAGGTGTTGGGTGAGAGGCAGAACAGAAAAATTCAAAATGTGGAGAATTAATTGAAGGAGGAAAAACCTGAAGAGGGAACTGAGCCACAGAGATTGAAAATCTGTTTCCTGTAGTCCACATATAAAAGTGTTTCAGGTTCAGCAGGAGAACATGGCAAGGTAAGCTTTGTGGTAAGGTGGTCTCCATCAGATGAAGCTCTTACCTTTGGGGCACAAGGGTCCATTTTCACCAGAACTTGACAACAACTAGGAAACACTTTCTAAGTCTTAATTTTCTCCTGCAATAAGTGTAGTAGCAAACAGGCTAACACCAGCCCTGGCAAAGCAACACACTAGAAGAGAGCATACACATCAAGAAAAGTAAAGGTCTACACCGTAGCTCTCAGTGGAGGCAAAGGTATCCTTACCAGCTGAAAAGTGTTGGAGGGTACATGGTTCCAAATCGACTCTTATCCCATGACTCCAGACCTCTAGAGTCCGCTTGGAGTATCTGCTGCTCTTCAATTTGTGTGAACCAAAGCTGTGTTTCTATCTCTGTCAGCTAGAAGTGTTGAAAAAAGAAGATAAATTCAACCTTCCCCTAAAGTCTGATGCTCAAGAAAAAGACTTAGAACTAGGATGACCCTCCAAGTAGGGTATTTTGAGAAGCAGACTCTGAATCTATCTGGGATAGATTTTTATTTTCTCTTCCATTGTTCTTATATCTGTACTATTAGATACAATGAATCATGCAGAAAATGGGGATTAGGAGTCTGATTCTCTCCTTTACACTTAAGCAGAGGTGCTTGTCATGTGTGCTGCTGTCATTTGGTACTGGGTGTCTGTGGTGGGTGGCTGGCAGCGGGGGCTGCAGGGCAGCCACTGCAAGCAATGTTCATGGCTGCTCTATGCTGGACACAGCATCTTGGGGAAAAGATATTTTGAAATGGGCCAAACATTGCAAATGCCCTGAGGACTGAGAAGAAAATGTGAAAGAAACAGCCCTGAAGACATCAAAGTGAGAGAAGGAGGAAGGGAGAAGGTGCCCCAGGGCAGAAGCAGAGATTCTCCTGCAGCCCCTGGAGGAGACCATGGTGGGGCACAGGAAAAGTGTGAGGAGGAGGTAGTGACACAGTGGAGTTGCTATGGAGTGGCTCCAACCCCCATTCCCCATCCCTCTGCATCATTCATGGGGGAGGAGGGAGAGGAGCTGGGATTGAAGGAGTGGTGTGGATCCTGGGAAATAGGCAGGGTTGGGAGAAGTTTTTAGTTTTGTTTTAGTTTCTTACCATTCTATTCAATTGTCAATAAATTTATTTTCCACAAGTCAAGCCTGTTTTGCTAATGACAGTAGGTGGGAAACAATTTCCCTGTCCTGATCTCAACTCATGAGCTTTTTCATCATATTTCTTCCCCTGTCCAGCTGACGAGGGGGCTGAGTGAGCAGCTGGGTGAGAATTTGCCTGCTAACCATTGCTGAACCACCACGCCTACCACAGAGAATTATACATGGTCTCTAGTTCTGTCACTGACTGACTGTCCATAACTTAATCCTCTGTCCGAAAGATATTTAAAAATACTTCCCTTGCAGTAGCACCACGGGCTTTAAGTATCTATTGTTTATAAAAGGGTACCTCCTTGTTACTCTTCATAATTACACGGTGAGTAAATAATATATAGTGAGTGTAATAGATAGTGAGTTGAATGTATATTTGTTAAACAATCAGCAATATCACAAATACAGACTTAGGGAGGAAAATATTTCAAGTAAAAATGTGCCAGGATGTGTCCCTTGGTTAATGTCTTTTATTTGACTATTGACAAAATGATTAGCTGCTTAGGAGCAGTATGATTATTTTATTAAGAAGAATTAATATGAGATATTGATACTAATTAATGATGCAATTGCAATTCAAATGATCCACCTTCCTTTTTAATATTCAACTTAGCCATTTTTCCCAAGGCACTTTAAGACACTCACAAGATTAATTGTATTTAGGTGCAATTGCTTTTTGTTCTGACTAGTAATGGCCTATTGACTTTCTGAGACAATGGCATAAGATCAATGAGGATTTGGAGAAGATGAGCAAAGTAAGTCTACAAACACAGATGTCTTGAGTGACATAAATATCTTCATCTTTTCTACTTTGCTTTATGGAGTCAAAATTAGACAAAGGCTGTTACTGGTCAGTGTTACCTTGCTGCTCTCTGCCCTTATATTCATGTGATTGGGAAAAGCATAGGCAGATGAGGACTGCTATGCCAGGGCAACATATTTCCTACTGCAGTATATATCTCTGATCCTACTGTATATGGTGTGTCCTGTTCTGATGTGAGTCTTGGCTCTCTGCACTTTGTGCAGCAAGGAAATAAACTTTAGAGTTTTTAATGGAAGGTTTTAACGTTCTAGTGGAGATGGATCCTTCTCCCCAACATACAAGCCATTCTTGCACATAGGTGATTTCTTCTGTAGTCACTACTATGTATGATGTACCACATGGACCCTTTGCATCTCCACAATTGATAGATTTCTTTTTTCTTTCTTTCTTTTTCACTCTGAGGCTTAATTCTTCCAAGGTAAAATTCCTCCAAGTTTAATTTCTTCTTGAAAAAAAAAAAATTATATCATTTCAACTTTACTTAATGTTTATGTATTTTTCTGAATTCTGTCTCAAAATATCTCAGTACAAAAATAATAATTTTAAATATTTTCTCATACCATGGGTTCTGCCTTTCTCTCTTGTCTAAGTAACAAACATTTGATTGTTTTAATTTGCCGACTTTTCAATTTGTTTGGTAAGTTTTTAGAGGCTAATACATTATGTCTAATGGTTCTACAAATAGTGCTGCACTTTCTGTATCTTCTGTAAATTCATGTTCAGCAACTGAAAATCTTTTTTCTCTCAGATACATAAAAAATCACCTAGTTTCCATTGACAGCAAGTTATTCGGCAACTCTGCTTACATTCTGAAATTCATTAACTGCTTGGACGCAAAGAGATCTACAAAAGAGAGCTGAGAATCAAGCCAACCAGAAAACCCAATGGCTTTTGTAGGTTCTGTCAGATGGTTAGTTAAGGTCCGATGGCAGTCTAGGTAGGTGGTTATACCTGAAAGTATAGTTTTCATGGTTTTATTGGAAATTGCTGACTAGAGGGATTTGCTTTAAGTAAATAACTCCTCTGTTCTCCAGAAAACCTGTGGTAAAAAGAAAAAAAAGGAAAGCTGAGCTTTCATCTCTGTTTGTCAAATGCTTCTCATAATTTGATATAAGTACCTAGTCACATTATTTATACGTCAAGTATTTATTTACATCTCAGATTATGGAGGGTTTGCACATGAAAAATGCCTGTGTATTCCTGTAGGCCCATTCACATCATTACAGTTATTTATGTGAACTTTTTATAGAACTGGGGCCTTGTGATCTCATCCATATACAGAACTGTCACAGATTACACCCTGAAGGGCTTCCAGGTGAACAAGTACGTGGCAAAGGAAAATGCCATCATATGTGTTTTCCGTGACATGCTGCATTAACCCTATTTCACAAGGATCTGCTGCCCTTGTCATCCATACAGTTGAACCCTCGTTGATCTGTACAGTTTTAGTGTGCTGTATGTAAAGGTACATGCCTTAATGACCTACTGAGTTTGCTAGTCCAACTTTGGACATTAGCAGTAATACCAGCAGCATTAACAAAAGCATCATTAAGGGTGTCTTTGTTTCAAACCTGTCTTCATTTTCTTGTTCAAATACCTGAGAATTCCTTCATTTTCTATCTGAGGTTGTTAAACCAAAGGGCAAAAAATTACTAAGAGCACATTGTTTCTTGTGAGATACCTTTTTTGGCAGTATCTGTCTTTAGTTTCACTGAAGTTCTGTGACAAAGAGTAGAAAATATTCCTTTACTTGGGATTCTTTGTTTTTCCACCATCCCTCGCACCTTATACTTTTAAGAAGTGGTATTATGTCCTCCTTCAATGTGAAGACACATTGCCTATTAGTTGTGACTGTAATGAAGGTTTTTTGACCCTGACTACAGGAAAGTGATACTGCTGATAGAATGTAGCCTACAATTTTGTGAGTCTTCATGGGAAGAAGCTTTCCAGTATTTCTCTCCATCTTTAGACAAGATCAGTTTCATTTGAAAAGCTATCGTGTTTTCCTATGGTAGTACAAATTAGTCAGCTACTTCAGTACATGGGTGTGGTTTGGGGTATGTAATAACAGTACATCTGAGGGGGACATGCTCTTGGGGAGCCTGTAAAAGCAGCATAGTGAAGGCACGTGAAAGATAAATGTCAAAGATAGGGAATAGCAGGGTGCTGAGAAGGCAGTGGAGTTAGGGAGATAGCATGAAAAGAAAATGCAGAGGCAGCCCATGGTTCATTACTGTCACAATTCCACTTCTAAGGTTTCTCCAGAAATTCTCCTAGCGCCCTTGCATTTCTTCTGTATCATCTGCTTGCACAATTTATCCCTCCCCACTGCTTTTCCGTCTCCCTGGTCACAGCCCTATAGAATTCCTTGTTTTACCACCTGCAGCTCCATGGCAAAATTTCTCTTCCCTGCCTCTTAACCTGTGAATCATTTTCTAGAATGTGCCTCTCAGCACCAGGTAAGAGGTATGAGAGGTGCTGGACCATAGTCTGAGTGAAAAAACAGGGAAACAGGGAGTGCATAGAGCTCCCCTATCTACTCCAACTATCTACTGCTTATTTGAAGCAGTGAGGCTGTGTTCTCAAGTCATGTGCCCTCATCTTGTTTCGAGCTAGCTTAGGAATTTCCATGGGCTGCTGCACTGCATTATCAGGGCATACCCCGTCTAATTCCTCAGCTGGGCAGAGGGACAGTCTCAGTGTGTTGTACACACACTGTGCAACAGCCATGATTGCATAGTTCTGGTATTATTTAGTGTTTCTTCCTTATGTTAGCTAAGTGAAGAGAGGCAATAACAAACTGTTTGAATTTGTATAGCTCTCTTCTAGGCATAAAAAGTATTTTTTTAACAGATAGGTCTATTAACCAAAGGGTTCAAACCTATTTGGTATTTGGCATGGAGACAAAAAAAAGCAAAGGCAAAAGGGAAACATGAAATTTTGTCTGAAGCAAAGTCATCCCCTTAGTCACCTGTGATTATGTATTTAGCAAATATTTCAAGCAATAACAGGCTGAGGTCTGAGAGGTGTAAAAAGGCTATTTGTAAAGAAAAATATTTATAAATATTGTGGGTTTAAAAGTGTGAATGTATTCATCTAAAAGATACACACTTACAGTCTCAATACCAATAAAGTTTGCTGTGTAAGAATAAATATCTAGTTGCAATGTGTCAAGCACATAAATGAGAAGGATTGTCGTGCATGTGAAAAAACTCCATTGTTCTGCTGTTTCTGAAGTAGATGACAAAAATCACATAGTAATTTGCATAACTTGGAGATTAGAAATGTATCTCTTTATCCTTATTAATATATTTGCCCTTCTTAATTATAAAGATTTGAATCTTATTTTAAAATAATTTCCTACAAAATATTCTTGGGGACAGAAACTGCATGTTAATTCTGGATGGATTATTTGCCTAACATTATGAAGGAGATAAATTGCTTCTATTTGGTAATAGCCATTTTTTTAAAAAGGATGTAGGATATCTGGCAAAAAAGATGACGTCTACATAGGAAAAGGGGACTTACCATAAGTTTAACTGCTTTTATCAGTGATACATAGATCTTTATGTTTATATGAAACAAAATTTATGTTTCTATTAATGTGAGTTACAATTTCCTGTACGTAAAAAAATTGAAAATATAGAATTTCAGATAAATTTTTCCCTATGTTTGCAAAACTTTTGATTTAGTTCAATGACTCCTCTCCTCTCAGTCTGTAACACAAGGATCTCAACTGATTCAATTACTTACAGAATTATGTGGGTAGGAAGGGACTTCTGGAGTTCAACCACCTGCTCAAGGTAGGGGCAGCTACAGCAAGTTGCCCAGGTCTGTGTCTATCCACAGTGTAAATATCCCTCATAGGGCTGTTTTTCAAAAGCATTTCTGCTTTGTTTCCTACACAGGGTTCTGTGAACATTGCACTCAAAGGTTTTCTTCTATGAACCTTGATAAAATTAAAAAAAATCTTGGATGTTCTTTACAGTTTTGAGCTCAGTACTTCTCATCAGGGTAACTGCATGGTTCTAGTCATGATGACACCTCTGAATGCCAGCAAAGCAGAAAACAAGGGTAGATATATCATTCTCCTCCTGGTAAGGGAGAGTCTGTTGCACGTGTAGACTGCTATAGTAGATGGAAAGTAGCTGTAAGAAACCTAATAAAATATGAAATGCAGGCTAGAAATAAAAATGAGTAACTACTAAATTTGTCATTCTTAGGGGAAAACAATCAAGTACACAACATTTGCAAGCAGCAATTCTATTCAGAATCCCCAAGGTGTAGTAGTACTATTGAAAATGTCCCACTTAGGCAAGCTTCACTGCTCTTAAATGGCAGAAAAAGTCAGTGAACATCTGGCTGAGATCTATTATCAGCATAATCCTAACACTGCTTTTGTCCCCTCATTCCGTTATCTGGAAGCTCTATCTTCTTAGCAGTATCTCTTTATCTTTGGTCTCCACACGCTTTTCCATCTTCCAGTGACAAAAAAGACCTGGCTTCAAATGCCACCATGCAACGACAAGTACTAAGTGTGGGGGCCATATATATGTCCTTGAATTTCAACGTGGCTGACAGAAAGTGGAATATCAGAAATAACTATAGGAATTGGGATATTAACAGTAATAGAATTTAATTGATTTTATGATCTTAACTTACATGGGATTTACAGAGGCAGCTATATACCAATGATTAGATCTCTTTGCTGTTTTATAGAAGTATTTATGTTTTGTATTTACAGATCGTGTTTACTTAGAATGGACATTGGGGTTTTGTAGCTGGTAAGTCTTTATATTTTTCTTTAAAATAATCCTTCCCGCACTAAAGAATGTAATCATGATGTAGTGATGTCTGCACGATCAAATTTTAATCTAGTTAGTTTTGTTTATTCAGCTATTATAGCATATCAAAATGAGATCTCAAGTAGAGCAATTATTCTGAAGGAAGAGTGTCTAGCTTTTAGAAACTGATATTGCATATATTCTACTTGTTATTCAGGGTTTTTACTAGCTTAGGCATCTGCCTAGACTTGACAAGCACAAACATGAATCAAATGACACAATAAATAATATTGCTATTTGAGGAGATGAGAAAAACAGAAAAGCCATAATTAATTCCTAAAGAACAACCATAACAATTTGTAGCCTTTTTCCTTCTGGGGGATGTGTGTCTGTGTGTATGTTAATTGCTCCTTCTTCTGCAATCATTTGCACTCGCAGTTTGAAATTATTTGGGATTACTTGGGAGCACTGATTCAGAATGAGCCAACATGGTGGTGTTTGTGTTAGCTAACCTCCTCCCTGCTAGCTGCGCCTCACGCTGCCAGGCGCTTGCTGGCCATGCTTGCCTGGGGCTGCCAAGGCTAGTTACTAGCAGCCTGTGCTTGCCATTCTTCCATGAGACTAAGCATGGAGATTACTGCGTTTGGAAAAGAACATTTAAAAATAAGGCCTTTGAATAATTTTTCTGTTACAATCTTTCGTATGCGTAGGTGCATGTAACGGTCAAGCTATTTCTACAAGCTGGGAAATAAAAAAACCCCAAATTTAAGTATTTAGGAGGTTGTTGGATGCAGTGATAGCAGAAGTCACAGAATTACATAGATGCATAAGGTGAAATAAAATGAAAGTAAAAAATGAACAATGGATTTTGGCTCTTTCGCTTCCAGACTTCGACTTTCACAGTTTTTCTTCAATAAGATAATTGGATAAATTTATCCTGAATTTGCATTCCTAATGATGATGAGGGTTTATTGTTGACTGCTCATGCTTTTCTGAGTTAAGAAATCTTTTTCTTCTCTTTTAGGCAGTCAAATGCTGGTTAACAGTATCTGAGAATTTTTTTACATTATTGGCAAAATCTTGTATGGATGAAGATATGAAAAACTTATTTGAACTCTTTGCTGGATTTTGTCACTCATCACTCCATACTACATCACATTTTGTGTGATATATAACAGCATTGCTTTTCCTGACAAAGCAAAAGAAATCAAAAACTGAGAAAAAATAGCAAATATGTCATATCCTTGAAGCAGAGCTGGAGGAAACCTTTCAGAAACAAGTTGGTTGCATTTAATTATTCTAGGTCTTTCAAAATAAAATCCATCATATTTGTATGTTCTAAGGTTATGAATGTCTATTTGTTGAGTACACATGAAAAGGGAACTTTTGGATTTAGCATGAAAGGACAGGGATTTAAGAATGTCCTGGTCAATGTGCTGAGATTGTTTGATGCAAGTCCAGAAAAAAACATCAGCTGTACGATTGATGCAGCCCATACAGTGACTGGTGAGACAAATTGTTCTGCTGGCAAAACAGAAGTTTGGGTCAGAAAGGTCTACCCCTGACATATTTTCTTATGATATTTCATTTTCAGCTTTACCAGCCACTTGACAAGTTAAACTCCCTTTGTGCTGTTATAAAATAGTGAGTTCAAAATGAAGATCTGGAATCATAGGCAAATCTGGGCAATTATGTAAAGTGTTACAAACCTGCAGTTTCATAGACTGTTGTAATTATTCAGGTCAAATGGTTTTCATGAAGACAAATGGTCATCCCCATTCCACATGCCTTGCACATTGGCCATGGGTAGGTGCCACAATTTCCAGTTCCAGATGTCATCTATAAAATATTTTGTACTGTAATCTATTGTTTGGGTGAATTCCAGTTGGAAAAGACTGAAGTAATCTGAAGGCAGTTAAAATATAATTGCAAATAGAATTTGTAGTTTGTGCTAAGTATTTTTAGTGGGCTTCCTGGCTGCCATCTCTCCTGTTTTTGGTTGTCACATACAAATTGTGGGAGGACAGATACCTCTTCTCCCACATCACAGGATGACTACCTGAGTCTTCCTGCCTCCTTGTATTTGTGGGTGTAAACTATTTTACCTTCTAAGCTGTTTTTTGTTACCTTTCCTTTGCCACGTGGGAAATGGGGAGTAAGCAGAGGTTGCAGCTGATTGGTCCTACTCCAAAGGGGATGGCCTACACTGACAGTATTCAAGCAAGGCAAATGGGGTCCTGCAGATCTCCAGTCCCTTAGGGTTTGCTTAATTATCATGATATCTGACACTAGACTTTGACATCAAGTTTAGATTTCCTTTCTACACATTTGGGGGCCTTCATACCTTTCTCTGCATATAGTTTTTTGCTCTTATGTTGCTTTTTAACCCTCTGGCTTTGTTGTTTGCAGTACCCATTTTCCTAATTCCTTCTCAGCCTAACTGCATGCCAAATCTGATGTCATTCACAGCATACAGCTCTCATGGGTCATACCAAAAATAAGCAGATATCTAATGCCTAGACATTTTTTCATCACTTACTTTTGTCTGTTAAGTTTTGGTTCTTCATTGTTGCTGCAGAATATCATGTCTTCCCTTTGGTGCCTGCTGCACATTGAGATCTCGTGACCATTCAAATGGCAGAGCTGCCCAGAGCTTTTCCCTGTGTGCCTGTCTCTATGCTGACACAGCAGTGAGAGACATGGCAGCTCATCTCTCAGGGAAACTGTTCCTGGCTCTTAGCAACTTGCCATTTAAAATAATTTCAGAATTATCTTGCACTGAAGAATGGAGCACCCTCCTTCCCCTTCTGAGTCTCTGAGTCTCTGTGTGAAAACTGCCTTGTTGGACTGTACACTTACTGAACTCTGTTGCTTTCTGCTCTTTATGCTGTGCTGGTCCAACAAGGTCCAACAATGAGGAATTGTGGATGGATGAACCATCTATTTTTGTGTTTATACTATTTCTGTAATAGAGTTTAAGTGATAGGTTGTACAGTGACAACTGAATAGCAGGGAAATATGACATTGCTATAGACCTGTAGTGTCGTATTAGAGACTGTAGGGTACTGCTCTAATGCCTGTTGCCATTCCTAATACCAGTTGCAACTGAGGATGTCCTGTAAGTTCTGTATTACATCTGTTAACCTTTGGCTGATGTCTTTGAGACCTTAGGGCATCCATCTCAAATTAAACTTAGCAGCTATGTGTGGGCACCAAATTAACCTCTGTTGTCAGAAGTGAGACCTTGTGTATGTAGGCCATAGGTAGTCCCCTGCATTTGGGTATCTACAATCTGGACCTGAATCCTGCCCCATATGTCTTGTAGCTAACTTATATGTTAATTGAGTTACTGCTTTGAAAAATTATACTGTCTCAATCTGTGTCACAGGTCCAGAAGGCTCAAAATAAGACAGCAAAGCCAAGGGAGAGAAGCAGAAGAAAGAACAGTAATGAGATCTTACTGTGGACTTGCCCATTCCAGCTGATTTGTCTCCATGCTGCTGTGTGAAAGCTGAGTCCTGGGGCAGAGCACTGCTAGCCTACATGGAGGTGGACCGTGGTGCAAACAGGTGACAGTCCACGTTTCTAGGAGCTACAAAAACACTAAACACATTGTAAAGTATGGGGATGCTTATGTCTTCCTCCAATACAACTACTATTGCCTATTGATAGGACTTCAAAAAGATATTTGGCTAATTCCTCTCACTCTGCCCTGGGGCAAACAAATGTGTGGTTGCATCCACTTAAATAAACATGCTTTCACTAAGACAACCAAATAATTAGAAATTGAGGAGTTATTTGCGTTGTTGGGTTGGGTTTTTTTCTTATTTGACAGTGTATAATAGAAATGCAAGCCCAGAAAGTATATTTAATTCCCAATTTGAACTGTACAACATGGGTCTGCTAGTCCTACCATGAGTTTCTTCAGGCTGACATTTCCATGGGACTGTTTGTTACCCATCCTGCTACCACCCTATCACTGGCTGTATTTCAGTATTTACTGTTTTTCTTATGTATAACACTGAGACTTAACGAATACAACATCACATTTTTTCCCATGGTGTTTACAGGCTGCTGAAAACACAGATTATTCTTCAGCATGAGTTCTGATCATTCTTCTAGATAGTATGTTTTCAGATGCCATCTTTAATTTGTGATATTAATACTGAACTTGATCACCGTTCAGTGGTTTTACTGAAGTATTTACATATAGATTAGTGAAGTATTTTTTTCTAGAGTATGGAAAACTCTCCAGGCCAAATTGGAATCATAAACTTAACTACAGTACCTGTATGACATGGATATGATTTTTGCTTATGAAATGGCCTTGGAGGTTTACTTTCAAAGCAAATGGAGTGCATTTCCTCTGCCTCATATGTTTAGCTCTGACTATGTAGGGAATGATTTGGCAAGTGAGTGTTTTGAATGAGCAGCAGTGAGTATATTCTGAGAATTGTTTTTTTCCACATCAGCAGCCTTTTAAGCATGATGAACTATCTCAGTGAGTTTTACCAAAAGAATAGATTTTAAAATAATGAGCTAATTAGTTAAGGCATACATTACTTTATTATGGAAAAAGAAACCTTTCCCAGAGTGATAGCTTAGTTACATAAAGTACCCTTTTATATTAAAATGAAAAGATGGACCTGTTATAGAAAACTTGGACCACTACTATTAATTATCTGATTGAAGATCACCTCTGGCTGTTACAAAGATTTATATTAATCTGCACTTGATAGATTCAGAGGGATTAAAGGAGTGAAGGAGAGCGAATAAAAAGAGAACATCTTCCCAGCTTCATTGTTAGATGACCTTGTGCCATGGTACGTTTAAATTGCTTACTTCCTATAACTCTATAAAGTTCTGTGTTTTCATTTCTGGGTTAGATTGAAGTGTCAACTATTTTTGATGAATTACACTAGTAATATATGTTCATGTTCTTCTTTGCTCTTTTTTATTTATATATGTCCAGTATAATTTAGCTCACCTAAAAAAGCTTTTAGGAAAGATTTTTTTTTTCTTAATTACAGTTTCAGCAAAGTATTTTTTTTCAAATGCCTTTACTATTGTTCTCAAGACATAAAATATATGTTCAGATGTTTAAAAAAAAACTCAAATGAAAAGTTTTTGCCAAATGTTCTGGTTTTCCATGTTCTGAAATTCAGAATATTTTGTCGGAAAAAACAAAGTTATGCAAAACCAAAAACAACCAAAAAACCCCAAACAAGTTATTGCAATTAGTGATTTAAACCTTTTTCTTTTAGCTTGATCTATGTGGAACACAACTGAAATCAGAAGGTCTCCTTGCAAGAGTAAGGGTGTAGCCTAACCTTCAGAATTGGGGTCTTATTTATTTATTGCTGAAAGGTGCAGAGGGGAGCAGATAGCTTTAAGTGCTTTACATCTGTTATTGAAGATTCTCACTGATGCAGAACTTGAAAGAAAAGCAAAATCAAGACCCATTTATATACAGTATGCGTGCTCCTGAATTATAAAGGACAGTACAAATATACACTGGTTTATAGAATCACATCAGAAGGGACAGAGATATCTATAGTTAAGTGTATTTTATGCTGATTAAGTGAGATTAATAGCATTAAATTATGCTATTAAATCTGCATATTCATGTGGAAGTTGTATAAAGAGCAACAGCTTCTCTATACATTAGATAGCCCTGATGTGTTAAACTGCAGTGAACATGCTTTATGTGTAAACAAATCAACAAAGGAATTTAGTATAACTATCAATAAAGTTCAAGTTTGTATTTCTGCTTAACGTTGCAATTTAAAATTAGGATATTTGTGTTGTTTTCAGGTTTTGTTTTGTCTTAAAGAAAATTCCAATCTGAGGTAAATGCTTATTTTTCTGAAAGAATGGGATAAAGTCAGAGATGTCTGAGAATAGGAAATCTGTTGTTGCAACTTTGACTAGTGTGAAAAATACTAAATAAAGCTAATAAAAACCTCCAAATAGTCTACATCTATTTTACATATTTTCTTGTTTCAGAAGCTGTCATGAGGGAATTAATTGCACTGTGCTGTACAGGGGAATATCTGGTGTATGTGGTCCTCACCTTTTTTCCCAGTAAATGTTTCCACTAGCTCTGTTCCACATAAGAGTGAGAGCATATGCTACAGCGAGAATAAAAACAACCATAAGTTATAAAGGGTTAAGTATCAGAAGAAGCTATTTATCAGCGCGTACTGAATCTCATGAATATCAAGGGCTTTTTGTGTCTTTGTTAAGCCAATCCATGCTTTCTCTTGTGGCTTTAAGCAGCATCTCCGACTATTATTTTTCTGTATCCCACTGTGTGCTGCGCCATCTCAAACAGACTGGAGCTGAAGTTGTATTTCCACTACAAATGGTGATAAGAAAGTACCTGCCCTCCTATCTGCTGTTTCCAAATGCAGCATTTGATTGAGTGGAATAGTTTCTCAAACTGTACAACATTGCTCCTATTGCCATCTGTCATTTAACATTGTTGTTTTTGGCTTTGCCTGTGTTGCATTTTGCTTTCCAAAAGAATGCAGATTCTTGAATGAAAAAAATTGGAGAAGATCTGCTCACAAAACAAGACATGTAGACAGAAGTGATTAAAGTAACAACACTGTCCTACGCAGTTTATTACTGTGGCTCAAATACACAGAATCACAGAATATTCTGAGTTGGAAGGGGCTCACAAGGATCATCAAGTTCAACTCTTAAGTGAATGACCCGAACAGGGTTCAAACCCGCAACCTTGGCATCATTAGCAGGAGTAAATTAGGACATACTAAATTAGTAGCCTTCTGCTCTTAGCCTAAGATTTTCTATTGTGGACTTAACTGATTAATATTAGAGGTAGTGTGATTTTGCTGACTGTCTATTGTTTTGATTCTTCTTCCTGTTGTTTTTTTTAAATTTCAGCTGTAGCTTCTGACAGAACTACGTTGCCACGGAGAAAACACATAGGAAGGGCTGGCTCTAGGAATGTCACTTTGGGTAACATGAAAGCCAATTTTCCCATTCCTGGGAAATGAGTTAATAAAGCCGTATAAGTCTACCACATAGTTGTGAAAGACAGTAGATGCTAATGCTGTAGAAGCTACTGCCTCCAAGATATTACAAGTCCTCTGACCTCAACCATCTTGTCTTATCTTGGTAGTATGATCTTAGATTTTTTGCTGAGGGATGGAGAAAGGAAAAGGCCAATGACTGGCTTGGCAGGAAGATCTCCATAGATTTCCTGATTTCCTTAGCTGTCAGTGAAAAGACAGAAAGAGAAGGGTGCTTAGAAGGAAGTTCTTCACAAGGGCATATGGCAACAGTCTCAAGAAATACTGAAGAACACTCTCTGGCACAGCAGCTTAACTGTAGATATTTATAATTTTTCAGGATGCTTCTTGAGATGTTTTTTTTTTTGGCCCAGGCAAACCAGCTATCCAAAATACACCCAAAATTACACTAAGGTATGTTTCCCATCTGACTGCCTGAACTGGCCTGAAAGTACAAATATGTCCTGTCTAGAACTGCAAATATCTCTTCAAACTCAGTAATTCCTATATTTTCTAATTTCCAGCTTGTGCAAAATGAAGGTGAAATGGCAGTGAAAGAGGCAACTACCTGAGCATCTTGCAGTGTCTGCTAAGTATAATATGTGGTTACATTTCATTCACCTGGGATGCTCTGGGATTTGTGGCTGTGAGATGGGGATAGCAGGGATGTCTTTCTCCCAGTGTGTTGTAAATGGAGAAAACTTTGTGTAAAAACAAGTGTTGCTGATTGCTTTTCTTTCAGTAATAGCAAAATCAACCATGAGGAATGGGGCTTGAACCAGCATATAGTATCATGCTGCTTTGGTTTCACCCTGAAAACCTGCTGCTTTCTTTGCAGTGTTTTTGTTGCATCTGCTAGGGATATACTCTGATATTAGCCTATTTCTAATTTAATCCAATTATCTGATTGCATTTTTTGTATCTTTGCATTCATTTATCTTAAATTAATTGTATACATTTTCTGTTCTCCCTCTGCGCCTGAAATTTTACATTGCTTATGTATCCCTTTTATTTATCTCTCAATATATTTTTCAATTCCGTTTTTATTTGCTATGGTCTTTTTCTCCTCCTAGTGTACATATTGTTGAATAAAATGTATCACCCTTGGATATGCTGTAATTGCTTTCAGAACAGTTTCCATTTCCTCTGTGTCCTTCCTTCCTCCCACTCCTCCCATTAGACGCTTAACCCACTGGATTGCCTCCAGCACTTCCCCATTCTTCCACGTTCAAAGTCCTTGGGGTTTTTTTATTCCTCTTGCAGGTTCAGTCTGCAGTAATGAATCCAACTGGATTATGGTCATTAGTGAGTCCTCCACCTCTGCCTCCTAACAGCTGCGCTGTTGAAAGTCAGAACTTTCGTCTTTCTTGCCACCTTTTAATACATTGAAGATATAGTACATGATTGTTGCTTGATTTATTTCTCTCATTGTGTCCCTGTTCCTGTGTGTCTGGGTGGATGAAATCTCCTCTTATTAGTTTTGACATTTTTCTATATCTCATAATCTTCTTATTCTTTCTGATCCTATTTTTTTGTGTGGTTTATATCCAGTCTGTACTGCCATCTCACTCCCCTATTGCCTTAAATTTTGAGCTATGATGATCCTTTCAAAAAACCGCAAAAACTTTTGGCTTCTTCAAAGTTTTGGCCTGTAGGAAAGAAAGAGTTTTGAACTAAGCCATTACTACCTGAGTGGTGCCTGCCTTAGCAGAACATATTCCCCTGCCCACGGCTCCCTCCCACAGCGTTCTGGGCACTCTGGCCCCAAATCAAGCAATTAAGTACATGCTCAAGTTCAGCCACGTGAGGAGCACCATTAACTCAGCAGGACTACTTACATGCCTGAAGTTGGCACAGGATTAAACACTTTGCTAAATCAAAATGTTGGAACAGTGATTTTAACACAGCTTGGTTAATTAGGGCTATACGTCCCCATGACGTGAAGGGTGCACAGTAACTCATTCTGTTAGACATTTGGGTGTGAAGGCAGAGAATTCCATCCTACATCTAGGTCTTAATAGTGTGCATGTCTGTGTACACTGGCACACACACACAACTGCAGGGAGGACTGCACTGTATTTGTGAATATCAAGCAGAATGTCAAAACAAATGTAAAGAATCTAGACCTTATTTTTTGCCTGTAGATGCAGTAAGAAACTCCCATTGACTTCAGTAGGCACAGTTTGAGGACTAAGACAAACAGTGCAACAGCATTTATCAAACAGCTCCATACCATGGACATATCTCTCACTGCAGTTTAACTTTATCATGTCTTACACTGTATGTACAAACTTTACAGAGAGCAGTAGATTAAGTTAGTGTCCTTCTGGATTGTGTTAATGCCTGAAAAAATATTTAATGGAGCATTTATAAGTCATCTAATTTTCCTAACCTTTATCCTATCTCCTGCTAGAGTCTTTAAACATTAGAGAGATAATCCTACTGAGCATTTAAATAATTATGTATCGACCCTTTCCATCATAGATGACTTAGCAAATAGTGGATTTGCCTATTGTATTTTAGTTGTAGGGTGAACATTATCAAAATTAATATCCATATGGGACAAGGATTCTAATCTGTGTCTTGTAGTTTTCAATAACGTTTTAAAGAAAATTAAATCACCTCTGAAAACTGAATTCTCAGGGTGAAATTACATATTGTCATAGCCATGATGTGTCACATTCATTTTGTTACAAATGAATATATCAGCTTAGATTTATTTTAGCATGGCTTATGCTTTCCAAATTCAAGTTTTAAAGGTTCATTCTGAATAGTATTTCAGTAGAAAGCATCTGGACAGAAAACTGGATCTCATTTATGAGCATCTATCCCTTTCTGCCTTATGCCATAATAAATGTTCTCAACTGTAAGATTTTAGATGAGATCAATTGTACTTCCCGCTTATCCCCTTTTCTACTGGCAAGTTTAAAAAAAAAAATTATTTCTTTTTCACAGCCTTTAAAAAGGGAGGACTCACTTGACTCATTTTTTAAAGTAGATCTTTTAATATATTTGGAATTACAGCTTGAATTCCATGAATTCAATTGGCATTCATTATAACAAGCAAAAATAAAAGAATAGCTCACATAACAGTTTCTTTCTTTCACTGCCAAGAACTATTTGCCATATCAAAGAAATTTGTCTCCCAACTTTTCTTTTTTTAGTATGTTGTAGTTTTTAATGGTTGTCTTTTGACAGGTGACTGCAAAAACTGAATTCCTAAAATGAATGAAGGGCTCTAGATTCAAAGTATCCATTTATTATCTTTGTGAATAATTCTGGTTTGGGAAAAGTTTTTAAATCTTTATCTTTAGATTAAATTGCTTAATACATATGCTGTTCCTTTCAAAGTGAAGTAAGTGAAGTAATTTACACCTCATGGCATAGTGAATAAGAAAATCCAGATACAGACATTTAATATTTGCCAGCCTTAGTAAGGTCATAACAGAGTGAAGGAAACACCGGAACTTTCAGGAAGCATCATAAGAAGTTTCATGTCCACAGAGGGTAGTAAGAAGAACCTTACTGACTGGGATGGAGTTAATGTTCTTCCCAACAGCCCACACGGCCCTGTGCTTTGTGTCTGTGGCTAGAACAGTGTGGATTACACACCGGTGTGTTGGCTATTGCTGAGCAGCGCTCCTGCAGCATCAAGACTGCCTCGTGTTTCTTGTCTCTCACCTCCTCCCCATTGCCCCAAAGGCAAGTAGGGTGAGGGTGGGCAAGAGGTTGGGAGGGGAAACAGCTGGAACAGCTGAACCCAACTGACCAAACTGACCAAAACAAAATAGAAAATAATGAAAGACCAAGTTTTTCTGTGATACTTGTGTAATCCCATGAAAACTTGTGGAAGGATTGTAACAAAACAAAATGGTCTAGAATGGAAGGTGGCATAAAACCAGACAGACATTCACAATATTTGCTTTGCTGTTCAAATACCAATAGATTATATATGTTCCTCAACTTCCAATATTGTCATTATGTGATAAGACATATCAATAAAGTGTGAAATGCTAATAAAGTAATAAAAGTGAAAGGTTTTATAACCAAGAGCCATAAATATGCCTCCTATTAACAGAAAAGTGTCTGTGCTTAGCATTTGATAGCACCAGTGACAGATTATACTTTTTTAATTAATAGTTAACCAAAAGATATACAACACAACACATTCTCTTAAAGAAAACTGGAAGGGGAAAAATCACTATTATATGACCACAGGGTTCATTTTCACAGTCCATCAGCAAAGTCTGAATGCTCTTCAGCCCTCCTACAGAATATGCAAAATCCCGTTTGCCACATTCATTCCAGGAGGACTCTGCCCAAGCAAGTGAGGCTCCAGAAAGAAAGCACTTTCGTCAAGCTCTGCCAAAATGTTAGCTAAGGGTTACTGTGCAGTGCCACTTTATGATTAATTGGGAGATGATAGTTGGCAGCTTTCTCAGAGAAAGTCTGAGGCTTAGCTACACGATGAACTTTTGAGGTACTCAGACATGTAATAGAGCAATGGGAAGAGGGGACAATCAAGTTTCTTCCTTCCTAGGTCAAAGCACTTTCCCTCTGCTCATATAAATAAGGAACCTCTGTCTTGAAGATGAGTACCATAATGGAAAAACATTTCACAATATTTTTCCCTAATCACATAAATCACTATAACATACATCTCTCTCTGCTGAAATGTCAACTTTCTGCAAAGTCAAATCTATTCCATGTTTCTGATCATAATACAAAATTAATTGAATTTCATGTCAATGAGACTGCAAGTATGGAATGACTCCCATCTAATAGAACCACTGTCACAGTTTTTAAGGAAGATTCATCAGAAATGAGTGTCATAGAAGTAATGGTGGTGTAATAACATCCAGCAGGTGATCTAGACAAGGAACTGCAAGGCGTGGAGAAAACTACTAAATTTCCATCCTCTTCAATCAGAAAAAAAAAAAAAAAAAGAAAAGAAAATAGGGAAGAGGAATCTCGCCAGCAAGTGTCTGTTGAAAAACTGCTGCTTGCATTTCTATTAAATTTGCTACCAGTAGTTGCAGCAAATGCAAGTGCTAGAGAGACCATGAGGAATGGGAAAAAAACTGTATGTTAAAGAATTACCTTACATTTAAGTAATGTTAAATAGAATTTAGTGTAAGAAGGTGTAGAAGCAGTTTCTGCTAAGCAGATCATGAAAATATTCCTTGATAAGGTCTTACAACACATTTCCCTAATTTCCCTTCATGCAAGGATATATGACCTGGCATCTGCTGGTAAAAAGATGAACGACCGTGAGTGTAGAGTGTCATTAGTCATTTTTAAAGAATGATTCAAATATGGCTTATTTGTTAAGAGAAGGTAGAAAGACTTATGCCACTTCTGCCTGGGGTTTTCATGCAACCAATATACTTAACCCTTGGCTATTCTGGGTGAGTGCCCAGCTGGTGGATTACTCTGGCAGGGAGAGCAGGCACGGTAGCTGGTTCTGTGCAGGTCTGGGTCAGACGTGCAGAGGCTATCGGCTCAGGCAGAGCGTTGCATGATCACAACTGCTCTGCTTCCACGGTCAGCGCTAGTAAGTCAAAAACAGTGTTAGCTACTTCTCCACGGCTGATTGATCAATTCATGACTCCTACAAGCCTAAGCCTGCTCCTTACAGTGAACTGAGAGTCCTGGGGTGCATGCTTCAGAGGCAATTAACTGTCCCTCAGCAAATCAGATGGGCTCATTTGCTCTGGCTCGGTCCCAGCACCCCGCTGAGCACCACAGGGCTGGCCTCATGGCTTTGCATTATTCCTCCCAGGGCAGTGAATTCCAGGAGGTTTATTAACTCCCTCAGCAGCACTTTGGGAGCAGACAGAGCTGCTCAGATACAGAGGTGTGTGCCAGAAACCATTGATCAGAGGGTGCTAGAGAGCATAGTGAGGAGTCTGAGTCTGTTCTATTCTCAGCTCCCTCTCATGCTGAATGCTGGCTCACTTCAGTGGTGCTTCTTCGGTATCCCAGCACCATATTTCCTACTAATCACATTTTGGGGGATCAACATTAGTTTGTTTTAATTTACCCCAGATAACAGATAATGTCCGTGTAACATTTTTGGAGCTTACCTCATTGGTGGATGGAAGAGTGAATTTTCCCGAGGGCGGTTCCTGGGTGACTTAGTGACCCCATAGTGATCTCATCCCTAAAGCCTATCAACTGGGAAATATGACTGGATTATGTTAATGGTACATAGGCCATACTATCCAGTACTGAGCTATTTAATCCAACGTTTTAAAAACCTGGTGCTGTTATCAAAGACTGCATAGAAGAGAATCACCTCCAGAAGTGATCAAAGGAACACAAAAGGTGAACGTGGAGCCTGTTAAGTATAATAGATAAAAGAAGTGTCCCGCCCTCCTCTTGGATACTGCACCATCTGCAAGGGGAAGCAAGAACTCGCTGAGCTGGGTATGCCAGACAGACAAATCTGCTGCTTTCCATTAGATGCATGCATGTCAAAAAATTTAAGCAAGCTACTGTTTCAGCTAATTTGTGCAGCATCAGCATACTTCAGTGATCTGTAGGCCAAGAAGTAAAAGTGTATACTCCTATTTCTTTTTTTTCCTGCCTCATGTTAAGGACTACGTCTTTCGTGTTTCGCCAGCGCATGAAAGCACAGTGAATGAATATATGTGCTTGTGAAAAAACACTTCTGATTATACTTTCTGAAACCTTAAAATGAGCTCCCAAATTGGTCTTTTATGCGAGTCAGTGCTGTCAAAGTTACAGAAGTGCTTTCTGGAGCAACTGCTCTGTGTAGAAACCTGTTGTAGTAAACATTCTTCTGTTTTATTTCTGTTGTTTAGTTTTTATGTTGTTATGTGCAATAGAGAAGGTAATAAGAAAAGCAAAAGAATAGCTACTGGAACAATTATGACATTTAAAAAAAGGGAAAACAGCAGTGAAACTGTAGCTGAGGAAGCTACACTCTCTGTATTTCCTTGAGAATATCCAGTCTATGCATAACTCTGTGAAAGCAGTCATGACAGTTGAATCACTGCCAGAAAATCTCTGTTACTGTGGAAAAAAATGGGAACAAAATAGCTGTATTAAACTGAGACACAAACCCAATTTATTTCACAATACAGAACTAGAAAAGAAAACCCCACTTTTTTCTCATCTGAACCTCGTAACTGGGTTGGACTCCTAGTTGGATTAATTTTTAAAGAATGATAATCTAAATCAAACAACCATCATCTTTCTGATTTTATTTGCAACAGTATTTTTAATTTGATTGTTGCATTATCTCAGTTTTAGTTTAATAAGTAATGGTCTTTAAGTCTTAATGTGTTTGTTAAATCTTCATATTTGCAATCTAAATTTCTTTTAATATGCAATAAGAAAACTGTAGACAGTAATTTGTTCTTTCGAACTGTATCTTTTTCAGCATGTCAAGACTGATATATATCAGCTATAGTATTTGTGTACCAGTTATTTCTCATCCTTCTAATGAAAATTTTCAAAAGAAAAGAACTGAGAGAAGGCACCTCTCTGTCTGTGCAGAAGAGAAAGAGAAAAAGGAGGAAAATAAGTGACATAAAGTGAAAAATAAGACATCAGTAGACAAAAGTTAATACAGATGGCTTTGGGAAAAAGTCCCTTTCATAGAAAATAGACAATTATGTTGGGGACTGCTGAGATGACAGTACTTGATTTGACATGGTACATTAGTCCATAGAATCATAAAATCCTAGAATCAAAATCATAGAACAGTTTGGATTGGAAGGGACCTTAAAGATCATCTAGTCCCAAACCCCTGTCATGGGAGCCCCGTCCCACTAAATCAAATTTCTCAGGACCAAATTCAACCTGGCCTTGAACGCTTCCAGAGATGAGGCATCTAACAACTTCTCAGGACAACCTGTTCCAGTGCTTCACCATCCTCACAGTAAAGAATTTCTTCTTCACATCTAATCTAGATCTCTGCTCTTTTAGTTTAAAACCATCAAAACCATTGCCCCTTGTCCTGCCAATATCTGCCAATGTAAAAACTCACTCTCCCACTTTTTTTTATAAGACCATGTAGGTACTAGAAGGTGCTATAAGGTCACCAAACATTCTCTTCTTCAGACTGAGCGGCTTCAGCCCTCTCAGCCTGTCTTCACAGGAGAGATGCTCCAGCCCTCTGACCATTTTTGTGGCCCTCTTCTGAACTCTTTTTAACAGTTCTATGTCTTTCATGTACTGAGGACCCCAGATTTGAACACAGTATTCCAGATTGGATCTCACAAGGGCAGAGTAGATACTTAAGCTGAGTTGCAATGAAAACACAGAAACAGAAACAGACTTCTCCTAATAGTTAGCATGAGTTTGTTGTCATTAACTTAGGCAGTAAGTATTAATGACAGGTATTGCTGGTGAATATCTCTGAGAAATGTGTCTTTATGTATTGTTTGCAAGGGATTGCACATGCATGATTCCTTGCAGTTAGTGCCAGCTGACTGCCAGCTCTGTGCATTCTGATGCCATCAGGAATTGCATCTCACAATTTGGGTAAACTGGGGCTTAGAAAATTGCCCTCAGGCTTCTCAGTGACTGTCCTTATTACTAACAAGTGAACTTACTACAAGTGAATCAGCTGTTAGCCAAGCTTTGCTAATTTGGACCGATAATTAGTATAACAGCGCTATTTGGTACTTACCAGCACCTCCTGCAGTTCTGCCTTTGGTCACTGAGCAGCCCATGCATCAGTCATGGGAATGACCACCAGTTCTGATGAGGAGGAGTTTCCTTCAGCAGTGGCCCTTTGCTTTTGTTTGTTTGTTTGTTTGTTTTGTTTTGTTGTTTTGTTTTGGTTTGGGTTTTTTTGAGGGTAAGGTGTTTTGCACTTCAGGCACTGCTGGAGCTAAAAGAAATAAAATCCACGGCTGTCCAGTTAGAGAGCATCAAACTTATTTCAGCATCGGAAATTTGAGTAGGCTGAAGAAGGGAGAATAACTGAGCGGAGGGGAAGTCAGAAGAGGGTCATTTAAGAAATGACCAGAAAGCAACCTCTTATCTTTTCTGAAGATGTAATTCTAAGTCCTGTTTCTCTGGTAATTGAGGGGGTTTGTTTGTTTTCTCTCAGACTAAAGGTTGACTATTTAATGATCTGTGCAGAAGCTACTTTTCTTCACCTTCTAAACCCAGACCACTGAAATATTGTATCTTATAGTAGTTTCTTTGTATACAGAAGTAACTATGTTAGTTGTTATTAGATACCAAATAAACATAATTAAACTCAAACTGAAACAGAGGAAAAGTAGAAAGTTGAGTGCTGCATTAATCTGCCATGCTAGCCAAGATCCAGAATGTGATCTTAAAAAGAAAGTGTCATTTTTCTGGCTATAATTACATATGACTAATAACAGAAATTTATTCTAGGTCTCATTCATTTTGGATTATCCCTATTTGTAAAATGAGCAATTGAAAGAACCTTGATCAAGGAGTATTTTTAAATTGTTTGCTTTTTAATGAGAGAAGAGAGATCAGACAGTAAATTAGTTGTACCTCAGAGAAATGAATATGTTAAGGGAGTGCAATGATTAGTGAGATTTTTATCTGTGAAGAGGAGAGAAATCTAAAACTGCTCATTCAGATTCCAATCTACTTCACCTGTGCCACTTAGTGAGGCAAAAGCTTAATTTTAAATCTGTACACAGGAGAAAATCTGCATTCATTTAAGCTGACTAAAAGTCCACAGTGGGGGAATTTTCTGTTTTCTTTATTGTTTATTACAAATTCTTGATTGGGTTAGACCTAATAAAGTGTATCTGGCCAAATGATCAATAAATACATTCAGATAAAAAGAACAGAATGTTCTGTGTTTTACTTACATGTGCAGTTAGGCGGCCCATTAGTACTTTTTTCATGTGAGTGGCTGCCTTACGGGAATGTTAAATGCTGAAATCTGCATTTCGACCTACCATGGCTCTGAGCCACTCACCTAGAGACAGAGCTCCCTATTCCCCTGAACCACTCTTGCTTATATCTTTAATATCAGTCCTCTCCATAACACACTTGTACTGTACGTTATGTTTTATGAGTAAATCTTCTGACGTAGGAATTTACAATTAAAATAATCTTCACGTTGAGGACGTTTGTGGTATTGGTCCCTCATTATCCTACTTCTGTTTAAACCTCTTAGATGTGAAACTGGAAGGGTTAGTTGTACACGGTAAAACGAGGAAAATCTATTTTCATTTTCGAATGATGAAACTTCCTGGTGCATTTGCTGGGACTAAACTCAAGGGCGGTAAATTTTCAGCATGGTATGTAGGGAGTTAGCTACACGAGTCATTAACATTAATTCCCATCTGTAAATAATTTTGAAATACTTTAACCAGTAGGGGAGCTATTTCATCTTTTATACTTAGCTGATTGTAAAAATGTATGCTGAAACCATCTGGCCTTAGTGTTTTGTCGGACTTCAGGCTTTTAATAGCCAGTCTGATTTCCTTCACTGAATTGGGGTTTTCTAATCCCTGGCTCAATTCTCCTTCCAAACTAGGTAATACCGTGTTGCTATTTGTTTGTCAATCAATCCCTATCCCACCAATTGAGATGAATAACAGAGCTGCTATAAAAACAAAGGAAGGTTTTGGGCCTAATTCTTATTCATGCTAAAGTTCCTTTACACTACTCCAGTTGCTCATTTACTGAGTGTAAATGCAATTTACTGCCTAAGCAATATAAAGCGACTGTAACATAAATGAGAATCAGATCCCCTATGTTCAGAGCAGCTAACAAATTCAAATTGCTGAGTACTATTTTCCCACAGGAGCTCGTGTACTGGAATTTCAATACATACAAAGAATGCAACAACCCAATTAAAAAAGAAGATATTAAATGAGAAATTGAACAGTTATTTCTAAGGTCTGTTTAGAGATGTTTTTTCCAAACAGTGGGACAGACTAAGCCTGACTCTTACAAACATGCCAACTTCATCTAAAGTTCAACCCTGCATGATGCTTGAAGATTTGTTGCAGTGCATGGAATGAACTATCCATATTACTTGGAGAAGGGGGACTGTATATCAGAGGTGGATGCAGGGTTCCCTGACTTACCTGATAGCATTTTCCCTTCCAGGGACTGTCACTGAGATTCAGCAGTTATTAACTGGTCATGCACAACAGTGTGTTTTGATAATGAGTGAATGCGAGGATAATGGCAAAAGTAACTTGAAACTATAGTTACCACAAATGCCAAAGCAGATGCTGCCACCTCACACCTTTTCCCATTTCTGGTGTCATGATTTTTATTGCCTAAAAACTTTAAAAAATTGTTTTCCTCATAATGCTCTGTAATGACAATGATGATCTGAGCCGATGCTGATTATACTAAGGAAGACATTTGATAGCAAGTAGACTGTGGCTATTCCAATGTAGACAGAGGTCGGTGTTCTTTTTACACTGAAGTTCTGTTATATCAGCATGAATACTCACTTTGATGTGAAGTCAACATTCCTATCTCTGTCCTTTTCTTTTGGTCTGCTGAAGATACTTCAACCACCCACATACTAATAAAGAATTGTTCTATTGTGGAAACCACAGGCACATGAATTTTTGTGAACACATGAATCCTTATATGCCATAAAATTGTCCTCTATGCTTTGCTCACTACTTCAGACCTATAAATCTTGTGCCTATTCTTCTCTCACCAGCTGCTAGTCACCTGATTTCAGCCCCACCTTCACCTTGCTGAAGAGCAAAGGGAATGTAGTTTGTATGTCATCTGATACAAAGATTAATAGCCTTCTGTGGCTGCTAAATAACCTATACAAACCTATAGGCTTGTATAACCTAGGGCTGTGTTAAGGTGTGCATGTCCCGATCTCTCCTCTGCTACAGCAGCATTCTGAGATACCACACTGTCTTTGAAGTACATCTCATGATGATGAGCTCCTGACACTTGATTTTGTGAAGGAAGACTCATGCGGTTCCTCTCCTGAAGGAGCAGGCATGTTTCTGTTGCACAAATAAACATCAACAAACTTTGTTTCCATTTTAAAGTGTCTTTTTCACAGTTCTAAGGTAGACCTATGCCTAGAATTACTTTGATAATTTTTAAATGGAAAGTAAAAATCATCCTACTGCTCCTATGCAAGTACACAACAGGCTTTATGGGTGCTAATAAATAGAAATCTCTTCTTATTCTTTGGCACTGAACATTGTGATTTACACCAATGTAATTGATAGTGGAATATTTTCCTAGTTCTCAGTTTGGATAAATCATTGTAAGTAGTAAAATATTTTTGAGATGTTGCTCCTGCTATCATAACTTTCAGTTTTGCTATAACAAAAAAAAAATCTATGTAAGTGTTTTAGAGCAGAGTTGATCGTCATATATTACTTGGGCAGTTATGATTAGTTTTGCATATGTTAAAATGCTATAACAGTATTTAATGTTGTGCTGAATGCAGGAATTACTAGTGCCATCTATCGTTGGAAGATGTAGACTTGTAAATGTTAATTTGCAATTCAATGGTAAAGGAACATTAAAAATTTAATGGTTTATGGAGTTTTATTGCAAAATGAAATAGTTTATGTAATTGCATGTTTGGAATGTTTGTACTTTGCATTCTTTGAAATTTGTCAGTATTCACAAATAATATCTCTGGGTTTTATATTCATTACAACCTTGCATCTGAAATCAAATTCTATTTTAGTTTTGGACCTCTAACAAAAATTTGTGATGATTTACCATACAATAGGAGAGAAACCAAATTTTTGTTTGCTGGACACAGTTAATTTTGAGTGGAAGATTCTTCAAAAGTGCATAGCAAAAGGTGAGAGCTGTTTCCTATCCCCAGGGGAAGCACAGAAGTATTGCTACAGCATATCCAGAGCTCTGTGGTCTCTGGATGCCAAACCAGGTGACATTTGTCTTGGTGACATTTAAATGATGATGTCTCAGTGTTATTTTACTGTCTTGCAAATGTTTGTTCAGTGTTGCTGCTGCATTGCCACACTCCATAGGAAAAATCTTTGTCAAAAGAAGGGCCAGTTGTACTCCAGGTGTCTCAGCAAAACCTCTAAAATGCTGTGGTGATGTCTTTAAGCAGCCTTAAAACACTCATTCACAACACCTCATCACCCGGCATTTTGGGGGTGCTTTTGGGTTTTGGTGGTTGTTGTAAAATTGTAAGAAGAAGGCAGTAACTGTCTACATCAACAGGTACATTTGAAAGATGTTGACGTCATCAGAAGGAATGAGTCTAGCTAAAGCCTTTTTAAATAAGGCTAAAACTCAGCTGCATCCTCCACAGCAATCCACCTCACCTTGGTCTAATCCCTTAGGCACTTGATTTTGGTGGTGGTGCGTTTCTGCCTGTCAATTCATGCTTCATTGCAATCCCCACATAGGCAGGCATTCCTTTGGCTCAACCAAAATCCCTTAAATATACCCTGATTTTCAGACATAGTCATGTCATGACTTACGCACCATTCTATAGCTCAGCATACAAGGATCTTGTGGAAAAGCAGAGAAGCAAAGCCTAAATAAAGGTTTGTCATTAAGGTAATCACCCAAGAGAAAAGAGATCTTCAATTTCCAGGCAAGGATTCTCAGACAGGTACACTTTACATCAAAACATCTTTGTTTAAAAATACCAGCAATCTTCAGAGCAAGGACCAAAGATTCCTTCCCGTGTTTTAGCAGAGTGCCCAGAATACTTTTTTATCATTATGATTTTGGGCACTTTGTGCTTTTTCTTTTTTAACATGTTCCCTTGGTAAGAAAGGAAATGTAAACTTTGAAAAGTTGTTCTGTTCCTTTACCATTGACAGGATTATTTTTAACAGCTAAAAAATAATAATGTAAGAAGAAATAGCTGTATCACAGAACGATCAAGATAATGCTAAATGAAAAATATCCCATTTCTGTATGGCAAAATGGCTATCTTATGACAAATCAGCATTGCTGTTTCACTTGGGGTAAATAACTTTTTAAGAAAAATATATCATTTAAATATAGAATTATTTACCTTTAAATTAGAAACTGCATATTTTGGTTTTAAATGAATGTACAATAAACCCTTGCTGCCTCACAAATATATTTTTGTTTTTTTCTTCAAACTATAACACTGGAAATAACACTCTTCTTTTTTCTTACAGGTCTATAGTAAGAAGAATAGTAAGATACAATTCCAGAGAGTTATAGCTTGAGAAGTTAAGCAGTTTGAGACCTTTCAGATTGTTTTATTTTCCCCTGAAATTGATTTTGCAATCAGGAATGTCTTTGTTGTAATCTTGTTTATTTTTGAAAGATGTACATGAAATCCTATTTTCCCGAATACAGTGGAAAATAAGAAACAGGAGACACATCTTTCACCTGGTAACATTTGACTTTGAGTTCTCTGGTTTGGACTGCTCTCTGAACTTAATTTTCTTTCTGTTTCCTATGTTTTCCTTCTGTTGTACACACATGCATACATAGTAATTTCAACTCTGGTCATCCATTACCACTTGATCTGAACTTAGAACACAAGTCCTACGAGGAGCAGTTGAGGACTTTGGCTTTGTCTAGTTCGGAGAAAAGGAGACTGAGGGGTGACCTCATTGCCCTCTACAGCTTCCTGAGGAGGGGAAGTGGAGAGGGAGATGCTGATCTCTTCTCCCTGAGACCCAGTGATAGGACAGAATGGAATGGTTCAAAGCTGCATCACAGGAGGTTCAAACTGGACTTTAAGAAGCATTTTGTTATGAGAAGGTGGTCAAACACTGGAATAGGCTTCCTAGAGAGGTGGCCAATGCCCCAAGCCTGTCAGAGCTTAAGGGGTATTTGGACAATCCTCTTAACAACCTGATTTTACTTTTTGTCAGTTCTGAACTGGTCAGTCAGCTGGACTGGATGATTGGTTTAGGTTCCTTCCAACCGAAAAGGTTCCATTGCTTTCTGCCATTAGTAAAACAATCAGAAATGAAACTATTTCCTTGTTCGGATTAAATGAAATAGCTGGCCTTGCTAACCACATCAGCTTTCGAAAATCAGTGCTCCTGTATCAGCTGAAGAGCTAACAATTATAAGCCATTCAGCTTCCTGAATAATAGTTGAATTGTGACAAAACATTTAATTTAAGCTTTTCAGTTGAAATATTTGCCTCCCTTTTGAAGATTCAGGCTTCAGTGTGTACAATGCAGATTAATAATATCATAGTTATGTCATGCCAAGTTTCAGAAAGAAAAGACTCTCACAGGCAAAAATGAATTATTAAACATGAAATAAAAAGAGATGGGAGTGCTCTAACACAAAAATAAGAACCTTTTTGAAGATACTCAGCTACAAACTATAACTTTATTTTTAACCTTATCTTGAACTTCTGGTTTTGGTTTATAACAATAGATGAAGCACTGTCATAAATATAGAAGAACTATTTTTTTCCAAAAAACCCTCATAAACAGCCACAGGCAATTTCAAAAGTATAAACCCCAACTCTTTTAATAAAAATAACTTGGCAGATTTTCAGTTGCCAGATTTGCTTAATGCCATTCTGAAACTGGATAAAAGTGTGATGAAGTTGGTCATTCATTCAAGATGACTTAAGTTTATCTTCATTCAAGATAAAATTCAAAATCTATCAAGCACGTGATAGATCTTATAGCTGAAATAAATAGGTGTGACTAGGAAAAACATCGGTCAGTTAGGAATCTAAGTTTTATGGATTAGATGTGCTCATAACCTTTACAGGCACAATCCACTTGCCTGAACACTCTATGTGCATCAGATCCATTAGAATCACTTGCAGCTACTGTAAATATTTTTGGAATGTTTAAAGGTACTTAGTATAGATGTTGTCGGAACGTCAATACCATTTGTGGTATTTCTTGCGTTACAGTGATGCAGCTTATATTGGTTCCAAAGTTCGACCCCACTAGCTCTTACATATTGATGCCCAAATCTAAACTGTCAGAATGCCAGGTGAAGGCTGAGCTTTCTTTACCTGGTAGGAGAGATTGTTGCTTGACCATTCATTTCTTTTCAAAAGTGATAGTGCCTCATGAAATCCATGGCATGGCCCTTGCAGAATTATCAATATTATACTCCCCTTCCTGTTTTTCTGGGTATGCAGCAATAATGTGCACGTGGTACATGTATATCTGCTATAGTTATATTCTACAAAAGAGAAGATAAGATAATTTTAAATTTGCAAGCTATCTGCCAGGTTGCAGAATTTAATTTGCAAGACCAAACTTCCACAATGTGTTTATGTTGCAGTGCCATTTACTGTTTAATAGAAACATTCAGAATGCCCTAGTTCCATCTGTTATAAATAGCAGAGTCTGATAAACACTCTGCAAACACAAGATGCAGCTTGCTGGCAAATTATGTTTAGTACAGCCCCCAAACATAAAGCAAGATTTATATTTTTTTCATCACTTTTTTTTTTTGTGTGTTTTAATTTACTCTACAGTAATTACTCTAGGGCTTTGAGTAGATGTATAACTAACTCTCAAAGTTTTACATTAAATTATTTTGTGAGAAGACAGGGAAAGTATACACACACACACATTTCACACCTTCAGTAGTACTGCAAGTTACAAACCTTGTTATGGCTGCAGAATCTTTGATATAACTACTTGCAAATATATTTTTTATCAGATAAATAGAGTTGAAAGGCAAGCCCACACACTATTACACATTGTATGGACAAAACCCTCAGTTTTCACTTAAGAAAATGGAGATGAACTAGATGAGTATGAATAGAGTTGCAAGAGCTCTGAGATGAATAGCCAAAGATGAAACTACTGCTGTTCTCTGCTCTCAGCAGAAAGGGAGAAATTGTGTAGCAACCAAGCAAGTGAGTCATTGAACAAGACTGTTATAAGGTGTGGGTGAACTGTTGTAGCAAAAGAAGCTTCCTGGTAATGGTGTGGGTGAACTATTGTAGCAAAAGAAGCTTCCTGGTAATGGTGTTTGGGTGTCATCACTGTGTCACCTGCCAAGACTGAAAACCAAATCATCCTATACAGTTAAAGAAAAACACATTTGCAATCTGAAACACCTGACAGAGTCTACAGAAACACTTGAAAAGACAGAGTTTAAGTAAGTTTATGTCTTCCTTTACTCAAGCAAGATGCCACCAGGTGACTCAAGCATCTGCTCAAAAAGTAGAAGAAAGATATTTTTGTTTGTGTTGTGTTTGAAGCTGATTTATTTCAAAGAATTAAGTTGATACTTGACAAACATCACTGCAGTCACTGCAGACAGTCATTAAGGCTAGTGGATATTTCCTCCACTGCAAAAGATGTTTCTTTATTTTTCCAATTGAGTTGCCTGACTTTGACTTACCTGTACCCTCTCCATGACATATTCACACCACTTAAAACTTCCTGGCTGTGTGAGCAGATGATGCTGTAGACTGGACTTTTTGAAAACTAAGCTAAAACACTTGCCTTTGGAAAGAGAAGGAATAAAAAGTTCTGAGATTAGTTTTACATGTCTTCAATTATAGTTGATCTTGGAGTAATTAGAAGGAGACATATTCTTTAAGCCAAAAGCTATATTTCAGAAAGCAACTGCTTCCCAGGCTCTCACCCTGTGCAAGCCACTTCTTCATATAAACAACCTTAGATGAACAGCCAACAGTGCACATTCATTCATGGTTTCATCTTCTGTTTTCCCCAGTGTTTTAAGTATTGACTTCTCATGTCAGTACAGGGACATGACCTTGATGTGACCCTCAATCTGTAGAGGAAAACAGAAAGGAAGACTTATGTATTTACAACACACTGGCCAATGTAGCTGTATTTTAGTCCACTAGCATGTTTATTTCTCACTTTTTGCTGCAATACACTGTGTTTGGCTTCCGCAATAAAAGTGCAGCATTTTAGGTATATCAAGTCAGTACATAAAACTAGAAAGTGACCTTAATCTGGAATACAGAAAAGCGTCAAGTAAAAAGATTCTCTCAGAAAGATAGAAACTTACAGAAAAGGCAGGTCCGCTACCCGTCTGGCCACTATTTCTTTAAATTCTGGATTTTTTTAAATGTGCATTGTTCTCATTCGTTGTTTGTGACCTTTTTCATAAGGACAGGCATTTTCTTATCTTTTTCTTCGTGGAGTCAAGTTAATTTAATTTACTGATCATATCAAAGGCCTAATTCTTATGTAGGTGTCTTTCACTGGATTAGTTTAGCTGGGTGTAAAAGACTGTTAAGTAAAGATAATATAATGATTTGTGTGAACACAACAGGTACAAACGAAGTTGTTAATGGTATTATATACCTTGCATTGCTTATCATGTCTGATAAGCAAGCTCAATAACATTTAGCTTTGGCACAGAATGTAGCTTCATCAAGAACGTAACTCTTTGGACCAAGTTTTAAATGCAGTGAAAGCAAAAAAGAAGAGTCCTGATTCAGAAATTGGTTTTGCCCAGGGTTCCATTACCTCTCAATCATCTGCCCTCTATGTGCCTTGGGGAGAAGTCAGTGTTTCATGCAGGAGCTACTGGACATTATGGTGTGGTCTACTATGAGGAACTAAAACTTGTCTGTTGTGTAGAACTGGAATTTATACTATTTTACCATACCACGTTGTGGTGTTAAGTGAAGTAGTTTAGTCTGTGCAGGAGAGACAGGGATGTTCAAGAGAAGCATGATGGATGGATGAGGTGGACATTCAGTTTGTCTGCTGAGTAGCCTTTTGTTTGTATGAATCAACACCCTCATAAAAATCCCTGTTCCTGTCAAGTATCATGTAAGATCTGTGGAGAAGAATCTGCACTTGGAACCTAAATTACAGCATCACTTCACTTACACCACTGAATTAGGCCAGCAGAACTAATTAAATAGTCATAGAGTCAAAGTCATTTAGACTGGAAGAAACCTTTTTCTGGAAGGGATCTGGTCTGATCCACCATTCAGAGTAGGTCTGTCAGGTTACTCAGGTTGTCCAGTCAAACTTTGAGTATTTCTAAGGGTGGAGGTTCCTCACAGTAGAGATACCTGTGGCTGTTTACCCTCAGTAGGAGTAATTTTATTTTCTCTTAATATTTTACCAGAATTTCCTTTGTAGCAGTTTGCGCTTACTCCACCTCCTGCTTTCACTTTCTGCATCTTCAAGGAGAGTCCAGCTTCATCTTCCCAACACCCCCCAATAGGCATTTGTAGACAGCAACTCCCCCAGCTTTCTCCAGGCTAAACAAACTCAGTTCTTGTAAGCTTCTCCTCATAAGTCATGTACTTCAGGTTTTAATCATCAGAGTAAATAAACATTTTATCTAAACTTGTACATCAAACATTCTAAAGTGTTCAGCTCTTAAAATTCAAGTTCTAGACATATAGCAAACTTATCTTTGTGTTCAGGAGACAGAGGAGCCAAATAAATTACAAGATCTATCCTAGATGCATGTAAACTGGCAGGATAACCTAATATCTAAAGTGTCTGAATTAATCGTTGTGATCCTTAGACAAATTAACAAAGGTGTACTTGTATACTTACATAAGGCATTATTGCAGAGATGAATAAGGAGCAACATTATTTTCTTCTGTCTAGTCTTCAAAAATACTTGCATCTTTCTTTGGAATCTTTTTTTAATTTGGTAAGGTTTGGAAATCACATCTTAAAGCCAGAAGCGATTAATGACTTTCATTTATTACATTTTGCCAACAGGAAAGCCAGTGATTATTTGACCATAGTCTGTCAATTTGTACACTGGGATGAGACTTAGATCAGAGAACTGTGGAATCAACACAAGGCAACATATAAGAGTTCTGTAGTTAGAAGACAAACATATCCATTCAAGCCAAAATAATACGCATCATTTTAGCATGATGGCAATTTACAATCAAAACAACTTACCTTGGAAATTAAGGAATTTATCACTATGTGAAGCCTTTAAATTATGATTGTGTGTCTTTCTAAGATGTGTTCTCCAGCCCAGTCAGAAATTATAGGTCAGGAATTACTGGGTAAAGTATTGTGAAAGCTCAGAGTAAATTGTCGGAGTAGTTACTTCAGCTTTTAAGTCTGTGGATGTATAAAGCAGAGCCAAAGTGATGTGCTACAAAGTTAACCCCCAGTGGCTGCCTGGACTGGAATAAAGACCTCACTTCTACGTCAGATACTGCCATCGTCTCAGTGTTTCAAATTTCTAATAATCTACATTCATTATTGCAACATCTGGGCTAAAAGATGGCAGGAGGAAAATATGGTTTATTTGGGTTTTGGTTTTTGTTTTGTGGTTTGGTTTTGGGTTTTTTATTATATATAAATTAGACTGTCTTCTTTTGACATTTCAATTGCGGTTGTATCTCATATTGCAATTAACTCAATTTTTTAAAGGCAATTTCTGATCACTAAGCATAATGAAAATGAAACCCGTTAAATAATCTAGGTGGATTAGAGTCTCTAATAACTTTCAGGTCCTTTGAACTTACATTATATTTCTTGAATCTACTGTGTTTGAAAGTCTACAAAACAAATAAAATCCAAGAAAACATGATGCATATAACTTCAGAAGAGAATAGTGTTCCAAATCTAGGAAATAATTCGACTCTTGCCCTTTGGCTACCCATGGAATCAGAGAAACATTTAAATCACCCATGGAAAGCTCTTAGGAAAACTGTGAATTAATATCTCTGCACTATTTCTGTACTTCATCTTTCTGTGTTGTTCCTAGTCAGAAAAGCATTAGGTTTCAATATTCCATGATTCCCTCTAAAAAGCCCTCTCTTCCTCACTGGGACTCCTCCTGTTTTGCAGGACCGGGCTCTTCATTTCTGGAGCTATTACGTCACTTCTAGAGTAGCATACCATGTGCATCCCTTAGCCTCCTTACACAACTGGTTGCAGTAAATCTTCAATTTAATATCCTAAACCCTTTTTTTTTTATGAGGCATAGAAATAAGCTTTCCTTCATTAAGTGATCCTTCCTCAGCTTTCCAAAAGCACAACCTAACTTGAAAGCCTAAAATAAATTGTATATATGTTCTATAGAAATCCTCTAAACAAATAAAACGGAGAGACATTTTATAGCAGCAATAATTTCTTACTTGCAAGTGTTTCAGAAGACTCCCACAGCAGCAGGTGTTAAGGAAGCATCCATCTGTTCTTGTTGCTCTGCACAGAAGTATATTGAATAGATAAGAGTTTCTAAATGTTCAGGGTTGTCATTAAAATGGGTTAGCTGTGATCGTCACTTAAGGCATTCCTGATATTGAAATTAAAATGAAGACCATCTCTGGTTCTGTTGCAATTTGAGAATGCGATCAATGGTTCCCTGAAGAAACATCCTGTCAACTGGGTACTTTTTAAATTATCTTCTGAAAAGCACTTCAGTATTCCTGCGACTGAACTGGAAATGCTGTGTCAGCAACATTACTGTTCTCTGAAAATATGGATCAAACCCCAGCTGTTGCAGATATGTTAATTGATGAATTAAGTTAAGAGTTCTGAAGCCTTTATACTGCACTTGAAACTTATATTTCTATTTAAATATTGAAGGCTTTTCAGCTTTCTCCTCCAATGCGAAAAATTACTTGAGTCACTTCTAAGGCAGGCTTCAGAGTCTATAAACTTAAATGCTACAGTATAAAGCCCAGAGGACTGGAGCTTCATCAATGCAGCAGTGAGATCAGCATGAGAAAGGAGAGATAGCACACAAGCTGTGAAAAACAACATATCAGTTTTTTCAGAGGTGAGACAGAAAATATATGGGGCAATAGTATGAATGAAACTACAAAAAGCTATAAACTTCTACACACTCTGAGGTGTTCTTTACCTTAGGTATTTATATTTAAGCTACTATGTGGTCATATATTCTGATGAGAAAATGGAGGAGTGTGGAAGTGTTAAGAATGAAAACTGCCTCTTTGCTCTAAAAGCATTGTAGCCCATCAGACAGGAGGAAGGAAAGGAAGATTTTTGCATGTAGCATATATAACACTTATAATATCTTTATGATTAAAGCTAAAATAATACTGAGGTATTAAGCCTTTGTGTTAGTTTGTGACTTGCAAAGTCTCATCTAAGAAAATGCTAGCAGTGCCTTGTTTGCCAAACTCTGATCTGTTCATTATGTTTTCACTTTCTATATTCCTCTGATACTTTCTCCCCTATTGAAGGCATTTTGCTCTCAGTCCTATGGAACACTTTGCTATTTGTACGTGAATGACTTGGTCTGGATACCTGGTAGCCAAATATTCTCATACCATGATGGAGCAGTTCTGATATTGCCAACCATAACTGTTTACAGCTGAATCTATCTGCAAGGCTTCAGGATTTCAGTTTTGACACAGAGGTTTGCATTTCCCAAAGAATCCTCTCAAATAAGCAAAAGCAGGCCAGCCTCCAGCTGATATGGGATCTTTCCAGATTTAAAGTCCAACCTTAAATGCAGTTATAAATACAAACCTCGGATTGGAATTTTGCGGTTTATGTTGTATACTTGATGTTTTTTTCCTTGGTTGTTGACTTTACTGAGAGTTTGAAATCTACAAAAATTTGAGTAAACTGGTTTTGGAAAATAATTTTTTAGCAACTCTGTTGCTGGTAAGTGGTAGAATTTCAAGAACAGCATTGTTACCCGGGGAAAAAACCACCAACAAACAAAAAAACAACCCACCCTACCATGATCTGGACAACAGAGCATGCAATATACTAATTTGTTTGATAGAAAGTTACAGATTGTGTGCTAGGATTGCTTTGGCACTGGGCATTTAGCTAAGCCACCTACCAGTGGCCACGTTAAGCCACTCTAATCATGTAACCATGGTAATACTGCTGGCGTCAGCGTGAAAGACTGATTTGTGCAGCCAGTAAGGACTGAGCACCTTAATGCACTAACTGGTGCTGTTAGGAAATGTTTGGAAATAAATATGTAAAATAGGTATAAAAGGTTCTTTTAGATTGTTTAGTGTTTTGCTTCAGGCAATATTTGTTAACAGCAGGCCACTCTTTTTATCGAGCTAAGAGAATGTGGTTGTGAGCACTGAAATAGATAAAAAATTGCTGGTAAATAACTGTTGGTTGATTCTGCCCTGCTGCTTTGCTTCTTGTGCTTTGATGGGAAAGAACTGTTTCATTTTTAGCAGTAAGTATTAGCCCATGATTGTGTTCTGTTAAGGTAAACCTGCAACTTACAGCAGTAATTGCAGAAAATCTGAAAATCAGACAAACCAAACAAAATTTGAAAGTTTTAATTAGACTCTATAGAAATGGTCAGTAAGTTGGTCTAAGTGCTGATATCATATATTATACCTCTACTTCCTACCCCTCTGTTGTTTTTTCCCAGACACACGTTTCCTGTCCCTCTCCCATTTGCCTTTCATATGCCCCTCAGTTATGTGTTTTCCTCATACCTTTAATTTGCAGCTACACTGCTCCTCAAGTAATGGGTTTGTTTTTTTCCAGAGAGGCAATGATCTGATGATATACTGTCTCCAGCATCAGTACTGACTTAATTAATTTCTACCCCTATGTCAACACAAGCGGTGAGGACTGTAATGTGAATCAGACCAGAAAAGAGATCCACTTTAAAGTAAAAACCTCAGCACTTCCTCTCTCCAACTTCCCTTTTTTCAGCCAGGTGCCCAGTTTACACAGTAGCCCCACAAGCATAAGCATACGTAAACATAATTAAAGAAATGCCTCAGTGAATTTTATAGAGAATGGAACAGAGGACTGTTTATTTCTGAATTTGTGGACAGATGAGGGAAAAAGATAAACTCATAAAATCTGTATTTACCCTCCAAACCAAAAGGCTATTTGTATGAGAAGAAAAAAAGGGAGTCCTTAATGACCTCTATGTAAATTTTTATGTTGTGTCTACTTTGGTTTGCTTACTAGCCACATTACTTGACATGATAAGAAATTATTTTCATTCACTGCATCTTACTTTAGTGGTCTGAATTCCAGTTTCCACAGGTAGCCCAAATTGCTGCACTATGCTGTGGCCCAGTTATTGCCAACTTCTCTTTATTCTCTCAATTTTTTATGGTCTTCCTCCAGAACTTTTTTTCCAGCTCTTCCATTCCTCTCTTTTTTCCGCTTTTGGCCATTTTTTATGGCGAGTGCCAATTTTCAGTGGCTCACTAATTTGCCAAACAGCACTGTGCTTTCTGGAGTGTGTTTGTGTCCCCCAGACTGTCAACTGTTGGATTCTGTATAGAACAGTTGCTGCATTAGCACATATATTTGCCTCTGTGTCAAATCAGGATTTTCTGCATTAGCACATATATTTGCCTCTGTGTCAAATCAGGACTTTCTGCAGGCTGTAACTTATGATTTGGTACTAAAATAAAAGAATTAGAACTTTTAAACAATGGTGGCAACAGGAGCCCACTTAAAAATGTGGAGTTATGCATTTTTTCAGTCTCTGATGCCCCATTGCTGTGGGGAGTCCATCTGAACTGCCTTAGGCAGTCAGGATAAATATCCAAGCCAAGGAAATTCCAAGTGTATACTTGCAAATAATGAGAAGTTGCTCAGGGCTCTAGCATTTCTGCTAGAGCCTTCTGCTAGAGTCTTCATATTTGAGAACAGCAGAATTTAACCTAAAAGCTAGCTGAAATATAGTTGGAAAAAGAATATGTTTCTTTTAAAAACTTGAAATATCTAAGGCTGCTTTAAGTAATTCCCTTCATAATTATGCAATTACTCAGAAAAAAAGGCCAAATTCTCACTTGAAAAATTAAAAACCTACTGTGAAGATCGGATGATTCTTTCACATTCTTTTGGTTTCTTGTGTTTTGCTAAAAGGCAGGAAAGAAGGAGCAGAGAGGACAGAATAATAACTAAAATCAACAGAGACAGAAGAGATACATAAATAACAGCAGAATCAGAAGAGAAAGGAATCATTCATAAGTGAAGGTCAGCAAACAGCATGCCCAGTTACTGCACTTGATTGTTGGAAGTGTTGATTTTGTTGGTTCTTGAAAGTTAAGAAATGTAGTTATTTTCCCAAACTGCACTGCTTTGGGTCTGCAGACTACAGGGAAAGAGCAGTGGTAGGCAAAAGCTGCCACATCTGAATAGGAGAGTTGCCTAACACAGTATATTTCCACTGCCAGGAAATAACACAGAAGCATTCTTGCTTGTTTAGTGTGTATTAAATCATGGATAGAAAGTCAACTGCTTATCTAGAGTCTGGCATGGATTTCCAATAACTTGCTTTTCCTCAAGCACAAACATACGACAACACTTGAGGAAAACCACAGAGTGAATCTTTTATAATCCAAAAATAATCTTTTTAGATTTCCATGAGGAAACAGTAATTATTTATTCAGTCATTTTCTCTCACCTTGCAATTAAGTCAAGTGCTGACACAGATTGCCAGATCATTTATGCCCCAAACTGTTCAATAGAGGTGATGTCTTCTCGTACTGTGGATAAACAAAATTAAAACTTTATGGCTTTTAATACTAATAGTAGCAAACCTGATATAGAGAGTTACTACACAGCCACGTATATTGCTGTGTAATAGGTAGTCACTGTTTCGCTTCACAGCTGTGCTCCCCAAGCTAATCTGTGTTTATAATTAAGGTCATATTCTGTTTGTGTGCTATGCAGGATGATGGTGTCTATGCCTGTATGGCTCTGACAAGTTGATCTACAGGTTTCCATCACTTTATTGTTTTGGGTGTTGCTAT
>JAWWES010000001.1:59673325-59691835 GCA_035583135.1 Lophotriccus pileatus
GATGGTGTCTATGCCTGTATGGCTCTGACAAGTTGATCTACAGGTTTCCATCACTTTATTGTTTTGGGTGTTGCTATTCTACCTAGAGACTTTGGCTTAGTCTTAACAGGGATGGCCACGTGGCTGGACAGGCAACCATAAGGTGTTCCATCCACACCCAGCCTGCAGGTATTTTACATCATGCTGAAAGCTAACACTGTGTGAGGTGTCTTCTTGTGTGACAATTACTCCACAAGGCCTTTAGCACATATGTGAAGGCCCTAAAAGTGTTTTCCCTAACTCATTGGCCCATACATATAGCACAGTTTCAACATGCAGCCCTTCATGAGCAGTTCTGCCCAGCAGCGTTCATTAGTATCAACCTTTATTTCACCGAGATAAGCTATGATGAATTCAACTTGAAAGTCAGGGGAAGCATGGGAGAAGGAGAAGTCTGCAGAGAGGAGCAGGCATTCCCTGCCTGGTCTCCTTCTATTTGAGGGCAGTGTTGCTGTCTTGTACACTGAGTGACTATGGCTGGCAGCAGAGTAACTCACTGTTACTGAGTTTTGTTTAGTTGCATCATGTGTATTGATTTCAGACACCAAGTGACTGCCAAAGGGACACTAACTTCGTCACGTACCATACCACGTTCACAGCTCTGGGATAGGAGCTCTCAGAAAGCAGCAAGCATGGGTGGTCCCATGAGGGAAAGAAGCCAGGAGCTGAGGGCAATAGCAAGACAGTTAGGGCAATGATCTCACCAGGCAGGCACAATGCCACAGTATCTGAGCGGGTACCATGCTGGTGAGCAGCGTCAGCCAGCGTTCAAGATTACAAGACACGTCTGCAGTGATGAAGCAGGTGCAAGGTCAAACCAGCAAGTCAAATCAGTGGTTCAAACCAGCAAGCCACATGGACAGGCACAGGCATACCTAAGGCAACTCTCAAGGACAAGGTCTGACTTCAATGCAGCTCCCAAGCAAAGAGCAGAAGGCCCCCAAGAGGCTTCTCATTGCTCCTTCTCACACAGCTCTGACCTCAGCAGCCTGATCCAAGGCTACAGCTGCACAATATCAGAGCTGCAACGGAACATGGGCAGCCAAACCCCAAGGCAGGGGAAAGAGGCTGCAGAGCCTCTTGGTGCACTCAGAGCCCTGAGAGCAGCATGCTTATTTCCAGATTTCCATCCAGTCCAGAAGGTATCAGTCTCTTAAAAGTAATCTTATTAGAGGCAAGACACAGCTGTTCAGGGCTGGAATGTTTACTGCAGCCTGGTAAAGTCTGCAAAGCCATATGCTGTTTGATCCTCTGCTCCCTGGCTGTTTACCAATTCAGTGTCCAGAGGACCAGTAGTTTGAGTCATGCCAGAATCACTCACAAACACAAGTCCTTCTGCTGGCCCACAAGGGGCTCTGAAAGCGTCATAATTATATGAGATTACATTCTGCAGTACTTCGTGATCCATCGTACCCTTGTGATCCTCGCAGTGGTTCATCTGCACTTTCAGGTTTGAACTGCTGACATTTTGATAAGCAGCCTTGCACAGACCTGGCAACAGGATCATTGTGGGGCATATGAATGCCCCCATCCTGACAACCACTGTACCTCGGTGAGTGTCCTGATAGCACTGATGCTGTCTTTTTGACTGACATGATTCCAGTGTGGACTATTCCTGTAAGATCACAGTGGCTTGTCATAAACTTAGTGATTTGCAGGAAAAAGTGGGGAGTGTGGTCAAACTAAAGGGTTCCAGACACATCAGTTAGAGCAGCCTGACAAAATATTAGCCTTGGCCTTAGCAAAAATGATCTCTCCTTGCAACACCACCTTAACTACAGTCTGTGGCTACAGGTGGTGGTATTATGTCCAAGACTTCATAATCCTTTACAATTTCTAGGCTTGAAAATGTGCCTCCTGTTTATCTCTTTCCTTCATCTTGCTCCTTTCCAAGCCTCTCTCCTTCTTCTTCCCTATTAAAAAAACCCAAACATTACTTCTGTAATTTTCCCTTCTTCTCTTTACTCTATGAAAAGTCAATTCCTTCCCCAGTTGCTATAACAGACGACAGCCACCTGATTGCTGTGAGACAGGCCAGGCCTGGTCCCCCTCACATTTCATCAGTGTGAAATGCTTGTAGTAACCAGTCGTCTTTGCTCTTTGTCTACAATTTAGGGAAGTTCATGACAGAAGAAGGATGAGAAGAAAGACTGAGTGCTGACTGCTGTCCTGCCCCTTCAGATAAAACATTCACAATATTTTGGCTGAAGGACAACAATAGTACAGGTGATCCTTCTGACTGCAGTCAAATCAGTTTAGGACCCAGCTCATCACAGGACACTGAGAGAGAGCCACTTTTGTTAAAACCCCAGCACACTCCTAGAAATACAATGACCAGAAGGGAAGGCTCTTTACCTTCAGTGCCCAGTTACTTTCAGCTACAGATCCAGGCTAAGGATCACCTGCTTTTGCATTCGATAAAACAACCTCTTACCTTCAGATAATATAATGGAGAAAGATGAAAACAAAAATTGAGACCAAAACAGCATTTCTGTTGTTTTGGGGAGCTCTTGTTGAATCTGGTGTGCAGGGTCTCCATCCCACTGTTGGTTTCAACACACCAGGTTGGGGTGAATGATGCCGTAACTCACAAAGAGCATTGCAGCTTTCTGCTCTTGCCTTTTGCTGGCAGGTGCAGTCAACAGTTTCAGCTCTGTGGTTTTGTGAGCTCACTGCTGAACCAAGAGGATTGGGCCTGGAATTGGCAAGAGATAAAGGCAATAAGCATGAATCAATCCACCGGTGGGAACCTGTAAGGCTGCTTCAAAAACTGGCTTTTGCTGTCTTGCCCTGTGTGCTACTTCTACCTGTTCTCTGTCTCACCAGTGCCCTAACAGAAGTGCTCGAGTAGACCAAACCTTTTAGGTACTTACAATTACAGAGCACTGTGAAATAACCTCTTTGTCAGACATTAAGTTGTCCCAGGTCACATGGACAGCAGTCAAGAACTGCATTTCTGGCAGTTTGGACAGAGGGAGTCCATGTGAATTTTGTGAACAGTGATTCACTGATTCATCCTGAGTAACATTTGTCAGAGAAAGTTATGGAGGCACTGAGCCCCTTACAACTGTGTGGGAGTTTAGGCCAGTCCCTGTATAGCCCCAGGTACTCTGATGCTCTTTAGCTTCAGCATTGTCATTTATTCTAAAGGTGACTGATATAGAGAATATGCTCTAAGAATGTTTTACTTTGAACAGTTGGCACAGAGGGTCCTACCCCTCTAATTTGTGGTTCTCTGACTGCCTGGCAGGCATTGTATCACCTTCTCTTTTGCCATGGAGCTAACTGTTCACCTCCCTGCAGCACAGCTGAAAGCAGCTAGAACGGGCAGTGCCCTCCATGGGCAGAGAAACACACACTAATGGGGGACCTCTCATGTACGAAAGGATGTACATGTGTGTGTGTGTGTGCATATATATATATACATACACATACACACACACACACACATCTCAGCTTGCATATAATGAATTTGTTAGAATGGATGGCTGCTGACCTCTAAGAAGAACAGCAGCACCTGTGTTTTCTTTATAGGTGGTGGTCTGTGCCATGAGGTGCACAGCTAGCCATTTGCTGGCATAAGTTGCTAGTATAATTGCCCAGTGATTTCAATGAAGATTTAAGTAAGCAAAAGCTTCCATGTCTTCAACTAACATGAGGTAATACATAAAGCCTGTAATTCTCATTATCTTCTCCTAGGTCATACTCCATCCCTTACTAATTGGCTCTCTGGGCACCCCACTTTGAGTTACAATAATGTTTACAACCTTTCCTTGATAATCTATTGTGCAGAAAGGTCAGACTACAAATGCTTTTATTCCTATTTATTCCTACTTCTTTTGCATAATAAGTGTCTGAATTGGAACTGCACTCTCACCTATCTGCTACTGTTAAGTGTGGAAAAAGGGTGTGACTTGGCCACTAATATTTCTTCTGCTTAACTTCAGGGTATGCCTCATGACTCATTTAGGTGTTTCTTTGGTACAGACCTAAGTAGGTCTATTTCAAGGCTCTTACGTTAGCTAGTTCTCCTAGATATTATTCCTTTGGAAGCTCATATTCACCCAGAGCGTTGTCACAACAGGGGACTGCACAACCTCTGAAAATCCAAACACACGATATGATTACTCACTCCAGAAAGTGTACAGAATGCTGGGTTGGCTCAGTTTACCAAACTGAGTAGATGGCCCTGATGCTTGTTCTCTATGAACTGACATCAAAATGCACTGTTGCACTTTCCCAATTAATAATGCTCCCTCTGCTAATTTATTTTTTTAAAGACCACCATGAGGACTGAAACTTCCCTGATTGCAATATTCATTGTTTTGATATTTTGCTAGGAAAGATCACATATCTCAGTCTTATATTTTAAGTTGGATTTTTTATTTTAATTTTTTATTTTATTTTAGGCCTAGAGTACACCTTTCTGTTAAGGCTCCTGATCAAGAAAGCTTCAGGGATATGTATAATGTTAGACATTGTTCGGTTGAATCTGAATAATATGGGTTTTGTTTCCTTCTTCTATGTCAAGTTTTTTATAACTATCAACTTGAAAACAGCAGCTATACAGGACACCATATGCACTGGTGACAAAATCTTTGTCCTGGAGTATCTAGATACAAAAGAGAATACCAGAAATGAGCAGCCCAGAGTGTTGTATGAAAAATCCTGAGTGATTCATACTCAGTATAGCAAAAAGAGGTTTTCAGATGGATAAAAAAAATAACCCGCCCCACCAACCTGCAAGCTTTGACTCAAAGATGCTGCATGAAAATTGAAACACCCCAAGGGTGAGAATGACCCATGAAGAAAACCCCATCTTCAACAGAAAAACCCCATAGGCACAGCCTGTCACATACTCATTAAGGTTGGAAAAGACCACTAAGACTGAGACCAACCACTACCTGAGCACTGACAAGTCCAGCACTAAACTATGTCCCTAAACACCACATCTAGACGTGGTGGAATTTTTTAATGATTCCAGGGACAGTGCTTCCACTACTTCCCTCGGCAGCCTGTTCCAATGCTTCGTCCTTTCCGAGAAGAAATTTTTCCTCGTATCCAAACTCAACCTCCTCCGGCACAACTTGAGGCCATTTCCTCTTGTTCTGCCACTTGGGAGAAGAGATCGACCCCCGTCCCGCTACAGCCTCCTTCCAGGGAGTTGTGGGGAGCTACAAGGTCTCCCGCGGGCCTCCTTTTATCCAGGCTAAACAACCCCAGCTCCCTCAGCCGCTCCTCACCTTTCTAAAGGCTAAAAATCCCTCCTAACCGGCAACACCCGTATGCAGGGCATGTCCTTTCCAACACAACGTTACTATTAACAGTACTATTTACAGAAGAAAAGTGCCTAAAATAAACGCTTCCCGCTGCCGCCACCTCTGCCCGGGGTGAGGCCCCGGGGCCGCCCCGCTGCCCTCACTGCTGCCCTTCTCCGCCATGGCGGCCGCAGCTTCCCGGCAGGCCGCACGCCGCCGGTCGCGGGCTTTGTTCGTCTCTGCCTGCGCCGCCCCCGCCCCTTCCTCCCTCCTTCCTCCCCTCCGCGCCCATCCCTTCCTCCCTCCCTCCCCTCCCGGCCCGGCCCGAGCGCCCGGAGCGGCCCGAGGGAGCGAGCAGGCCCCGCGTCCCTCCTGCTCCGAGCGAGAGCCGGGGGCCCCGCGGCGCCCGCCGGCCCCAGCGCTGCGGTGAGCGGGGCGGGCGGCGCCATGGCCGACAGGGCGCGGGCGGCGCTCTCCGAGTCGGGCTGGTAAGTGCGGCCGAGCTGGGCCGCGCCGCCGAGCGCGCCCTCGGGGTGACTGCGGGCGGTGGCCCGGGGAGGGCCCTGTGCTTGGGGCTCCGGCTCGGAGCCCGTGGCTGCGGCCGCGGGGAGGGGGCCGTGCCGCCCCTGGCGCGCTCGGGGCCCGGCGAGGGTTTGCGCTGGGAGCAGCTCCCGGGCCCTCCCGGCCGCCCTGCGGGCAGGGCCGATACCCCGAGCCGGGGACCACTCCAGACCCTTTCCGGGATGGCCACGGCCTGCCCGCCCCCGCTCCTGCCCGCCTGCCCCGGGCCTGCTCTGCCTGGAGCCCGGCGCTTGACCACAGTGCTGTCGTTCATTACACTGTACGCCCCTTCAGCAAGGAGGGGACGATGAAAAAGGTGAAACTAATGTAGGGTAAATGAGGCACATGTGAGGCTTGAAGTCGGGTAGTTGTGTTTTTTACTCAGCCCTAATCGTCGGGCACACAAGATCCATTTTGGAACAACGTTTTGACAAGTTGTGCTTTTTAGATACCCATTGCAAACGCTTATCTGCTAGCCTAGAGGGGGGTTTGTACTGTAGGAATTTGTTTTGTTTTGGTGGTTTTTTGTTTGTTTACTGATTAAAGTAACTTGCTTCTTAGTTGTCGCTTTGACTTTTTTCTTTACCTACTTGGAAGTCGTTGACCAAAACAAAAGTTAATGCTAACTGTACCAAAGCACAGAGTGACAGACTTTGGATGTAATTGAGGAAAAACTGCTCAAATTACACAAAGCAAAGTTATTGCCAGTGGTATTCTGGGGATGTTCCTGTTTTGCTGTTTGTGGGTCTCCTGGATTGTGATTTCACGTATGGCTGAGATGTAAAAAATTAAAGAAGATGTTATGTGATTTAGAATAAAAGAAGGATAGTTCGTGTGGAACTGATCTACAACAATCATTTAGTCCAGTTGCTTAACCACTTCAGGCCTGACCAAATCTTTGTTATTAAGGGCATTGTCCAAATACCTCTTAAACACTTAAAACACTCAGGGCACTGACCAGGTCTCTAGAAAACCTGTGCCAGTGTTTGATCGCACTCTTCTTAAAGAAATGCGTCCTAATGTCCAGTTTGCACCTTCCCTGACACAACTTTGAACCATCCCTGACTGTCCTATTGCTGATTATTAGGAAGAGGAGATCAGCACCTGCCTTTCTACTTCCCCTCCTCAAGAAGCTGTAGAGAGCAATGAGGTCACCCCTCAACCTCCTTTTCTCCAAACTAGAAAAACCCAAAGTCTTCACCTGCTCCTCAAAGGACATGGCAGCAGCTTTGTTGCCCTCCTCTGGACATATTCAAGGACTTTCACATAGTTTTCCAGTGGTGTACATGTTATTCCAGGTGAGGCCATACCAATGCTGAAACAGTGGGATGATCACCTGCTTTAACCAGCTGGTGATGCTGTGTTTGTAAGCCCAACTTTTGCAGTGCTACTTTGTGATAATACTAACAGTGTCTTTAGGTCTGCTTCTTGGATAAGTGTATCAACTTTCAAAAATACTGTTGTAAGCGGTTCCAGAGTGCACAATCCTGTGATTCCTGGCTATCACTGAACTGAAAGAATCAACTATTTCTGCTACTTTTTATAACATTATTTAATGGGAATTTTTGACTGTAACTTGAAGCTTACCCCCCCTCCTGCTCTGTATTTACTCCTCTCTGAAAAGGCAGAAGTTTTCCATAGAAGTGGTTTTTATTTTCATAGTTTTATTTTCTTTCTTTCTATTACCTCTTCAAAACTTTTTCACACAGTTTTCAACTCTTAGTTGTTTTGCTGTCTTTTCAGTTGAATGAGTGCGGTTGGTAAAGGGTTTTGAGATTTGGCAGTACAAATATGAGGTGCCTCTGAAACAATCTGTTACTCTGCAGTGTTTGCCTCCCTCCTTGGGGGCATCTACTCCTGAATGGGTATAAAGACTTGTTATTCTTGGAGTACTGCAGTGTGAGCCAGAGGCTGCATGGTGATTGGGTGAGTAATGGGCTGATTATCAGGTCCTCTGGAATTATGCCTTGACCTTCTTGCACTGGGAAGGGTAGTATGCAAGAGGGGTGAATTAATGCATGTACTTTTGAGGAACGTGAGGTGGAGTGGAAAAATAAATACTAATTCGAAAATCTAGTTTAGTTAAATGTTTGCGCTCTTTAAAAATATAGTGACCTAGACATCCGTGCTTCTAATTGTTTTGCTGTTGCTCTTATGTTTATGACTTTTCTCGTGTTATAAGATCTTAAAAGTTGTTCAACACCTGTATGAGTAAGCCTTTGGTGATATTTACTGTAGTGTATTTCTGACTATGCTCAACTACACTGGTGGTTAAATCACGTTTTGTACCAAATTGGTTGTTACTGGTGCTGTCACCTGATGTCAGGATGATATGTTTTCTAGTACAAACCCAAAACTGAGTTTTTATGTTAAAATATGTTCCACTTTAGCTAAAGAAGCAGCACATGGCACTTCAAGTGAATAAAATGTTGTTCTTGCTTAGTTGCAAATCTGGTAGCTTGTAAGATACTGCCTGTACTGATGGACTTTACTATAACTTTCTTAAATCTTTCAAGGTAAGAAGAGTTAACATAGACACTTGTTTATGTCAATTTCTGCAAGTAGTGTTTACATTTTATGATTCTGAAGTAAAAATAAAGGTATTTTTCAAGTAAACCAGTAACACCATGTAGTTACTATAGAATAGTAATTATATACTTTCCCCCCCCAGCTAGGTATTGTAAGAGTCACCTGTTACAAATTTACAGACAATTTCATAATGTTTGGTTTCAGTATATCAGTTACATTTTTGTCAGCTTCTGAAAGGTGAAGTAGCCCTACCTAGTATATGTAACAGTGGTAGCTAAAGCTGAGAGCCTTTTTTTTTTTTTTTTTTGTGGTGTTTCATGAAAATCTGTAAAAGACCCCTGTAGTTTGTGTGCAGAACTGTAGTTTTTCTGAAAATGTGACCTTGCAGCTCTCTTTAAAAATGTGCATTTTTTGATGCTAATTCTTTTCATTATGCACTACTACCCTGTACCTTGGAATGAGATATTGACACCAACTTTAGGGGAGCGATAAGGTGTGTCTGTATTACATGTCAATGGAAAAGATATTCTCTCTTGGAACAGAAGTTCTGTATTAACTTTTGATTTAATTGTCAAACACTTATGAGGAGGAAGGCTAAGGGGCAAAATTACCCTTTTTGTATTGTTATAGTTGCATTCATGAATTCTGGAATGAATTTTCTAGTGTTCCCATTAAAATATAGACCTTAATGGAACATGAGTTAGTGAATGCAGTTTTATTGCTAGAAATGACATTCAGAAAGACTGCAGAATACATCCTCTTATGTAAACAATGAGTTGAAAAGCTCTTCTCGCTGTCTTGCAACAGAGTTTTTTTTGTTAGCTTTTTTTTCAAAGTCTCCTGGGTGGTGTTTCACAAAAGAATATGACAAGCCAAAAGACCTCTTCTTTGTTCCTAGATCTTTGCAGAACTTGGGCATTTATTACATAGAAATGACAATATATTTTCAAAAATAAACAATATGCCACGTCCTACAGCAGGTTTAGCCTGTGTTTCCACAGATCTCGGATCTGGTGATTGATCTCTGTGGGAAAGCGAGACCTGCAAACTGTGGAACTAAAGAATTTCTTAGTACAACTAAATGTACATGCGAGTTCCTTGTCAAGCAGTACAGATTTTTTTATTGCAGTGTGTGATGCCATAAACATTAGTAACTGGCAAAAATATATAGTCTTGTAAAACTTCCCATATTTTGAAGATTATGTAGACAACGTTGTGACCATGAAGTTATTCCTAGAGATTAAGAGGAAATGGAATTGTACTAGTTGTTTGGAAACAAAAGAATGCTTCTTAATAATCCACAAGAAAACCCTTATATCAGTGTCAGTGTGGTTTTCTATACTTTGTAAGTGAAAAGTATATAGTTGATGTACAGCAAACTTTTAAACTGAATTTTTGGTATTTCAGCAAGTAATGTACTGTGTATTGGGTTACATTAGATTTAAGATTGGTCTGTTCAAATATGTTCTCTTGTAGGCCTAATCATCTGGTATGATCCAAGCTTTAAAGCAAAAGTAGGTGTATGCCTGGAAACACAGGGAAGTGCTCACAGGGATGAATCTAACACCTCTTCCTAAGAGGTGTCCTACAGCAGGCACTTGTCAAAGTAGTCAGTTCCAGGATCCTGCAAGATGGATCTGCTTTTCCCTCATGTTCTGTTCCAATGGCTTTGGAAATCTCAGCTGAAATTGGTTCCTGCAAGTGGAGCAAGTCCAGGCAGGATACAAGATTTTCCTTAGACACAGGCATAACACAGTATTTCACAGGAGAGGAGCATCTGGTTTAAGATTCTTGACACTTTTTTGTGATGCACATAATTTTGTGAAGTTTGGTTGGTACCGTGAAATCTCAAAGTACCAGCACAAAATAAAATACCACATCGTTGCATTTTTTTGTTTGTTTGTTCAGGTGTATCCCTTACTGGCTGGTCTAATCTGTTTGCATTCCTGCTGGATCACAAATAATGGGTAGTTAGAACCTGAATTCTTTACATCATTTTCACTCTGGAGGGCAGAAAAGGTCCAGCATTTTACATTCTGTTAAGGGAAACAACCCCAAGAAATAAATACAGATTGTGCTTCTTTTTTCTTCTCTTCAAAGAAGCTGCTAGGTGTTTGAAAAACAGCTGTTAGTAGATGGAATTGTCACAACTTGTACAAGAAACAAATTGAGGGCTATAATTAATTGTTGAAAAGATGCAAAGACGGATAGCTGAAATAAGGAGACTGAAGAATGTAGAGGACTGACATGTTTGAAGCACCTCAGTTTGCAGAATAGAAAACTGAAGGGGGTGAACTTTATGTAATTTGCAGGCAGTACATATAATCAAAGTAGAACTCTTACTCACCAAATCCTGCATGATTATTGCTCACTGAACGCTGCAACTCTAGAATTGGAAAGCACTTAACCAGTTAGTAGCAGACTGGTTTAAAAGTGGGTAAAATTGTTGACCAAGGACCTCAACCAGAGCTTATTTGCCAAGGTTGAATGGTTATCCTGTGGTTTACTACAGTTGGTTAAAAGATGAGAAATTAGATAAGTGATTGCTTCATTTTGGAACCACGTTAGCAGTAGATTTATGCTGGGATTTAGGTGTACGTTGTATTTAAACATATTCTTAAGGAATGACGGTGCTGTGACACCATAGCAGTTTGTTGATCTATGGGGATTGGTAAAATCTGAACTGATTGAGCAGTTTCAGCAAACTCTTAGGAAGCCATCACTGTGTCCAGTGCTTTCACAAACAAATGTAGTTCAGTTCTGGTGAATGCCAAATGACGCTCATGCAGGGGAAAATAATGCAAACCTATCCCATCCACACAGTGTTGAGCTCTAAGTTTGCTCATGTTACTTACTCAGAGAAGGGCAGTGGTCAGACAGCTGTTGAGAATTGTTCACAAAGAATTAAATAATTGTTAGGTGATCAGTGGTGTGTCCAAATCATTAACAGTGTGCATTAATGTAATCACCTCAGCACAGCAAAGGTTTCGTAGACAAAAAGTGGATAAGAGGTGTGGAACATCCTCTGTGTTGGGAATATGAAGATATTTAGTGTGAAAAAGAGAACAATGAGGGGGGAGAGGTGATAGAGATCTGTAGAATCTGTAGATCATCCAGAAATGATGAATAGAAAGCAAGAGTAACTGTTTTTCTTGGGACAAAAATTAGGCCGCATAGCAAATTAAACTTGCTACCCAATGAAAATTAAAGTAGCTTGTCAAGCAATGTGTAATTAAATTGTGGAACTTAATTGCCACATGATATTGTGGAGCAGGAAAAATATAAGTAGGTTAAAATTGTAATTAGGCGAAGTCAGACAGGGATAGGTGCACTGAATACTGAACTCTACAGTGGAGCTGGACTACCAGCTGTAAAATGGCTGAAAGATAGGAATTATTCCAGACACTTACTTCTAGATATTTGCGGGGTTCTACATTATTTACCTGAATAATCTGCTTCTGGTCAGCCTTGAAAAAAGGGAACTGTGTTGCATAGACCTAGCCTGCGTAAGTAAAAGCACCATTTATGTTCTTATTTTTATGTTGTTAGGTAAGTGTCTTCACACTGTAGTTCTGCTGAAGAAAGGATTTTCTCCCTTGATTGGAGATGAGGGAAGAGGGAGTGAGAATTTGGAGAGAAATGAACCGGAGTGTTGAAAACAGGAAAGAGAGAAAAGACAAACCAAGTGTGACAGTCTCCAATGCGCTCGGTCTCAGCTGTGATTTGCACTGCCTTACTGCAACTCACCCTCCTGGTTTTCATTAGTTGACGGGAGAGACTCTCCTTCCAGCATCTTATATGAGATCTCAAATCGATTTATGCATCATCTTTGGGAACACAGACTTCCCCTGCTGGTTTCTTTGCTAGGAAGCTGAAGCGGTAGTGTAAGATGTCCTTGATTTATAGAATTGTTGCAACTTAGAGTGAAGTTGTTGCTACTTTGAAACCTTTACTGAATAAAAGAAGAGAGGAAAAGAGCTTACTCTTTGCAACACATCTCAAGTTGAAAGTCCTTTAAATTGCTACAGACCTTTTTTAACACCCACCTTTTCAATGGCTTTACTTTTCTTGTTATAGTGTGTCTGATTCTTTCCAATCAATGATTTCTGTGCGAATGTGTAGGTTTTCCGTAGCTAGTCTCCTTTTTGGAGTCCTTGGAATTTTGAGTGTAATGGAGTCTTGTTTCAGAACTTACTTGCTTAGCTGTGTAATTCTTAGGCTTTGCCATCTTTTTAGGATGCAAATACTTTATCAGGACAGGCGTCACTTAATGGGTTTGACTCGGTGACACAGTAGTTTCCTTCCTTCTGTCTCTTCTTGTTCCTGTGCTCTTTGATGAACTTGTATTGAACAGTGCACATTATCTCTGATATCTGCTGAGTTTCATAGTATTTTGTATCTATTTGTCTGTTGTTAAAATAATTGATATTGGCACTTAAACAAGATGATTATTACATAATTATGATTGACTGTTTTGGCCTGATTTACTGCTTCCCTCACAGAAATTTTGTTTCTCAGTGTAGTGTAAGCGAGGCTCATAAAATGTGATTTTGGTAGGGATGTGAGAGCAGGATAGAATAGCAGCATGCTTGATTATTATTTGCCTTTTCCAGCAAACCCAAATGAACTTACTAATGCAAGAGTGAATTAATAAAAGCAGCAGTGTGTTTAAGAAATCTGTATTTTTCTGGTGGTCAGGACCTCTTACAATTTGAGAAAAAGTAGATTGTTTTAAACTTGTGTTTTTCTGGTAATTTAAATTACTAGTCAGAAAGCCTATGACTTCTAGAAAGTGGAAATTTGAGGCTTTTGGGGTAGGTGTTGCATATAGATGAACCAGGTCTCAAGAGAAAGCCCTTTGCAAAGATTTTGCATTCTGAAATCATGTCATGAGACTCTTGAGACAGATGTTGGGTTTTTTTTTCAGTTTCTGTGTGCTCACACTTCCCAGACCCTGAGTCCTTGAGCAGCAAGCTGGTGGGAGGGTACCTGGTGATTTTGGAGTGAGGTACTGTTATCATTCATACTGATAACAGAGTGATATTCAGCAGGTTTCAGTATGTGCATATTTCATGTCTTACTGCTGGATAAAATACAGCTTCATGTAAATAATACATGTAGGAGTATGCACAAGTATGAAGCTGTCCTGAAGTTTTACTTACCTACAGTTACACTTAGAAATACTGGATATTAAATATCCTATATACTGGTTGTTTTTTTACAGATTGCTTATTTTGTGATTGTAGTAACGATATAATTAACAAAAATTCAAGACTGACTCTCCAAGCTGTGCGTATTGTTCATATTTTCAGGAGCAGTGCATTTTCTACTTCTTTAGAGCAGAAGGAGCATATTTAATTCCAGTAAGAGTAATTGTAGCAGAGCTGACAGGCAAAAGGAAAGGCTTACTGGGAGATGAATGGTATGTGAATATTTCTAATCACTTGTAATGTACTTAATGTAATGCATAGTCGTGAGGTGTCAGAATTTAGAAAGACTGGACAGCTCTAGGACTGATGAACAACCTTAGAGCTTCTTTGCACATTTAAAAAAGAAGAAAGTCACTGGTTTAAATAATCGTTGTAACACTGGTAAATAATTGAAGCACAATGGGCATTCTTGTATTGGTATCATTTTGAGTCCTTCACTTTGGGAAATGTAGCATAGGTTTTGAAAATGGGAGTGATGGTGTTAACTGACAGCAAGCAAAGACTTACTGTGAGTTGGAGAAGAGAGGACTGAACTCACTTCTTTGTCAGGGAATGCTGTGTGGGGATTGTGGTCAAGACAGGCTTTTTCTTTTGTGTTGTTTGTCTCATAGCGCTCCAGGAATGTCTAGGAGTTTATAGTGCTGTGTCATATCTGAAAAAGAGCTGTTGAAGAAAGCTAGAGGAGAAAAAGCCATGTGTGTTTAGGCAGCTTCAAGATACTCTCAGTGGTGTGGCAGCTGTGCCTTTGGCACGGTCCCAGGCTTAGAATATTTGTGTTCAATTTAATGCTTTAGGGTGGCTGCCAGCATTTTCTTGGGAAAATGTGAGTGAGAAACAGTGTTCACAGCTTGTATCTGAGGAAAAAAAAAAACCAGACTGAATTTTGTTAGATGAACAAAGGAAACCCTTCTCATTGTGACTTTTGTATGTCAAATTGCTGTGGACTGTTGGCCTCTTATGAATCATGGAGTAGCAAATCTTCTCAAGGAGCAAAGCATGCAAGAGCTCTTGTCCAGCAGTTTCTGACTGCGGGGTCTGTTTCTACCATGTGCTGTATTACAGCCATGCTGCATGCTGGAAGCTTATCTTATCCAAGTTTGGAGTTAGTGAGGTTATCTTGGGCACATCTCTGTGTGTTACCTGGAAAAGTTTGACATTTTTGGGTTGCAGCTATTACTGCTAGATAAGCGTGTGTATGCTATCACTAAATCTCATCTATTAAGTAGTTGTTAGAGATTCATGTTAACTGTTTTTTTTTTTTCAATCTGCTGAAGTTTCAGTCTGTTACATTCTTCTGATGTTGTAAAATACAATATGTTGTGATCTCAATGTTTAAATGCAGCATTAAAGAGTGGGCTAGAACTGTATCCTATCCAGTAGACTTACCAAGGGTATTAATAGTATTGATCTCCTATTTAATGAGGATATGAAGTCACTTAGTTCTAAGATTGATGGCAGTGTACTGAATGGGTAAAATACATCTTTCAACAGCTAGATCATCTGGTTCTGTGGTATTGCTTGTTAAAATGATAGAAATAGAAATTACCATGTGTGAAAATGCATTTACACCTACTTCTTTTGGTTGATGTTGCCATAATTACTGTTAGGGTCAGTGTACCCTGGGAGTGTGGGAGACTTCAGAAGGCATCTGGGCAGTTAAGTTTACTTGCATCTTCCAAAAGCATACTTTTTTTACTTCTGTAACTGTGATCGTGTGTCTAAGACAGTTGTAAAAGTAGAGGTGAATTCTAAATGGCTTTTTTGAATTGTAATACTAATGAAGCATTACACTTTTCAACTTCTTAAAACACTTTCTTGTTTATAGTTGAAAGTACTGGCCAGTGTGAGACTTTCCATTATTTGGAGGAGAGTGTGAGGGGGAACAACATCAGTGAAGGAGCTGAAAAGAAGGTGGGTGATTTTCAAGGGTCTGGTTCTGACTGTGCAGAGTAGTGATTTCTGAATGAGGCATACTTAGTGTAGAAGTAATGAGCTGCTAAGAAATGCTGAGGATCCTTATGTAAAAATATGATTCATCAAGCTGCTTGTCATTGAAAACAGAATGTATAATGAGCAGAGTCATGATTCTTGGTTTTAAAAACTTATTCAAAGTTGTGTTTTTAAATTCAGATGTAGGGTATAATACACAGGTAGACATCAGTGTAGTACACATGTAGGTATTGAGAATTGAGAATGGCAGTTCAGCTGGTGTAAGAAAAAGCTCAGAGTTGTGCCTTTTGGGACGTACTTGGCAAATACCACTGCAGCTTTTCACTTGAATGCTATTTGCATTTTTTGATACAAAATAATATCAGATTTGTTTTTTTGCAACTATGAAAATCTAAGGAAGTGAAGGAAGTTGGGGTTGTTTAGCCTGGAGAAGGCTCGGGGGAGACGTCATCACTCTGCAACTCTCTGAAAGGAGGTTGTAGGCGGATGGGGGTTGGTCTCTTCTCCCAGGCAACTATCAGTGAGACAAGAGGGCATGGTCTCAAGCTCTGCCAGGGGAGGTTTAGGTTAGATATTAGGAAGAAATTTTTTACAGAGAGGGTAATCATATATTGGAATGGGCTGCCCAGGGAAGTGGTGGATTCTCCATCCCTGGAGGTGTTTGAGAAGAGACTGGGTGTGTCACTTAGTGCCATAGTCTAGTAACTGTGGTGGTAGTAGATCAAGGGTTGGACTAGATGATTTCAAAGGTCCTTTCCAACCCATCTGATTCTATGATTCTGTGATTCTATAAAGTGGATGCATCATTGTTTATACTTAATATTTTAAACTAAGCAGGTTTGGGTTTGCTTAAAATGAAATCATTCTTGAATATGTAGCATATAATGCTTTCAATCAATTTTTGTGTCATTAAATAATAAGTTAAGTAACAGTTTTTAGTAATTTTTTTCTTAATGGCTGATGAAATCTCTCACTGTGAAATTGATCTGAAACATTTCTTGCATACATTTCAGAATTTTATTTCCAAGAGTTGTCTAGAATGGAGGGAGTCCCTGTGGAATAAGCAAATGAGGAAACAGGAACTTGAACCTTGTTTTTATGCTTGAGGTGTTGAGTTTTGTTAATCCACCAAGTTTTCAGTCTTGATCATAACTATTGCAGAAATTCGCAATTGGTGCTCATTATGATTTTGGATGATTAGGCAAGAAGATTCTCTATTCTGTGGTTTTGAGATGGAAAAGATTTCCTTGGAGAATGCTGTTAAGGGTTTACCAGTGTGTAAGTGTCTCTAAATTTGGGAATGGGGAAGAGAAGGGAAGTACTGGTCACTTCAGTACTCTATCTTCTGTTTTCTTAATTTACATTTTAGTTCCTAACTGAACCATGTCACCATATAATAATAACATGAAGAAATGGAAAAAGCTTAATTTAGTCTGGAAGAGTAGTTGTAGTTACGTTTTAGCTGTGATCATATTTTCTTCGTACTATTGCACTAGAGATGAACTTAGTGTTTTATAACTGAATAATTCCACTCTTAAATGTTTTCCAGTATTCTTTCTCTGTTCAGAATAATTACTATGTTTCACTGTTGTTTGATTCTTAAATTAATAACATAACTTTTATCTTCTAATAACAGTAATAACTGACTTCCTCCCCTGACTTACTGACTGAACAGAAAAAAGTAATTTTCCGTCAGATCAAACATTTCTGTGACTGACTTGGGAAGGAAAAGAAGTGAAAGCTTGAGTTAGAGGATCATTCAGAAAAAGCAAGGAGAATAAAGACTGTGTGTTGTTCTCCTGTTGCACATTGTCTGGCTGGGAGGTTGGATGAATCTCTTGAGTGTTAGAGCCCTTAATTTAAATTCTTTCTCTTCCTGAGCCTGCAGTGCCAAAATACTAAATTGGAACTGTTAATTAAACCAAAGAACATGAGAATAAATCCTAATAGTGAGCTACTTCCACACCTGATTTTTACCTGTTATTTCAAAGAACATTTACATACGAAAAGGAATGCTCAGTTGTTTTAGTTGTTGCTAAGCATTGTTTATACTGTCAGGGACTTCTCAGCTTCTTACCCAGCTCAACCAGCGAGGAGGCTGGGGGTCAGAAGGAGTTGGAATGGGACACAGCTGGGACAGCTGACACCAATTGTCCCAAGGGATATTCTGTACCATAGGGCATCACGCTCAGGTATGTACTAGGGGGAAAGCTGACCAGGGACTGCTGCTTGGGAACTGGTTGGGCTTCCATCTGCGAGTGATGAGCCATTGCACTGTGCATCACTTGTTATGTATATTCTAATCCATTAGGATTATAATTAGTATTATTTTCCCTTTCTTTTGTGTCTTATTGAACTGTCTTTTTGTCAACCCACAAATCTTACTTTTTTTCTTCACAGTTCTCTCTCACATTCCACTGGGGATGGGAAGAGTGAGTGAGTGTCTGTGTGGTGTTTAGCTACCTGCTGGGTTAAACCATGACAGTCCTTTCTGGCACCCAACATGGAGCATAAAAGTTTGATAGTGACAGGTCTGACTGGAGCATGTTAAAATAAATTTGTCAAATCTATCATAGTTGTAGAGTCATAGAATGGTTTGGATTGGAAGGCACCTTAGTAATCATCTAGCTCCAACCCTCCTGCCATGGGCAGGGACACATTCCATTAGACTGGATTCCTCAAAGCTGCATCCAACCTGGCTGTTGTGGGTTTGCATTGGACCAATTTCTCTCACTCTGCCCCCCCCCCACAATTGCTCTAAGTTGAGAGAAGGTTTATGCAGACAAAACAGATCTGATTGGGTAGAATAATACTAGGACTTATTACTAGCAAAATAAAAACTAAACAACTATATCTGCAACAGTTCTAATTAGGCAAAAGTACTGTGTATTTACAGAAATACCCCTCCCCCCTTTGTATCAGTCCAGGAGGAAAAGCAGTTTCTTTTCCACTTTCAAAGCTAC